>JBBPCS010000143.1:39672-54853 GCA_037974645.1 Hollardia meadi
ACACACACACACACACACACACACACACACACACACACACACACACACACACACACACACACACACACCAGACAATGAGTCTCTATGTTACACTGAACTTATGGCCTTAGCTGTAAATTGCCCCAAAGTTCATTGCAGTTCCCACAACCACAATGACTCTCCGGGGATCGCCTTGTAGGCAACAACAACATTTCCTGCTTAGCACTGCTGTCATCACAGAACCTATGACAGTAACTCTGCTGACTCTCACCGCCTCCATAAATTACAGAAGACGACTCTCTTTACTCAAAATGTGAATTGGGGAAAAGGACTCGTCTGGTACTGAACTTCTGTTTTCTCATTCTGCGTCTGAGGTCTTTGGCTGTTTAGCCGTGGCTCTTACTTCTGCTAACGCTCACCACTCGGTTGCATTCCATTCTCTGATGCTTATCTGGGTCGTGGTGGCAGCAAAGTAAACAAGCTGGAGCCCATTCGTCCTTCTCCACAGGCACGTTCTCCAGCTCTGGGCATCTTAGCTCCCAGAACAGAGCCATGTAACTTAATGCAAATTGTAGGCCTAATCTAAATTTCTTTGACTACAGTGGATCTGACTGAACTGCAACAAAACAGTTGTTTCATACAAAAATACAGTTCATCACTTCCTGTACAGCAGAGGACTTTGATGTTGTAAAGGGCTACCAGAGAGTAAATATTTTTCACAGTGTGATTGTGGTTTAAAGGAGGATCCAGAAACACAAAGTGGTAAAGCAAACATACGGCATATTTATACTAACACATCGTTGATCTTGTAAGATAGTTTAGTGTTCAAAAAAATGAACCAATATTATGTGAAGGAACAACTTTGTGTTGTCAAAGAAGTCCATGTATTGTGTTGTAGAGATATCTACTGAAGTTAGCATGCTAACTAGCTAGCCCCGGCTCGCACTGTCTCGTAATACCACTTTGTACCTCTAGCGGCGACAGTCGGATAGCCCTTTGCTGAACCAAAACAAGACAATTACACAAAAGCACATTATTACTTTTTTCTCCATCAGTTAACTCAAGTGTTTCTATAGTCTCGATTCCATTCTCTCAGTGGGCAAAGGGCGTTTACCAGTTGCAGGATTTCTTATCTCATATAGTCAGTTTTGATATATATATATATATATATATATATATATATCCTCACGCTGCAGTTAGTCGTTTTGTTCTTCTTCCTCTTCTTGTTTTGTTGGCAGGTGCCAGTTGATTCAACTCGTCACGGGATGGTACAGCCACTGTACAACATACTGCCAGCTGCTCTACCGGTGGGGAAGTTATGGCAGCGTAGCATTTTGTTTTGTTTTTTTAACATGGGTCAGAACTATTAGAGATGAATGGGAAAATATTTAAACAGGAGGAAAGTGGGGGAGATGGATAAAATATGGAAGTTGCAGGTATGAACGGATAAAGTTGAGCAGTTGAATACAGAAAAGTCCGATTTTTTCCCCCCCTCCTTTTTCTGTCTTCAACGACTTTCTCCTTTTATCTTCGTGCAGATCTATACAAGCAAATCTTAAGTTTCTCTTTCTCCTTTCATCATCTTTATGTCATGTCAGGTAAACGTGGCTCCCGTTTCAAGAATATGTTCATGAGATTTATCCAAAATGTCCTCGACTCCATCCTGTGTAAATGTTTTGCACAAAGTCAGACGGCGAGCGAATGAATGAGAGACAAAGGGGGAGAGGGAAGACAAAGCAACCAGGCTTATGGGAAGAGATATGACATCTTCCACAGACATCTGCTGACTACCAAGGATGTGTGTGCCTCTCTCTCCCTCGCTCTCTCATCGCCGTTGTAAGGTGGAAATTTACAGCTCTGGTTGTGTCATCGTGGCCCTAATCGCATTGCTTAGACATCTGACCAACCACAGAGCTGCAGTTAATGGTTTTAATGAGGAAGGGAGGGAGGAGGAACAGGAGGGGTAGGGTTTCATTTGTCCTTTTCATTTCTTAGAGGAAAAAAAAGGGGCGGATCCAGGAATTTTAAAAAAAAATCTTTTGTCATTTTTTCTACATTTTCATTAATTTTCCAGGGAATTGTGCATGGATCTTGATTTTAAAAATCAGGTGCATTTAGAGGGCTGGTATCTGTGAGTGTGTACAGTTTAGTGCAGATCCAAATAAAAATCCGGATCTAGCGGTTTTAAACCTGTTTTCATAGGAGGGTAGTCTCTTCCTGGCTGCTGTACGGCAACAAATGGCGCCAGAAACCTGCAGCTAGCACCAATGTGTAGCTAAGTTAATATGGATTCAGTAAGGTGCTAACAGAGAGTCACCAGTTGCTACAGTTGGTGCTCAGGCTTAAATAAGAGGGCTGTTGGGCCTTGGCAGAGGTATGCGCTCTACTCAGTGCTTATTTTTCACACATTGAATTAAAAGATTTAAGAGATTTATTTCTCTCAGATTTAGAGCACAAATTTCTTAAAATCTGTGTTAATGAGCACTTCTCCTTTGCCAAGATAATCCGTCCACCTGACATCTGTGGCACATCCAGATGCCGGTTATACAACATGATTATTGCACAGGTGTGCTTTGGACAGGTCACAATAAAAGGCCACTCTAAAACATCAGGTTTTATCTTTTATCTTTATTAGGCACTGAACTATGGACTCAAATGACATGATGCTTGCCCACACGATGCCATACACTCTGTCTGCCATCTGCTTGGTATACAGTGTAAACCAGGATTCATCCGTTTAGAGAACACGCCAACGAATTTGAGCCTTTGTCCACTCAAGTCAGCTACAATGACAAACTGCAGTCAGATCAAGACCCTCGTGAGGATGACGAGCTTTGAGATGAGCTTCCCTGAGACAGTTTCTGACAGTTTGTGCAGAAATTCTTGGGTTGTGCAAACCAACTATTGCATCAGCTATCCGGGTGGCTGGCCTCAGGCAATCATGCAGGTAAAGAAGCCGCATGTGAAGGTCTGTGGTTGTGAGGCCAGTTGGATGTACTGCTAAATTCTCTGAAACGGCATTGGAGACGGTTTATAATGATGAAATGAACATTCATTTCATGGGCAGCAGCTCTGGTGGACATTCCTGCAACCAGCATGCCGGCTGCACGCTCCCTCAAAACCTTCAGACATCTGTGGCATTGTGCTGTGATAAAAACTTCATGTTTAGAGTGGCCTTTTATTGTATCAGCCCAAAGCACACCTGTGCAATAATCATGTTGTTTAATCGGCACACAACACCTGTCAGGTGGGTGGGTTATTGTTGCAAAGGAGAAGTGCTCAATAACATGGATTTTAACACATTTGTGCTCAAAATCTGGGAGAAATAAATCTTTTGTGTGCATTAACAAAAAGTCTTAAATCTTTAAATTCTACTTGTGAATAATTGGAGCACAAACAAAATTGTGTTGCATTTATATTTTTGTTGAGTGCACATCAGCGTGATAAGAACTACCTAAAATGAATTATTTGAAGTGTATTTTGAGTTTTTTTTGTGGCCTATGTCCCATCTGCCGACATGGAGGGGGAGGGGTTTACGACGTTATACGTAATACTTAATTTTCAAAGTTAGTTTCTTACTCTTTGTTATTCCAGAGGACAATTTTTAACAGCTTGGAGTACCACCTAGTTTTTCCTCCCCTCTTTTGGGAACATGTATTAGAAGTTTAAATCGTTAGTTAGCTTTTAGTTGTTAACATTCACACCCAAATGCTGGAAAATCTTGGGCGGAGTCTCCTGTGTTGGCCTACTAACCACCTATGCAGGCCATCGCGTGGTTCTGCTCGAATCTGAAAATCTTTTTAGCTTTTAACATGACATTTAAAGGCTGCTGTCAATGGATTAATTTCAGCCTCTTCCTTTCTTTCTACAGAATGGCTCAAAAAGAGAAACTTCAGTGCCTGAAGGATTTCCATAAGGACACTCTGAAGCCATCTCCTGGTAAGAGTCCTGGCACCCGGCCTGAAGACGAGGCAGAGGGCAAACACCCCCAGCGGGAGAAGTGGGCCAGCAAGTTGGACTTTGTTCTGTCTGTGGCTGGTGGCTTTGTTGGTTTAGGGAACGTCTGGCGTTTCCCGTACCTCTGCTATAAGAATGGTGGAGGTAAGGCATTAAAACACCACAACAAATTATTTACAGATAGGGAAGATTTGCTGTTTTTGGACGTTGTTTTGTCCTTGAATTCATGTGATTATGTGTTCACTGCTCTTTTTTTCTGCTTTCACAGGTGCATTTCTCATCCCCTACTTCATCTTCCTGTTTGGCGGAGGGCTGCCGGTCTTCTTCCTGGAGGTCGCGCTGGGTCAGTTCACCTCTGAGGGTGGCATCACCTGCTGGGAGAAGCTCTGCCCCATTTTTACTGGTATGTTGCCCCTCACCAAAGCCTCTGTGCTGAGTTGATGATCTGATTGGGTAAACATAATTTCAGTCGTACCGTGAACGGTTGTATTGGAACAGAGAAGGAAAAAGAAGTACCGGTGTGATGTTGTGTTGGTGGGTGGATGTTTCATCAACAGTGTCCCAGGTGTGTCTTGTCTCACGGGGGCTCCAAGACTCTTAGAAACCCCTGCATTCGCACCATGGAGACGGGATCTAATTTTAAAATTGTGGTACATTCACAAGGGAACAGAACCACTTAGAAACATCGATATTTAGCTGGAACTGCTATGGAAGCAAATTTAAGGGAGGAAATTTGGTCCTCAAAAGACCAAACTAGATGTTTTTAGTCCACAGACTGCTTTAAAAGTTTTAATAATTTGATCTAGATTGTTCATGGTTATTGATAAATATTAAAAGTCTATCAAATTCATGGAATTTTGAGGAATTGAATACAGAGATTTTAGGATTATTGAGGTTATATGAAGGTTGTCTGTTGTTTCAGTGGCTTTTGTCAGATAAATGAATGTGACAATGTGAAAACAATGAAAAAACGAGAAAGGTGTTTCAACTTTAAGGAGCTTTATAGTGAGTTTCAGCTCATTGTTTAGCTGTCCAGCCCAGAATTACAGGCCTGGCTGTTTATCGGGTCTGAAATTCAGCATTTTTTCCAATTGTTGGTATCAGTATTTTGTTTTTGGGCCAATTGTTGCTAAAATGTTGCTAAAAAACTTTGGCTCAGATGCAGCATGCTCTCTCGGTCTGTGCCGCTCGGCACACACTTTTTCCTTCTTGACTAACTGGGTTTGAATTTTCCCAGACGTCTGTTGCTTTTCACAGAGGAATGGCTGCGCAACATAAGGCTGAGTCACCCCACGCAGTCGTTACCAGGCTGCTATTCTGCTTTCACCTCTAGCTCTCACCTCCTCTCCTGCCAAACCTTGTCTCCCGAAAAGCACATTGGATGTATTCCCTGATTTTACTTCTAGTATCAAATGGGATTTTGTGTGTGTGTCTGTGTGTGTGTGTATTGCCCATCCATACTCTTCTTTCTTCAGGCTATCTCCTCCTTTCTTCTACTTGTTCCATCTTCCCTCCGAAGCTTCTCCACTTCCCTCATCAGTTCTTCACACCTCCCCCTCTCCTCCTGTTCGTCACCAGCCGAATAAGGTTAATGTATTCATCACTGCTCTGAGTGTTTTTTTTCTTAATATTCGTACTGAAGATGTCTTCAGCCACACACGCATAAACGTCTCTTTAATTCTGCCTCATTCATGAATTTAGCTCAGCAAATTTTACCTTTGCCCTTTCATTTTACTCATGCTGCCGGTCTCACTTTCACGCGAACACGCTAATTCTTTCTTTCAGACACATTATCCTCCCCGCTGTCTCTCCCCCCCCCCCCCCCCACACACACACACACACAACCGAGCGGCTGAACAGAGTGTCCCAAATCACACGTTGCTACGGCAACAGCGCAGCAACTCATCAGAGGGAATGGAGAGCAGGAAAGAAAGAGATCGGAGGAGTTGAGAGATGGACTGATAAAGACGAGAGAACGGGGGAGAGAGAGAGAGAGAGAGAGGTGGGGGGGGGAAGATAAGATGGTGATCAAAATGAGAGAAGACAACACGAAGGGGAAGAAAAGGGAAGTGATGAAAAGAGTGAGACAGAAATGAGGAGTCATCAGTGGAGGAGTGACAAAGGAGAGACAGAATGGAGAAAATTGGACAAGAGGGAAAAGGTAGACGGAGGAGGGAGAAGAAAGATGGCTCCCTCCATACCTCATTTAGGCAGCCTTTGATTAAACATGAATTGATAAAGAAATAAAGAGAAGTGAGACGTATTAATCTGGATCCAGACATCTGAATCGCTGCCCACATCTCTGATTTATTTCAGCGTCTTTATTGAAAACAACCGAGGCAGCCAAAGAGAAAAATTAGGCAAAGCGTCGGTGAGATCAGCGCAGCAGCACGGGTCCTCTTGAAGTCGACGGCTCTTAAATCAACATTTCTTTGATCGACAATGAAAACGTTTGGTTAACTGCTCCTATCAGCTGCTTCTGTGGAACCTGAAAAACGTACAGGAAGTGGAACGTGTGAACAGTGGTGAACATAACAAAACGTGGAGACGAATAATCAGTCCTTAAACCGAACTCATCAACAATCTACGACCTCTTTATTAAAACCTGATGAAGTGGAATACAGAATAATTGCTGCTCTCGCACTCAAAGCACGTTGCAGTTTACCGTGTGCTTGTGGTTTCGCCAACTGCTGCTATGAATATGTAAAAATTCAAGCCGGAGATTCTACAGACAACAGCGGCCCTTTCTAAAGTAATTCGCCTTCAATTTAACAACATACTTAACCCTATAAAAATGGATCTCGTGCAGGCGGCTGCGGGAGATCATTATCTGCGTGATCCTTTGATGTAAATCGATGTAAAGTACGTTACGTAAAAACGCCTTTGCTTTCTGTTCATAAAAGTTAGCGTATCTCAAAAACTAAATGTCTAGAGTTAAAATAAGTTGTGGAGTGTTGAGAAATCTTTTGGATAAATACGTGTGTTTATATGTGTATATACATTTTTTAAATTTATGACACAATTCTAACACTTTTATCAAGTTTTATGGTTTATTGACTTGTATAACCTTTTAGCTTAGGTTGCACAGATTCTAGGGACATGAAGCGTTTGAAGATAACGACATCAAAATAAGCAAAAATACCCAGCGAACCGTTTCTATTGCAGAGTTTAAATTAACAGATATTTAACTGAAGTAACAGTTATTCTGGTACTTGTTGCGCTGTTTGCGGTTGTGCTAACAGCCAGACTAAGCTAAGCTAAATTTGTGGCTTCAATAACGGCGTTTTGAACATGCAGCCAAAACAAAAAGAGATTGTTCCTGTGACCAACGGTACAGTTTCCATCGCCGACCTACAGACGAGGAATCCAAAAGAATGTGGCTGAGAAACCTAAACATGAAGAGACCAAAACGCCGTCTGAGTGCTCCTTTCATTTAACGCAGGAAACCCCACATCCAGATTAGTGGTTGGGCTCTGTCTAACTGTCATCATGTCAGCTATGGGAACATTTCATTTTCCAGTGTTGCAGCTGCGTGGCTGCAGATCACCCTGCCCTGCAACACATGAGCACCGAGCCGCTTGTATTTCACCTGACGTTGAAGCTAAAACCCAGACCCAGTGATGTTGGACTTTAAGGCTCTGACTCGGCTCTGTGTCTGCTTTAAGGTAGAGAGGGTTGTGTCCCACCTCCTTTAAAAACACCTTATTACTGTGGAAGTAACGTTACTGACATGCCTCAGAGCTTTTCGGATTGTTCATTGCTTGTGTCGAAGAAGTAGCTAAATATGCTAGTGTGCGTTATCTGAGGCCACTTCTTCAGGTCGTCCTCCCATCCCTTGACAGCAGAAGGCAGAAGTGTGATCACAATATCTGGTTTGAGGTGGAACAGGGGGTGTTCTCACGTTTTCCAAATCGCTCTAAGAAAGAGGATTTGTGTACCGTTACCAGAGAAACTGCCGGTTCCTGCTCAGTGACACCTCTCGTGTTGCCCTAATCGGATTTGTAATCAGCTCCATGATCATAATGCGTATCTTCGCCATTAGAGAAATGTGCTTTTTAGATGTGATCATGTGATTTAATATATCTAGCCAATATTTCAGATGTTAATGGGTAGATGTGAAACATTTTAAAAACAGCAGGAAGTGGATTTCTGTCTTCAGGCTCAGTTTTTCAAAGAAACACATGGTGCCTCTGGGAGTCATCACGTGCGCAGTGATAAAAACAAACAAAGCTTTACAGTAGTTACGTTTGTGCGCTCAAAAGGATCAACTGTTAATGTAAACACCGAGCAAGGTCAGCCGAGGTCAGCGGACGAGCACGAGAGATGACATCATGGAGGAGGACGCATCTGTTTGTTTGATCAGCACTGTTCCATGTGATCCGCGCAAGTTGGTGTGTGTTTGTGTGTGTGTGCGGTTAGAGGTGTAGATGCTCGGCAGCTGATAATTAACTGAGTGATTAGAAGGATATGAAACGATGGTGAAAGAGTTCACACATGCATAGAAACACACACACACACACACTGAAATTTATACGGACTGTGCACAAAAACCAACACACATTCTGCACGCGCGCGCACACACACACACACACACACACACACAGATGGCCAATGACGTTGAAGGACATTAATTTGGATGAGTGGCCTCACTCGGTGGTGTGTGCTGACTGATTGTACACACACACACACACACACACACTTTGTATACTTATGAGGGCCTTCAGCGACCACAATCGTTATTTAACCTCTAACCTAAAAACTAATCCATGTTCAAATCTTGACCCAAATCCCAACTCCTACACCTGTTCCAACTTTGGGGGATTTAACTTTATATCTTTGTGTAGTAGACGCACAGTAACACACACACACACATGTTTACCACCAGCTCCGTCTCAAGGCCGGTATCGACGCACTGAAAGTCGCCCCATAAACACGACGAACGAAGTGTCAATTCAGGGCAGCACCAGTGAAGGTTAAAAGAACAAAAACATGATTGCAGTAGAGCTTGAGTGAGATAAAAAAAAAATTTATACTGAAAGTATTCATGAACACAAAATGTTCTGATCTGGTAGTTTGGAATTATTACCTCCTCTGAATGCTGAAGCAGGAATTTGGATTTGAAGTTTGGCCTTGGTAAATGCTGTGAAAACAGTGAACAGCGTTTCCTCAAAAAAAAAAAGAATGCACCCAAAACAGGAAGTGGTATCTTTAACAGTGAAGAATATTTGTGTAAGTTCAGGATGTGGTCAGAGGGTTTTTATCTTTGACCTGACGTGACCCAAGTCCACGGTGCTCTTTGGTGCAACCAAATAAAAGTACTCTGCATGCATTTTACACCGTTTCATACACATTTTTAGGGTAATTTATGGTGAGATATTTTATTTTAGTTCTCCTTTATGTAACCAGGGAGTCCTGGTCGAGATGGCAGCAGAAAAAAGAGAAAGAAAGAATGCATAAAATAAAAGGTTTAATGTAAAAATATCAAACAAATAAAATCACAAAAACATATCAGAAACATAAACAAGACAAAAAAAATAATAACAGTGGCTAAAAGGCAGAATAATATCAATTATTAAAAGCAGAAACTTTGTGCAGTAAAAATTGATTTTAACATATTTTTAAACATGTCAAGAGAAGATAAACATTCCAGATGCCTTGCAACTCATATTTATCTTTGGACACATGAGGTTCTTTACCAGAATTTACAATAACGTTCTGTGGGTTTGAGCAAACATGGCTGTGGCAGCAGTTAATAGTGGGATCAAAAGGCAAAGACAAACTGTAAAAGCATCATATTGTAAATGGTGGAGAGGCACAATCTGCACATGACCTGTATCTACCAAACATCATCTGTGTCTGTTCTCATTTTGTGAAATGTGACATGAATGTTATTATGAAATTTTACATCCTGTTTTCTGGCGAATCCAGCACCAAAAACCTTCCTCCTGCACAAAACGCTACAGAGACTAACGTGGTGAAAAATTGTTGTTGGTTTTTTTATTGGTGGTAGTTTATTCAGTCACATGTTTGAAACAGGGAAGTGCCAAAGTGTTCTATTGAGTCACAAGTTCAGGCCCCAGATGAGGTTTTTTTTTAAAACATAAAAATTATATATATATTATTTGAAGGATGTTTCAGTTTAGGCCGTTGTTTTTAAAATTAAATTAGTCTTCTGATATTAGGTTGTTTTGTTTTTTTTACAAATATTTTGAAGCTTTAAAGATTTTGTTCATAATGTTGACATTTAAATTCTAGACCCAAGAGGAGGTGCTTATTTCGAAGTCGATTCTTGGTTTTTTGCTTTACCTTTCCAGCAGTTGGGAAACAACACACGGAAACTTCACTTTGGTTTTATTCACTGACAAACTGCTACGGACAACTTGGTGCTTACTCATCTCTTTCTGCTGCGCTTCATTCGGCGCCACTCTCCTGCTCCTCTTTGAGTCGTTCCAAAAAAAGATATTATATACCTGATGAATAATTTTACTCAAATTGGGGATTTTTTTTCCAGGATTGTTTTTTTATTTTTTGGGTGATGATTTCATAAAATATGACAAGAGACATTCAAAGCCTCATTTTTAAAATGTCAAATGTAAAAACGTGACTGTCAGTACAGTGGCTATCACTGCTGCTGCCAGAACATTAACTGTCACCAGAGAGTTTGATCACATTGATCAGTTGCTCTTTGACATCTTCTTGTGTCATCAACTTGACTTCTCTCCTCTCTTTAGGTATTGGTTACGCCTCCATTGTGATCGTGTCCCTGCTGAATATCTACTACATTGTCATCCTTGCCTGGGGTGTTTACTATCTGTTCCAGGTAGGTTTGGAACTACTTCATAAATGACTTCCATTTTAAAGATACTTAAGGACTTTTATCAGGACAATGTGACTTCTGATACTTGATACTAACTAGGTGGAACATCAGCGGTGCAGAAAGTCAAGGTTGTATCAGGATCAGCTACATGAAGGTTTGCTAAAGAATAGATAATAAATTATTTCCAAGACCTTGCAAAGACAACCTCATTATTCCTCCATTTTTGCCAATATATCTAAATCAAGTCCAAAAGCATCAGTTTCTTTTTTTTTTTTTTTTTTAAATATGCAAATATAATTTTTTTCCCAGAGTGCATCAGGTGAAAGTTAGCTTATTCACTGCCCCTAATACCCAGCACAGAGTGCTGTATGAAGATATTTCATGGTCTCTCTCTGTCAAAAGTGTGTGTGTGTGTGTGTGTGTGTGTGTCTTTGTGTGTGTGTGTATGCATACTGATTGCGTAGGTGTATGTTTGTCAATCAGGTCAAAGCACACAAGATTCAATTCAATAACTTCACAGTTTATCGTAGAATCAGAAGCAAGCAGGTTTCAAAGCAAACATGCAACTCCTGCTTGTCTGCCGACAGATGCAATTTTTTTTGACGACTCAGTCAGTCAGCTGAGTGATGAAGTTACCTGATTGGTCCAGACGGCCGAGTGTTTATTGGTGTTGGCCATTACCCTTTCAAAATAAATCAGCACCAGCTAATTTCTATTCCATCATCAGGGGACAATACAAGCTGTCAAACTGGCTTACTCATTATAATTTACTTATACTTTCCTATTATTGTAATTATTAAGGGTGGAAAAATCTATTCAGTCAATGGATTCTTTTATTATGAGTCCCGAATGGAGTTTTTGATTCCTGAATCGATTTTATGTATGTATAATAAACTAGTGCTTAGTCTGCTAGCTTGATGCTAACACAGAATAGGAATTACCCTTAAGGCGCTAACGAAAATTAGCATTGCCACTGCCATAATACTGTCTTGGCAAACGACCCATTTGACTTCACATGCTTAACATTAAAGGACACGTGTGCTCATACTTGCAGGCATATACAGTATTCTCTACTACCACTGACCAGCTACAGCAACATCAAAGGGTCAAAACACTCAAATTCAAATCCCCAATGGGTTTAATAATTATATATAAGTATATATCTTTATATTTTCTATTATCTTTAGTATTCTTACAACATTATAGCTTGATGAGCAGGAGCAGCTAAATGTAGCAATGTACTTCAAAAAGTAAATATTTTATATTATTTTGTACATTTTATTTACCACTTTTTTATATGCAGTCAAGTCCAAGGTTTTGAAAGTTTTCAAGTTCAGTTTCATATGTGGAGGATGTTAACTTAAAGGCATTTGTGCTGTTTAGAGCAGAGTATGGGAGAAAACCGCTTGACAAAGACCGCACAGTTAAAGCATCCCAAAAATCAATCACTCTGACAAAACATACAGGGTGACTCTAAGAAAAACAAGAGGAATCCGCATGACCCCTGTAACAAATTGGCCACGTGCTTTGCAAATTGACCATACTCGGTCCAGCCATATACTAAGTTTTGACCCAGTCTTGTGTCCATTTCAGTGTTTCCAGCCGGAGCTGCCCTGGGCCACGTGCAACCATTCCTGGAACACCAATCACTGCATCGAGGACACGTACCGCATGAACAAATCCCTTTGGCTGGCAGCCAACGCCTCCACCTTGAACCTTACCTCCCCCGTCACAGAGTTCTGGGAGTGAGTAACATCATGTCTTCGTCACGCTTTATGACTTTTGAAGTCGTCATATCGCTGTACTGTTCACACGACACGACTTTCTGTCTCGTAATCAGGAATCTTAAAGTTGTTGTGGTATGCACACAGGGATCGGGGGGGGGGGGGGTCGTCACAAATTATAATATCTTTTACCAGGGGGGAATCTACGACCAGTACCTGTTCTGCACTTTTGATGGTAACCTACAATTTGTGTAGGTTAAAAGGCTTTGTTTCACTTTGATTTCATTGGCTGGAAGTAAGAGAGACTGTAATGGGGACGTGGACACATTTGGGAAAACAGCACCAACGAACACCAAAGACTGCAGAGTTATTAGGTTTCATATTCTTAAATATTGAGCATACAGTGTGGTTTGGGCCCCTTGCCAAAGACAATGGACACACTCCATCGAACACAGGAAGTGGCTCACACATCAGTTATTTGGTCATTGCACATGAAAACACTCGCACACAGAACAGTGATTAACTTGAAATGAATAGGCGTTTTGTCACCACATGCCAGGGAGCGCTGTGACTGAGTTTCACAGATGAACAGCCACCTTACAGAGCTTTCCTTTTATGTTGCAGAAATAATGTGCTGGCTATCAGCAGTGGTATACAAGACATTGGTCCGATTAAATGGGACCTGGCTCTGTGTTTGCTGCTCGTCTGGATCATCTGCTTCTTCTGCATCTGGAAGGGAGTCAAGTCCACTGGCAAGGTAAGATTCTGTTATCCTATATTATCCTATATATATTGCTATAAATTACTGGTTGTATTTGGCACTGTTGAACTTGCCCAACTAAAAAAAAAACTGCAATAACTGTCTACTTTAATCCTTGCTGTATAGAGTATAGTATAGTGATTGTGACAGGGTGATGCTCATATGATTTTTCAATGCAACGTGACCAGGAGAACAATAGGGGCTATGTGCGGAGGAAAGGTGTTCCTGAAGGCCTGGGTGGGCTGAGGAAGTGAGCAAGCACATATTCTTGCAATGGTGTGGGTCTAAACCACTTCCTCTATTTAACAAAACAGACACGGATTAAACAGCTTTCAGCCCACACATCAAAATAATTAAGAGACTGACAAATAGAATGTGCACAATTATATTTTGTTTGTTTGGAAATTAAACAGTAGCTTGCTAATCTAGCCTACACAAAGGTTTATTAAGCTATTCCTATAAATAGAAGTATTAAATGATAGGCCTAGATAAACTGGGAAGTGCGAACGTTTGTTTGCTTGGATATTTTCCTTGTTGACCGTAAACCTGTTATATGTGTATTATTGTTCTTACTTTAATTTGTGAACATTTATATCATGGTCAAAATGTAGCTATTTGGGTCGAGGGGGAGTATCATCCGAGTACAAAGTTGTCAAGATCCGTACCCGTGATGAAGGAAAATCTAAATCTAACTAATTAAAGTTTGTTCATTCAAGTTAATTAAAAAGAAAACTTGTTTTGTAAATAGTTCTCTTACTCTTGTGATCAAAAACATTGATCTGAAGCTCAATTCTTTGGCTGTTCTGTAAATAATTTACCAATAAATAAAAAATATAGCAACTTCTGATCAAACCATATCAATTTCAGGCTTACGATTAGTCCCACCACTTAAGCCACGCCCATTAGGAGTACGGATACAGATAATTTAGTTGCTTGAACAAATACTCGCTCATTCCTACTAGCTGCTGTTGTCTCGGGGTTAATTGTGCTTTTTTGTGGTTCCTTGTTAATACTAACGCACAGCACAATTTTTGAGCCAGAGATGCCGTGACTGACACAACATAATAACTGTAATGCTAGCAATATTTTTGTAGAACAACTTGACTAAAGGAAAGACTTGAATAGCAAAGAGGTGATTTGCCAGAAGTGAATACAAATAAAATTGGACAGTGGTGCTTTCATGATTACAGTTGGCGTTCGTGTTGTTGGAACATCAGAAAAGCCTATTTTCCTTATTGAACAGAAAAATACAACCATACACCTTCTGAATACCAAAACTAAGACGAGCGTGATTGCCTTCTTAACTCGTTGTAAAACACACTTCATTCAAACAGACATAAACTAAATAAAACTTGCTAAAGCTCTGCCAGTGAACTGAGCAGAGGCATATAGCATAGCCTACGCTAGCCTCTATTAAAACAATAAAACACTGGCTCTTACAGCCTACAGTACATCATGTTTCAACAAACATTCAATTCAATAAGTGGCAACAAAAGAAACAGAGAGCTGATATTGTAAAAGTAACGGATTTCTCATCTGAAAATGTAATTAAATAGCTGATTACATGTAATGTTGTTATAGTCTGAGTGCTCTACACGCTAATTTGTAACGCAGTACACCCAACAATGCTAACTAACATTAGCTTACGCTGATGCCACATTGGGAAACTAAGCTAGGCTAACTAGTTTACCCAAGTTATTTACAGATGTATTGCTTGACCGAACTGTGAAGCCAGTACGGACGGATATGTTACGTTTTAGAGTTAAACAAACAAACAAAAAACAAACAAACTTGAGCTTTGATAAGAATCATCAAGATGAGAAACATATTGTGAAGGATATTTTTACAGTTGAAAAATACACCTGAGACACTCTATCTATCTATCTATCTATCTATCTATCTATCTATCTATCTATCTATCTATCTATCTATCTATCTATCTAT
>JBBPCS010000143.1:54953-73254 GCA_037974645.1 Hollardia meadi
TCTATCTATCTATCTATCTATCTATCTATCTATCTATCTATCTATCTATCTATCTATCTATCTATCTATCTATCCTGCAGTTTCTTCTGCCTGATGTATACATTGCTACTTTATCTGTGATGAATATATCTGTAATTCCACACATTTAAATGAGAAGGAATGGATTTACAGGGATTTCTTTTTGAACAGTATCGCAGGATGAATGTAGAAAAGGAAACAAGTCGGACCTTGTTCAATTGCTGCAACGGCAACGACTTGCCCTGAGACCAGAGACAGCTCAATTAATCCCAGACTGCTCTTTTTATAGCCTCAGCACTTTTTATTGATTGGCCTGGCCCGATTTATGTTCTCTGGTTGCTCCAAGTCTTACATCTGGTATAATAGTCACTCATACAAGGCCTAGTGTGGTGACCGCTTGCCAAATAACAGATACGGATACACTGCTATTGATTTAAGTGACGGTCTGTGGTCTGTTCTTGTTCATAATCCAACTTCCACATGCATTTATCAAACATAATTCCCTGCAATGACAACAAAGATATTAGCTTGTAGGCCAAAAAACAAGTTGGCCTTCATGTCATTGCTAAGGCAGACTGTTATTGAAACTCAAGCTTCAATAACAAATTGATGAATAACACAAACTTCTGTGTTTCCATTATGCGTGACCTTTTTCTTTTCTGTATTGTGATCTTTCTCAGGTGGTCTACATCACTGCTACGTTCCCATTCGTCATGCTCATCGTGTTGTTGATTCGTGGTGTGACACTGCCGGGTGCTAGCGAGGGAATCAAGTTCTACCTGTACCCTGACCTCGCTCGTCTGAAGGACCCAGAGGTAGGTGAACAACGAATTTAGATGTTATAAAAAGACAAGACGGTGTAAAAGTATGCTATAAACTAGGAGTTATTTTCTTGAATTTTGAAATCAGTCAGAACCTGAGCTGTCACACAAACACAGCACAGTCGTTGCATAGGCTGCTAAGCTACAGCTAGCATCTGTACAGGTGGTACATTAGGTGTTTGGGACGAATAAACAAGGACTACAAAAACATTTCAGAACAAAGAACCCAAGCTAAAATGTATTTTGTGTTCAGTCTGAAGAACCCTTTAGTTACTCCCTCCATGATGGTTTTCGTGTATCTCTGCTAGATTCTCGTCCGTGTTACCCACAACTTAAAGTCCTTCCCAGATTTCTTTACGTGTTGCCCCTATGCTTCCCCACATCAGCAGGCCTCAGCCTTTTTGTCCCCACTCTTTTCTCCTCCTTGGCAGGTGTGGATTGATGCAGGCACCCAGATCTTCTTCTCCTATGCCATCTGTTTGGGCGCCATGACATCTTTGGGGAGCTACAACAAGTACAAATATAACTGCTACAGGTGAGGCATCAGTTTTCAGTGAGGGGGTTAGCTGTAGGGTAGTGAAGGGATCCTTGTGTGTTCATTAACAAATCCTCCTCATGACATATGTGTGACATAGGGACTGTTTGCTGCTGGGAGCCCTCAACAGTGGTACCAGTTTTGTGTCTGGCTTCGCAATATTTTCCGTCCTGGGCTTCATGGCACAAGAGCAAGGGGTGGACATTGCTGATGTGGCAGAGTCAGGTACGAGGGTTCTGTAAAGGCAGCAGTGATGGTGGGCGCTGCTTCCTGGTTAACTAATGAAACAACAGCAATTACAAAGAAAAACAGCAACGAAACCCAAAAGAGAATTGGCCAACACGTGTCATTTAGAACTGAACTATATAAAATGGATTGCTTGATGAATTAAATGGATTCCTTGATGAATTACACATGACGGCATCGAAAATATGGAAGTTTCCGCAATCAAACACTCATTGACAAAAGCAGAGAAAATATGAACGTTTGCTCGATTTGCAAGTTGAGTAAAGGAAGTTGGATGGATGGGCTAAGATGGAGATGTTGGAAAAATGATCGTTTTTGAGTTGCAGACATTGAGAGTTGGAAGAACAAGTCTGTATATCACACAGCTTTTTCTGTGGCTTGTTCAGTCTATCTTGTGCCAGTGTTCTAGCTTAAACATGCTGTCAGAGATTTGTTTGTGAGAAGTTCCTTTTCTATCTACGTGACAAACTGGCATCACCATTGTTGTGTTTCATATCTATTTGAGTGATATAATGTACTAGCATACGGGATTATTTGTTTCTGCAAAAGAAAAGACTGTACCCCAGTTTGTGGGGTACAGTGTACTTGTGGAGATTCTCAGTCATCCAGGTCGTAGTCATCCAAAGAGGGTTGAATCAAGGGCAACTGGACTTGGTTGTAGAAGTTCTGAAAAAGACTTGAAGACGTTTCTGCGAAACGCTTCTACAACCAAGTCCAGTTGCCCTTCATTCAGCTGTAAGTGCCAACATCTTGTCACACAGTATGTAGTGTTTATCTTATGATAGTTAGATACATTACTCTATGAGGCTGCAAAGGCACCTTTGTTTTTGTGAGGAGACAACGTTTAAGGTGGAAGTCATGCCTAATTTTCCAATAGGTACACACGGATTTCCTTTATGCTTTTTAAAATCCCAAAGCAGATAAAAGACGACCATTAAACGTACCAGTTACGCTCAAAGAAAGGTGTAAACGCACCAGCAGAGAGCTGAAATCTTTTGGGGCTTGTTTGGAATGTTTGAATCTCCTCGGTTTCTGGGTTTGACATGCTTCTGTTACATGCTTAAGACTTACGGCACCATGTTTGACATCAAAAGAGTTGTCATTCTTTGCTTATAACAGAATGACATTGTAAGCAAGTGCATTTGTGAAACCCAGGCTTTATCTATTGCCCCAAGATCATCCAGTTGGACGAAAGCAAATTATCCTTTACGCTTTAGCTGTACGCTAACTGTCCAGCCCAGTCAATACGAATATTGGACTACTCTATCTCCATGTCATATAAATTTTTGCATAATTGTACAATATCAATGTGTTTTGTGAGACTGCACCACAGAATAGGAGTGTATATCAGAGGATGGAGCATGGTACATGAGCAACACGGTACTCAGATACTAATGACGAGCTAATTTT
Organism: Hollardia meadi; assembly: GCA_037974645.1. NCBI lineage: Eukaryota > Metazoa > Chordata > Actinopteri > Tetraodontiformes > Triacanthodidae > Hollardia > Hollardia meadi. The sequence goes on from JBBPCS010000143.1 coordinate 57,984, forward strand.
CCAGCCTAAGAATAGAGCAGGCCAGCAAGGCAGCAGAATACAATAAGTGTTTATACTCCAGCTAGGTCGTTACTGCTCTCTGCTTTAACTGTTTCATTCTGATGTTACATGACAGATGAATTAATGGTATCGCCATTAGTCATTATGCTGACTGAATACACAGAGAATACAGTGTGGTAAACACAGTGCACTACAAGCACACATACTAAGGCTTCTTTTTACACAAGAAAAACAACTATGTGAAGACGTAGGTTTTAAAATGTAGTGTTTTATGTTTTGTATAAGGTAATGACTCCTCACACTGTTGGATGTGGATCTTATTTCATGAAGTAATATACTCCAGGTTTGATAAATGTTCTGCTAGCATTTCCCCTCTCAGGGAATTGAATCTTTTCGAGTCAACGCGGTGTTTGGTTGGATGCCTTGTCATAATTCTCAACAAAAACTGACCATATTTATGTATCTTGCTATCGGCAGTTTTGCTTTTTGGACTGCTTCCTTGTTTTTCTTGACTTCTGTTTTACAGCAATGAAGAGTCACTGTCAATTTAGAGCTGAGAAAAAAAAAAAAAGCCTTTGCTTTTCATTTGACATCCCAGTTTGAGTCTGCTGCTGTTTTGCGGCGGACATTTTGCATTCCTCTTGGAGACGATCATGCTAAATTCGATCGGGGATGCAAAATTGCTCGATTGACATATCTGTTGACACTAATAAATTATTAGAGAAACCAAGATAAACTTGATTTGCCTTTTCTGGCAAAAATCTGCTGGAATGTTTACAGTCATCGACAGTATTTTTAACTCCACACAACACATATACTGGTTATAATCACCTACATACTGTACACAGTTTCACTTATAGTATGTTTTACAATTTCTATCATGACTTACTTTCACAGAGATGCTGTTGCACCATACTCAGAATAATTTACATTACACATTATACTCTACATGCTCTTTGCTATTGTTCTTCTGACCTAATTATTGTTGTGTTTCCCTTGGTTAGAAGTTTTCCTTCTTGTATGTCATTGTAAAAGGTATGCAATTGTGTCAAAGTGCATACAGTTAGTAATGTGTCATGAGTAATGTTTACAAAGAAGGAAGTAACAGGTAAGTAATGTGTTTTTAAACATATTTAATAAGGTTGTCTTGACAACACCTAGCTTTGTACTAATACGACACACACACAGAAACATCTGTTCGCAGTATTGTATTAAGTTTGATCATGCATCTGTATCTGGTTCTGCGTCTCCGTCGTCTGGGGCCTTTTCTTCCCACAGGGATGCAGAGCAGATGAGCTTATCGTGATACTAATGTTGCCCCCCCCCCACCCCCTTACCCCTCTGTCTGCTCTTACCTCCTACCCCCCCTCCTCCTCTGCAGGTCCAGGCCTGGCTTTCATTGCCTACCCGAAGGCTGTATCCATGATGCCTTTTCCTACACTCTGGGCAATTCTCTTCTTCATTATGCTGCTGCTGCTTGGCCTCGACAGTCAGGTTAGTAGAAACATGAACACATTTACAGCTGTCGAAGCTGCAGGAGGCAAGGCGTTGAGGAAGTGGTGATGGCATCAAATTAACTGTCAAACGGATCGGATATTGAGGTTTTCTGTAAAAAAAAAATCCAACACTGAATTACTCATAGATCAAAAGTAGACGACTGTACATAAACTTTAAGAAACATACATTTTTTGGAATATGTTTCTGTACCGCTAAAGTTTTAGACAAACAAATTACGGATTTCTTTCAATAAACTAAATAATTGATTTACATTATTCCGTTTCTTACGTTTCTTTAATGTGATGCAGAATCAAAGTATTACTTAAAAAATATCAGGGAAAGAGGTTACATTTTAGCATTTAGCAATAAAAAAAAATTCTTCTATTGTAAAAAATGAGAAATTAAGAAACAACCCCGATTCCAAAAAAAGTTGGAACGCTGTGTAAAACATAAATAAAAACAGATTGCAATCATTTGCCAAAAAACTGTTTACCGACAACGGTTTTATGTCCTGGGGATCCCGAGGCGTTCCCAGGCCAGATGAGATGTACAGTATAATCCCTCCAGCCAGTTTGGGGTCTAACCCTGGGTCTCCTCCCAGTTGGACTTGCCCGTAAAAACCTCCAAAAGGAGGCATCCTAATCAGATGCCCGATCCACCACATGTGGCTCGTTTCAGTGCGAAGGAGCATCGACTCTACTCCAAGCTCCTCACCCTGTCTCTAAGGCTGAGCCCAGCCAACCCACAGAAGAAACTCATTTTGGCCGCTTGTATCCACGATCTCATTCTTTCAGTCACTACTCAAAGCTCATGACCATAGATGATGGTTGGAATGAAGTGTTGACTGGTAAATCGAGAGCTTTGCCTTCCGGCTCAACTCCCTCTTCACCACAACGGTCCGGTACAATGCCTGCATTACTGCTGATGCTGCACCAAACCTCCTGTCCATCTCACGCTCCATTTCCCCAAGACCCTGAGATACTCCTTCGCTTGGGGCAGCAAATCACCCCCAACCTGGAGGGAGTAACTGTTTTCCTGCAGAGAACCATGGCCTCAGACTTGGAGGTGCTGACTCATACGTGCTGAAGGTTGAAGCCAACAAAACCATGTCATCTGCAAAAAGCAGAGATTCTGAGGTTCCCAAACCGGACACTCTCCTCAATCCGGCTGTGCCTTGAGATCCTGTCCATGAATATCTTAAACTGGATTGGAGCCATAATCCGTTAAGACTGCAAGTCTAGAATGGATATTATTTGCAGTAGACTTACAGAAGTGCATTTCTGTCAAGGATCACTATCGTGTTTCACTGCAATTTCAGGTCTATATCTGTAGAACATGCTAAAAAAAAATCATCAGGGGGAAGGGCAGTATTTTTCCAATGTGCTCTCTTTTCTATCTGTCTTTCTATCTCCCCCCTCTCTCTCTGTCTGAGCGAGGGTGAAGAAAAATCATGTCGTCAACATCATTATTGATCATTATCAAAGACAAACTCCATATGGAAAAAGAGGGCCGGCTGTAGCAGCTGCCTGTGTGGACACAAATGGCCTGCAAGCTGCAGTATTTCAGCAACACAGCCGTCACATGTTGCTCACGCACACTTGTATGGACCACCAGTGGTTAGAAACTTCAGGGAATTTCTCCTGTATTACAAAAACAAAATGACGAAAAAGTATTCCTTACCTCCACAAGTGTACCCATAATCCACTGCTGCAGTCTACGCAAGCAAGGTCATACAGTAAGATGGGTACTGAGCCTCCCGTGCCTGTGTGTGAAAAATTGTTTGTGAAAATGGATTTAATTAAAGCTGCTTGAGCCAAATTCTCACATAAGTTACAACAGAAAGAGAAGTTAGACTTAGAAATCCTCGATGAGAAGCAAAAGATGTAGAGCTGATAGTTTGTAAGTGTAAAGTTGTCGGTGGATGTGATCAGTCCATCCTTTTTTGTGTTTTTTTGTGCAGTTTGTGGAGGTGGAAGGGCAGATCACATCACTGGTGGATCTGTATCCGTCCTTCCTAAGGAAGGGTTACCGCAGAGAGGTCTTCATCGCTATCATCTGCTGCATCAGCTACCTGCTTGGACTCACCATGGTTACCAAGGTAACACCAAAGAAAAGTAAACAGAAAAACTGGTAGGGCCAGCAGCAGAAAGTAATACACCCAAATGGCTTTAGCGCTGTGAACTACTGTGAACCTAAAAAAAAAAAACAGTTCAGCATGGTTGAAAAGGAAAAATGTCTGTCACCATTACAGTTTACTGAGTATAAATATGCACACAGCACTTATTGATAAATGTATACTGTGGCTGCTGGCCTCATTTCAGACTCTAATTCAGGAGTGTTCAGACAGCTATTAGTATCAGTCGCTGGGGAGATGACAGAGGGCGATGTACTGTATACTGTCAAGTCATGAGAACTTCCCTCCGCTGGTATTAATAGATACAGTAGACTCTTCCTTCTCTCCTATTTATGTCTCGTGTGTTTCCCCCCATTTCTCATGATGTCTTACTTATTTCCTTTGTCCTGTCATTCACCCCTCCTCCTTTTTTCTTTAATTCTTCTGTCATTACATTTTTACTGCCTTCTTCTCTCTTCTCTTTTGAACTTGTTTCTCATACATTCTCACTCTTTGCATCACCCATGTTGATTCTCAGGCGCATCATTAGCCGTGTTTCACATTAGAGAAGGTTGATGGAAACGGCTGGAAAATGGAAAAAAAACCCCAAAAAAACAACTTAGAAAAAAGGTTCAGAATCACTTTAAGTTTTTTTTTTTTGCCTTTTTGGAAAAAAAAGAGTTGATGGGAGATGGAAACATTTTTTTTTTAGTTTTGACATAGAGCGGAAACAGCTGATCAGTCATGTGAGTTAAATGTTCACTAAGACAATAATAATAACAAGCTGCTTCTTCTTCTTCTCTTTTTTCTTCTTTCTTTCTCTTCTTTTCCAGTTCACAATCTCTACTTCTTGTACTCTGTTGATCACAACCATGCATAACATAGCCTTTGCCACCAACTTCTGACAAAACTACTCTTTGTGTAACCTAGTTTATTAACCCCAAACCCGTTCATGGAAAAGTGCTCAAGTCACACATTCTTTTTTTTTTTTTTTATCTCTATGCGTCAGCGATAGCCAGAGCAATGATGGTAATTCTAGTTGTTTTCTGAACAGGCCAGATGTCTCTATAAGAGCCTTAAGGTATTGAGGTGAGAGTAAACATGTTAGCTTGAATTAAAGCCAAACTCCATTCAGTGAAACAAGTGTGGTTTCATCGAAATTAGACCAGTTTTACATGATTCATTTCACCTTTATTGCTCAGAGCACAAACCGATTTTATATTCAGATTTTTAATATTTGATCATACACATCATCATCATCATCATCATCGCTGTGACTTTGTAAAAGCCACACCAGTTAATAGAAATGTTAAATACCTAGTTACCCTGGAACTAATGGCTTTTTCTCCCCCACAAAACCTACTTTAAAACAGGAAATAAGACATTAAATACCAATTCTGATACAAAAACACAAACAAATGAGTTTGTTTATGTTGAAAGGTGTTTGTCTCAAATTCTCCACTTAATGTCACACTCCCTCCTCTTGTCTCCAAGATGATCCAACCTCCTTCCCGGTTTTCCTCGTCGGTCCTCATCCTCTCTTTCTGCTCGCACCACCACCCTCCCAGCCCCCTTTCTGCTCTCACACAACATTCGGCCTTTTTCACCATCCACGCCTCCCTCTCTCTCTCTCTCTCTCTCTATCCCTCTGTCGTTCCCATGACAACATCTTTTTATGGCTACGTTGGCCTGGTTCAAGTTTAGGATTCCCATGATAAAACAGTTTTCACCCACCCTGGACACACACAGACATGTACGCACACACAGTCGCCGTCACACATTTTAATGATCACAATGATTATTTCACGATCTTTTAAGAATTACATGCATAATTTTGCAGTTGAGTTCAGTTTTGTAAGTGTTCCTGTAGGTCAGTGCAAGAAAAAACAACTATTTTTTGTATTAAAATTGTGTACACTCAACAATAAAGACCCTAAGTGAATGTGCACCTCGAGAAAAGCTGATTTGTTTGCTTGTCTGTCTCCCTGCAGGGTGGCATGTATGTTTTCCAGCTGTTTGATTACTATGCAGCTAGCGGTGTGTGCCTTCTGTGGGTGGCATTCTTTGAATGTATAGCTGTTGCCTGGGTTTATGGTGAGTACCATCCGTCACAAATATCAAGGCGTTGTGAACCTGTAGGTTTACTTACTGACTTGCTTGCTGACTTTATTGCACATTGGCTATTGGCTGATTGATTTTCTGCATTGCACTTTTATTTTCTTTGTTAAATTTGGATGAAAGCCTCTTCTCTATTTTTATTGTATTACCCTCATCATTATGTCCTTTCCATGCCCTATGTAAAGACTTTAAATTATGTTTGAAATGTGCTACACAAATATTCTTGCCTTGCCTATTAATTACTAATTAATTAATCTGTTACTGTGTTTTTACCTGCACAATTGACCAGAAGGTATTTGAATGTCTTCTTCGCAGGCGTTGATAATTTCTATGATGCGCTTGAGGACATGATGGGCTACAGACCAAATGCTTGGATGAAATGGAGCTGGACTGTTATCACTCCTTTACTGTGTGTGGTAAGAGACTGTTTTTTTTTTTATTGTAACAAACCTTTTTCTCTTTTTATTCCAAAAAAAATAAATAAATCTTCAGCTTCCTGAAACTTTTATTAGTGACATCAACATCTGTCGTATTTGCTGTAATGCATCTTTGCTTCATAAGTTTCTCTTAAAGAGACATTGCACCATTTTGAACTGGTCGGTTTACTCCACAGAAGGTGAAAAAACATCATCCATTATATAATATACAGCGCTGACACCCTTGAGTCATTGTCACCATGTTATATTGTGTGCTTACAGGTTAATCGACACTGAATCAGGCTGTTGTAAAGTATTTTTGGTTTATATTGGATTTAGGACAGGACTGACACATTTTTTCCTCTTCCTCTTCCTCTCCAGGGCTGCTTTATCTTCTCTTTGGTCAAATACAAGCCACTGACGTACAACAAGGTCTACAAGTATCCTGACTGGGCCATCGGAATAGGTTGGACTCTGGCCTTGGCCTCCATGATCTGCATCCCCATGGTGGTTGTCATCAAGATCATCCGATCCGATGGGCCGCTCATTGAGGTGGGCGGAGTAGCAATCTGCTAGCTAGATATGTAGCTGTCGAATTCTTGTTGATTTAAAGGTGGATTCCAGATGACAAAAAATATAAAAATTCCCCTCTTCAAATGCAGATTTTGTAGTTTTTTTTTAAGCTTACATCTTGTTCTAACCCTCTTGCATCTTTATCTGCTTTTTCTCCATCCCATCTCCCCTCATTTGTTCTCTCTCTCTCCCTTCTCCTCCTTCACCTTCTTCTCTCCATCACTTCCTTTCCCTCTCCTCCCACCGGCCCTCGTCTCGCATCTTCTCCAATCCATCCCTCCTCCCTTCCTGCAGAGGATTAAGGCGGTGGCAGCCCCGGTTCGCGGCGGAGCCAGCTCCCGTCCCGCTGACCATCGTGGCCTAAAGGAGCTCTCCTACCCGCTGGACCCCAACGGGAACAAGGGCCTGCTGAAGGCCCCCACCCACACCATCGTAGAAACCATGATGTAAAGGAATGAGGTGGAGGCTCTCCATGAGATCGCTCTCCTCTCCTCTCCTCCCCTGTCCTCTAAAATGCTTCTAAAGCTAGCTAGCTTTCTGTCTATCTGTCTGTTTGGTGGACTGATAAGGGTTTTAAGGAAAAAAAAAAAAAAAAAGTTCCCGTTTCAAATCTTTTAGGAATACTTTGGAAGTAGATTGCTCTTGGTGGTTTTCTTAAGAGGGCAGTTTTTCGATATATATCTGAATCACAAGTTTTTCTTTCCCTATTTGTAATACTCATGTGACTACGCTATTGTCTTGTTTAAAATAGCACCAGCCTCTGGTCTGGTAGATTTCTTTTCCACCAGCTACTTTTAGCAGAAAACCAGCCATTATTTTACAAAAACAAAGCAAGTGGTTATTGAGTGTTGGAATCAAACCGCCTTTTGTAGCCACAATATGGGAAAGGTTTCCCACATTGGTCACAGATCAGCAAAAGCAGTTTTTCTTCAGGCTGTTCTTGGAATTTATAACTTGTGATACAATGAACAGGGTGCGCTTATCTGAGGCCATGTGCCATAGGTTATGTTATGGTACATGGCGATCGGAGATAGACGAGTATAAATGATTGTCTCCCTTCGGCAATCAGAAATTCTGATACAGCGGCAACGTTATTGGTGACCCAAATTTACCAACGCCAAATTTTGTTCCTGTCCAAATCTGACAAAAACTAACTTACAACAATCCAAAGCTGCAGCCACCAAAGTCTGCCTTTGCCGCCTTTCTCCCCCCCACCCCCCCTCCTCCCCCTTGTAATCACAGACCAGCCGGATTGGTGACCACAAGCGTGATGAAAAATCAGACAATTCACACAGCCATGATGGCCAATGACCCTTATATCAAACCAGGTTACTGGTTCAGAAATGCACCTTAATTAACGAACATATCCCCATCATGCATAGTCATAAACTATGGGTCAAAGAGAAAACTAGCACTGAGACTGTGCTCCTGCACAAACAGAGAGGTATCTGAAAGGATTTGAAGTGCGGAGGTTGAACCCTTGAGTGTGTTGTCTGTGGCGTACTGTACAGTAGTAGCTAATCAGTCTATCTATATCTATCTCTCTATCTATCTTTCTCTGTCCTAGACCAGTTTACAGTACATTAGTGACTGCACTAGGCAATCTTGGCCTACATGTTTGGGTTGGATTTATTTTATTTTCTACAGAGGAAGTTGCGTTATTATTGTTTTTTTCCTCTGTCATTGTTAAGATTTTTTTTTTTTTAAACTAAGACTATAATGTTATAAGTATTCACTATTGATAATTATCGCTGTAGTTTGACATAAAATAAGAAACACTGCTTTCATCTGGTGAAAATACTAAGCTGCAAATCGTACATTTACAGTGGCAGCCATTGTAGTAATAGTCCTCATCATGAATCATGAATTTTCTCCTGCGTTGCTCCTGCCAACAATTCCGTCTTTATCATCGCACAAACTGCACTGTAAAAAGAGCTAGTTGTTTTAACTTAAAAAAAAGTTAGACAAGTTAATTCAACTTCAAATTAAGTGAACATAAAATTTTAAGGCAGCCTGAACACTAACTTTTTTTTAAGTTAAAAAAAAAAAATAGTTCTTGAGTGATGTGCAATTGATTTTCCCAAATATTTTCTCTTGTGGGGATGTAGGTCAAACATTCACTGAGCAGTTCAATGTACAGTGAAAAAAATTGGATTTCTACAATGGCTCCATCTGTAGATTTGCAGGTGTTGGGGGTATAGCTCTCCCTCTTCTGTAAATACTAGGGGTAGTATTTAATTTGGATAAATTTGTCCAGACAGGGAGGGCACTGTAGTCATTGGTTAAACGACACGTCACCGACTCGAAGCGACCGTTGGTTTGGCGACTGTCGCCTCGTCTGAATGTCAAACTCGTTCCAGACACTGTGAAAAGTGGCAGCTGGCTGCAGACAAATCAGAACCTGTAATTTACAGAGTTTGGTCATGTTTGTTTTAGTTGTTTTTTTTAACCGAGAGAGAGCTGAAGACTTTCAAATGTTCATTTCAAGAAACCCCAACAACAAAGCAGGTCAAAAGTTTTGAGATTTCTGCCTTCGCACATTCAATCAAAAGGAGTTTTGTGGTGTAGCAACAGGAAATAAAACGATGCAACCTTCAGATAATGGAAAATTCTACAAAAAACATGAAATATTGTGCAGACCTTAAAGGTCCCATATCTTAACACTTACACTTATAACTGGACCGTTTATGTGTGTCTATTAAACACTTATGTAATTGTATATAAATATATGGATTTGATTTTCCGCAGGCGTATCGCTGAGCGCCTCCGTCTGTTCCTGCCCCACACGGTCGAATTTGGCTGCTAAATGGGGAAGTAACCGCCTACTTTTCATGAGCAAACTTTCTGATTGGCTAAGCACAGATAAACACAGCTGCTCTCTCACTCACTCCACTAGTAGCCTGCACACTGCAGCTAAAACACTCGCGGTCGAGGCAAATCTCCAAAAATAAGATCCATCCATCTCTCTGCAACGTTTTTCTCCTTTGGAAGGCTGAGCAGTGATCTGGATGAAGCTCTGCAGCCAGGAATAACACACTTTTCATGGCCAGTTCTCCGTCACATCGCTACACGCTCCATACTTGTCCCAATCGCTTTCCTGGGAACTGTGAGGGGGCGGACTTATGTGGTGTGTTTAGCTCGACGACTATTGGTTATCTAAAATTCTCACGAGCTCGTAAGCTGTGAGGCCACCTTGTGGTGAAGGGGGAAGAGGAACGGCAGTAGTAAGCGACTAAATATTTTAACAGCTTGTATTTTACACCTCCAAGTTTATAAAAAACACAATAAAATGCATTTTCATGATGTGGGACCTTTAAAATGCAGCGTAGAATTCAAATTTAGCCTAACCAAAGACAAAAAAATGAAGAAACACTTGTAAACTTCACTTCTGAACTGAATATACTGTAATGGAAGATGTGAAATTGAGCACTTTGTAGGAAAATGACACTGGGAAAAACCTGAACTTAACATATGTGAATATATCTAGAGCCTTCAGCCCATTGAAAATGTCTTTGACTGACCTGCAGATAAATTTAAACTAACACTTATTTCTCAGGTCACTTGCATTTGTTGCAGCAGATTATAAAATGCTCATGTCATCATGTTGAGAGGCTGACATGAAACCAGCTACGTCCAAACTCTGTTAATCACTGGTACGATGAGAAAATGTGCCCGGATATACATACTATCTTTATTTTTTATTCGTGATACCATGCATGATACCAGAGGGTGACAATGGTGACGATGTGAACTATTCACAACTGAAAGCAGACTAGCTGAGAAGAACTGTTACATTCATTTTAATATGTCTGTGTAACGAGGGGCGTGTAGGTGTCCCAGCGACCATCCACTCAGGACCTTCTCTGTAGTGCTTTTATCTACTGTACAGCTGCATGGACTCCAAAAGAGCCAAAAGATTCGACTCGGGTGACAAAGAGCAAACATTTATTAATGCAAGCAAAAGAAACTGATGTTTTTGCGCCGCTTGAAAGGCAGGACATCACTTCTTTGTCACGCAGGATGGAAAAATCACACAACAAAAACTGCCTACTTCATCCACAAAGACAGGAATGCAGAGCGAGTGAGTCAAAGCCAGTTCTTATTGCATCTTATTTTGGACTTTTTGTGGACTTCATATCAAATGATGAGGCCAAAAAAAAAAAAAGAAGCGAAGAGAACGAAGCGATTCTCTTCTCCCAAAAGCAGACGTATTAAAATAGATCAAAACATGAATAAACAGATCTTTCACATCAAATACACAGTTGCACAGCACACATGCGTCGCAGGAATTCGACCAACAATATCGCATCAGAAGTGATCGTGAGACCAGAGCCTCACTTCATGTTTCATCGAAGCTTCGATCATGTTTTTGTCTTTTTTTTTCTTGTAGTTTTTCAAATAGAGTAAAGTAGTTCATATCATTAAATGGGATTTGTGAAACCAAATCCACAGCAGACATCTATTTTCATACAACTTTTCCTATGTAAGTCGTCTTTGTACAGTTGAGACTTCCCATTGTAACGCAGATGCAAAGCCTCGTTTTAATCTTAATCTTTTTGTCCCGATCTGGTTCTCGATTCCTCTGAAGGATCTTTGCACTGAGGAAATAATATCAGAAAAATCTGTTACGTCATTTTGAATGCAAATTGCGCAGGGCACCTGCGGAGAGTTACTGATTTTGCTTTGGTGCATGAAATGTTCACGTTTCTGGGTTGTTACAAAGACCTTTAATTCACAGATACACAAAAAAACAGAAGCCAATAGCAATGTTGAAAATTAAACATCTGAATCAAAGAGTAAAAATAGGTTCGGGCAATGTAAATACGCTCTCACAACTCAATCCCTCGTTCTAAGATCTTTCTTGGTGTGGAAACATGGACCAGAAATAAGAACTAATGCAGTCATTTATTGGTTCGTGCTGCCTCTCTGTGTGTATTTACAGTGTGTACCAGCCCCTCTGCCTTCTTACACTCCCCGTCAGTTAGCCTATGTAAACCTTCCTTTAACCTAAGCTAACCATTTATTTTTTATTTTTTTTTGTCAGAAATACTGAATTTGCAAGAGAATCGAAGCATTAGCGATGCACAAGTTTTTACCGCCGAATGTTGAAATGTGAAAGTCACCTGCGGGTGAATGTAAAAGTTTCTGAAGATTTATTTTTTAAAGGTGAAAATAAGAGGATTCCTTTCCTTTTATTTTCATTGCTCTCGTTTTATTGAATCCAGCAGTTTGTTTTCTTATTTTGTCTCTGATTGTATGTCTGTCACATATGCCTTTTTGTATTTCAAATATTTGAACCTCTGTCATTGGAGTAACATGTACAAATATCAATCAAAAAAACAACAACAACAACAACAAAAGCTACAATTTGTTACGTGCAATACTTTCTAGAATACTATTATTTTTCATGCTGTTTTTCCAATAGGTGGTACTAACCTTAGAAGCCAATAGCCTGTGAATTCCTGAGGAAGAAATTTGAATCTTCGTTTAAAAACCTGCCACCAAATGCTCCGCAGTGTGGAAGTGAACCAAACGGAACCACTATTCCATCGAAGGTCTTGTGGTTTGAAATGCACTGAGAAAACACCGATTACTGAACGTCGTCACGTCAAACTGAATTTCTTTGCGAGATACTTTTTTCTTTTTTTTCTTTTTGTGACAGACTGCTAAGTTGTGAGTTTGTTAGGGTTATGAAACACTGCCACAAAGCCCACCATCTTTGTACCTGCCTATATTTATCTCAGTACTGCTGTGTTGCTAAAAAAATCAGGCAGCCTTCCGAAAGCACGCCACCACCATTTACAGCACATCAGTGACACCTGCGAAATCTATACAGTGTCTTATAAGGCCTGTGAACTGAATTTGGTTGCGATGGAAAGCAAATTCCTTGGAGTGATTTCGGCTGTTTTTTGGAGGCCTGCCCCTCAGCAGCAAAAAAGCAGTAAATACAATAAGAAAACCAAACATTACGCCATATCAAATGTGGGCTTTACTTTGAAACCTCATATGCAATTTCTGCATTCTGCTTATTCAGACATTTCTATTGAACTCCACTCTGCCAAACCCTGCAACCTTAGTGCTTTATGGAAGAAACTGAGGAACCAAACTGCACAGGAACAGATAGCCTGATTTTACATTCCATGATGCCTAAATCGTTATGAAAACACCACCACATCTAATCTTCTAGATCTAATCTTCTAATCTTGTGTCTGTGATACAGATGCAACGTTAAAAAAAATCTGTTTTCTCACTCAAGTCTATCTGTGACTGTGTGGCTGTGACGGAATCGGGCTTCATTTCCTGGCAGCATCTTTAATGCAAAGATCATCGTTAATCTTTGGGTTTGGTGTCATCCTCTCTCTGAGAACCATAGTGACGGTGCAACCTACTCAAAATGTTTTCATCTTTCATGTAAGAGTTAACATGTAAGGACCGGAGTCTACCAATGAAACAAAAGGCTGTAAAATCATCTTTCCTCCTTTCATTTACTTAATGATGATTTCTAGCACTAAGTCTTCTGGGAAATGGAGTCCTGCTCATTCTCTCTGTTGTCAGACTCATTCAGATCATGGTCTCCAATGACAATGCCTCTGTCCTCCTTCCTGCATTATACTGTATACCAGCCCTTCCTTTTTGAGAATGTACACGGGGGAAAATGTTTTTTTAATTCTTGGTGAAGGAAAAAAAAACATTTTTAAAAGAATTTGAAAGCTTTGATTTTTTATTTGTATGGCCAAACCTGTAAGCTAGAGGGGGAAAAAAAAGAGAAAAAATATGTGTTTAAACAGGTTTTACAAATGTGTAAAACTTTTTTTTATTTCTTAATAAAAAATTTGTCTTCAGAAAATCAGGCCTGAGTTTTTGTGTCCTGCATTATTATTGAACATTTCAGGGAATGGAAAAGTATAAAGAACGTAGACAGCCACTGCTGAGACAGCATTTCATGCCATTCGAGTTCAGTTTCCCAACTCGGGGGAGTTATGTACCTAAATCCCCTTGACAACATAATAAACTCTAATCCTACAAAGCTGTAATACAAGATTTAAGGTATTCAAACCAACATAGGAGGATGCATTCAAACACATTCACTGCTGCCAGTTTCCTTACATACAGTAGATATGAGTCAAATGTGTTCAAAACTGCCCTGTGGCAATTTTTTGAGCGCCACATTTCAATATTGTAACATTTCAGTGTAGAAGTCGCATGATTAAATGATCGTAAGTCATCCGCTCGGCTAGCGAATGCTCGATGTGGGAGCTTTGCAATGTTTGCATGCGCCACTGAGCAACTTTCATAGGAATGAACGGACGCTCTGCATCAGATGCTGTAACCAGATTTAGATCTTTGCTTTTCTGGCGCGCGTTGATGCTCGGACATTTGTGAAAGAAGAGTTTTCATCCGTCTCCATTCAAGCAGCACTTGAACATCATTCAGTCCGCAATGAGCTTGAAAAAGAGGCTGAAGTAAACGATATACAAAAGTAAGCACAGAAACATTGTCACTGGCCTTCATGCTGCTTTGTACTATTCCCTGGTTTCGTATTTTACAATTCCTATGAAAACATTTAGAGTGGTTTCCTCTTGACGGTCTTAGCCTGATGCAAAAGGTCTACGTTACTTTGGTTAAGTTTAGGCACAAAAACTCGTGGTTAGGTTTAGGAAATGACCTCCACTCGACAGTTTTACATTGCTGGTACATTAAACCTCATGGGCGGACCGGCAATCTGGCAGTTCTGGCAAATGCCAGAAGGGCCGATGCACTTTTGGGCCGCTGTTTGCTGAAATAAAAAATCCAACGCAAGCGGCCACACTGGCGTATCACACCGGCCGTACAATGGGCCGGCCCACTTTTTTAGGGGGAGGGGGGGTCCTTGCTGGTCAACTATATTGAATGATGTTGGTGTAAAGTGGCGAGCGGCCCCTCCCCAAGTGGATCGACCCAGGTCTAGGGGTTATGGGTTATCAAACTGCAGTAACGCACTCAGATAAGTAACAGTAGCAATACGAAAGTGGAACTAGCTAGAGCCAGTATAAAGTTATATCACGGTTAAAAAAATTTTATATTAAAAAAATAAGAGGGCGAAAAAAGCAAATGTTTTTGCCTGCCGCCATGTCTGCTAAAGCTAGCACCAGTACTGAATCTGATGAACTAGCTAATCCAACGTTACCCGAGACTCCAGCCCGTTACTGACCCTGAACCAGTGTACAGTGAGTCGGAAGAGGAGCGCGAGGAGGGAGCCATGGAGGGAGAGACACAAGCTAACCTCACAGGTGATGACTACTTAAGGTAGGGTACATGCTTCTTTTTCAGTTCCATCTTACCTGTGTGTGTGTGTGTGTGTGTGTGTGTGTGTGTGTGTGTGTGTGTGTGTGTGTGTGTGTGTGACCTTACACTCTCACCTGAACCTGGCTGTTTCCTTGGGGGGGAAAAATCGTATATCCATCTATGGAAAAACAGACACAATGTTTCAATTCTGCATCCCGTTTGTTGTGAGTGTTCAGTTGTCCTACGGTTGAGGCGGACATTAAAGTAAACCAAGTTACACAGACGCAAC
>JBBPCS010000143.1:73354-91517 GCA_037974645.1 Hollardia meadi
AGATGCCGATAATTAACTTTCTAAGCTTTTATCGGCCGATACCGATGTCGTGCCGATATCATCGTGCATCCCTAGTTAAGATGAACCATAAAAACACAATATATTTTATGAGAGTTTCTGTTTGAAGGGGGACATGCAGAAATGTCAGGCATGTAAAAGTGCCTTCCTGCAGCTGATGATGTAATAAATGTCACATTATGTAATAACTTATCATAATAATATAGTAATAACAGCTTCGGGGGTAACGAAAAGAAGCTAATGTGATAAAACACAGTATAGGATGCTGTCATGAAATATTCAGACTGACATTGAAACAATTTCTCCTCCAATGTTCTGTACATTATTAACTTAATTTGTAATAATGTTACTTTTTTCCCCCCCTATCCCTCATATGTTTTGATCATAATTGGATGTTTTGTCCTTTTTAAATTTTGGACCACTTCAAAATGTGTATGTGTAATTTGTAAAATTTCTTATACATATTATACAACTAGGAGGAATTCTTATCTTTTCTTCACTCATCCGTGGGACTTTTTTTTTTTACGATTCCGGATTGGGCTTTAAATTGACCTTTGACCCAGAACTGCATAGGGAGTATGGATGATCACACATACGTACATACATACATAAAAACCAACAGAACAGTTTAGAAGGCTCAGCATTTTTTGCTCTTTTCTTTTGTCGTTGCTTTACAAAACTTTTTTTTTGGCCACTTGACATTGAGTAAAAAAAACGCAGACAAGTTTGCTCCATTGTACATGAAAATACTTACAGTGCATGGTATTCAACAGTGTGCTTCTTTTTTTGTAGTAAGTGCTTGGAGAGAAGTAAAATGTCCCCTTTTTGTTATTTATGAAAAAGGTTTTCTTCCTCCGGCTCGCTCGCAAAAAAACAGAGTTTATGCTGTTTTCAGTCTCATCAGGGTTTCACGAGGGGGGAATGAACGGCCCATCACCACTGTACAATGAAATGTACACTACCTAGCTCTCTCTGTGGCACACACACACACACATATGCTCCAAAGGAATAAAAGAGACATCAACACACACAGCAGCACACATACAGTTACATTCACTCGTTCACACACATACACAGGTGTTCTCAAATGGGGGGGGGGGTGGATTCTTACTGTATTATGCAACAATGTGAGGAAAGAATGAGAGACATAGAAAGAGAGTGAAGAGTGAACAGAGGTTGTGATTGTTCCTGTCCAAACATTCTTTCCAATCCATCAGAGGACAAAGGCTATTTTCTATCCTCTTCTTTCACACACTCACGCATTATTCCTGTGTGTCCTGTGTTGTGTGTATTTTCCTACCTTTCAACCCATATACACTCCTTCTCTCTGTCACACAAGAGGGGAGCAACAGCCAGCCTCATTCCTGTTAATCCACAGAAAATTGGGGCAAAGAGTTTTGGCAGCCTGAGGAGAAAAACTTTGAAAACGGAAGGTGAAGGAATCTCTGCTGCTACCAAACGGACCAAAAGTAGGAGGTGAGGAGATGTGGGAGGCTTAAGAAAAGTCACTAAATGTTAGGTTCAGATTTCTTTTGGTTTGTCTTACTACAATACCCACATGCCTGAGTTGCATATTGGGTGGAGCTATTTTGGACACTCTTGGTTTGGATAGGCATGACATTCTCCCAGTTAAATCATCAGTGCAAGAGATTAACAGTTGCATTGGCAAATATTTGGTTCTTTGATTAAAAAGTTCCACCGGCGCATTTTGGTACAACACATCCAATCACATATTTAAATTCTGTTACTTGCATTGTTAACAGCGAGGGGTGTCACAATTCTCCAAATCCAATTTGACCTTCGATTTTAAGGTCACGATTTGATTTTCAATTAAACTTTTTTTTTTGACAGCTCTACCATTGTAAGACTATCGCATCAGGATTTGTAAAGATTGACAGATCATTGGTTTTCTGTCCTGACAACTTTAATTTACATTTTCAAATTCTTATTTAAAAAGATAGGGGTGATTTACAATAACAGCTCGACTTTATCCTGGTGGCTTTTTGCAGGTTAGGGATAGGCAATTTCAAATAATATCTACCAAAAATAAAGATTCCAGAGTTCAACAATAAAAAACAAAAGAGAGAGATTCAGTTTGTTACAATGTTTGGTTTCTGAAATCAGTCCCGAGCAAACCCTATTCCCGAAAAAATCAATAAAGGATCTTTGAAAAAGAAAATAAACCCAATATCTCAGACACTGTCAGAGTTACCTCCGATAACTGTCAAATCATCGTCTTTGTGCACATATAAGTTCTTGCAACTGTAGCTGCAGGCTACTGGTAAGCTAACTTTGTTGTCTTTGAAGTGTTCTCTCACCGGACGCAAGCAAGTAGGTGGTGGTGGAGAGGAAAAAATACTGGGAGAATCGCAGATCTCAATGATTGAAACATGAAAGCTCATTTCAGTTAGCCAAATCAAGACCTTTCAGCAGACACAAAGATAACAATATACTGACACACTCGAGTACATGTAAATTATAAACACAGATGTAAGGATAAAACACAGCCAAACACACAGAAACATTATGTGCTTGTTCACACACATAATGACACACCCGCACAACCTGCTTTGTTACATGTTCTTGTGTTATCTACGCATGCTGGCCCTGTAATGTATGCATGCGCGTGTGTGACTTGTTCCTAGACTGAACAGTTTGGTACTTTTCAGCATCCCGACAAACAATCGCATTGTTTGCAGATGATGCCGTTTACTTTGTTTATGAAGGAAAATAGGTCCAGTCTTTCCTACAAAGCCAAACAGCAGTAACATTTTAGTGTTCATGACATCATGTGAAGGTATGGAGCATTTTAGACACCATTTATCAAAATCACAGGTGGAGATGATTTGTGCCCTCTATTCCAAGACAGTGGGGCTGTTAATGCTTGGAGGTTTGTTGTTGATTTGTTGACTGCATTGCTGGTGAACCCTGTTGCTTCTTACAGCAAAGAGAATGTTACTTGTTTTTGATTTTGCTAGTTGTTTACACTGGTGTGCTAAATCCTGACCTATGGGTAGAGCCAGCCAACTATCTACATATCTGTTCGAGGAATAATGTACATCCAATACCAATATTGCTAAATGTAAGTCTTAGCTATGCTTGCAAATTTTCCAACAATCAGTATTTGAGCAGCAAGAGGTGCTCAAATTATATTTGCACAAGGAGTGTGATGCATTAAAGCTAAATCACATCTTGCAGGAGAAAATGTGTTCCCCTTCAAAGAGGGTTCTCTGCTCTCTCTTAGAAACTATAATTGCTGTTGCCTGTGGCTGGTAAGTACTGACACTTTGACATTTGCCAGCAGAAATTGAAAATGGACAACATGTTGGATAAATATGTTCAACAGCCTTTCTTTCCTTCTACCATCTGTTTTCACCAGAAACCTGCAAGCTTTTGCTCTGTTGTTGAATACCATTGATTTATTGCTCTTTTGTCTCATAAATAATTAATAATGAAATTAATTAATTAATAACAAAAGAGTATGGTCTAGACCTACACTACATGTAATGTGTCATGAGATAACTTTTGTTGTGGATTGTATTATTAATAATTATCCCCCAAACATACCTCTGGCTCCCAGTGTAAAATACAGTTTTGATACTGCTACACATAGCACCTGTCATGTCATAGATAGGTGTTATTTGTGCTTATGCTGATGCTCAAGCCTAATCATGACATCTGCTATTTGAAATCCATACATAGTGGCTACTGCTCTTTGACTTTGTAAGCTAGCAATGTGCTAAGTGTGAGATGAACCTATACTCTCAGACAAGTGTAGTGACAGATTGGGCAATGTGGATGGGCAACTCTCCCAGCAGTTGGAAAAAAAAAGGGTCAAAAATCTCTCAAAATGTTGCAGGACGCATTCTGTTGGCAAGACAGGTTCTTCTGGTGCACGTTGCAGCATCATGTTGCAGCAAAAGTTGCCTTTGTTAATGCATTCCGACGATGCCATGTTTGATCAGGAGAGGAAAGAAAATCCCAATCCCCTTTCTTCTTTTTTGTCCCTTCTGGATTGAACGAAAACCGGGCAGTTGTGATGTAATGTTGTATGTTGTAGTGTTGTAATGATGGGACAAATTTAGATTGTGCTGACCTTATGATGTACAAAAGTATCCAATATAGAAGTCCACCTTCATGCAACAGCTGGAAAAGAGCTCAACTCGACCTTTCCATCAAACCACTCTTGGGAATCGTAATGGAGGAACAGTATTTGAGTAGACTCTTAGCAGCAATATGGACTTCTACAATGGATTCATCTATATATACCACAGTCAGATATTATTCCTTTATAAACTATTGATTCAATCTTCCACTGAGTCTTATTAGCTTTTCTTAAAACAAATGACATCTGCATACTGAGCAAGGCAGTTTCTCTCACTTATCAATACATCATAAAATCCTAATTTCGTCTAATAAGGCAGATCCCACTGCTACCACTGGCACTAGAAATTTCTATAGACCTGTGGTACCTGAGATTACCTCACCCAAATTGCAGGTTTTTATTCATTTGTTTTAAGTAAAAGACAAGATTTAAAGAGTCTGAATCAGTTAAAAAAAGAAAAAAGGTGATTAAAGAAGCGAAAAATTTGTTTATGTTGGAACAACACTGAGGACTCCAAGCTAGCCTTCGGGAGAGGGTCTGTCTCATTGACTGTATGTTAAGATGGACAACGCTACCAAAAAATGAAGCCAAAATATCTCGCTCGCCCCCTGGTGACTGACTGCAGTATTGGTCATAAACCCCTCCCTCTCAACATACTCAGATAAAAACTCAAAGCACACGTCAAATAAATTTTCCCCAAAGATGCTTTCTGTCGTTTTAGGTAGTTCTTATCACGCTGATGTTTGTTCAAGTGTTCATTTTTCTGATCAGTTTGGTTTTAATTAGTTATTTGATGCTATAAAAAGGGGCTGAAACGCTGTGATTGACAGCTGAGCCCTGCCCACGATTGGGCGGGCGGGTGTATGGGCGGGAACTCGATATCGCGGCTCCACCCCCCGATCACTACTGCGCAGACTCTGGCTCCAAATGACGTCACCAGTGCAAGATGGCAGCGCCCGCATCCGGGATATTTTGGCTTCATTTTTGTACAGTGGGAGGAAGTGGAGACGCGTTGTCCATCTTTGTGGGTGTGCTTCCATAGAGAAATGTACTGTATGACAGCAGTTCAGCCCAGTGTGAAAGGGAAGGTGAGCAGTGTGAGCATGCAAGTGTGTGAGTATGTATGTGTAGAAGTCTCTGTGTTTAAGTAGAATTATTGCAAGCCGGTGGAATGTGTGTGTGTGCAGGTGTGTGTATGTGTTTATACGTTTGGGCCAGTTGCAGTAGATATCACTTTGCACTTCATCACCAGTTGTAGTATGTCTCCTGCCTGAGTGTGACAGAGTGAATGCATGTGTGTATACAGTATGTCTGGAGATTCAGCTGTCTGTCTTTTTGTGCGTATGTTACAGGTCTAGAGGATGGTCCAACGTGTTGTTATTGTCTTCTGTGTCATCATTTGCCAGCGGGTTGCGGCTGATGACCAACTCCAGTCTGTCTCCGGCCTCCGTGATCAGCGGCACGGCCAAGCAGCAGTCAAAGTCCCTCGTCCTCACGTGGTTCACCTGGACAGAGACACGCAGGCAATGGCCGCTCCAGTAAATGCTGTTGGTTCATTAGCTAGCTAACAAAGACTGAGACCAACATTTTGTCAAGGCTACATGATAATTCCTGATTACAACTTGGGTCTTATTTTTGTCTGTGTTTGCTTCACAGTCTTGTCCTTCACATTGAAACTGAAATGAACAATGACTATGTGGTTAAATTTGAGCTTTAATTTGAGGGTTTTCACATCCACATTAGACGAACCATGTAGTAAATGTAGGCCTTATTAGGGATGCACAATAGTAGCAGCACATCATCGGTATTGGCTGATAAAGGTTTTAAAATGAAATATCAGTATTGGTCCAATATGACCATTTTGACCGGTATGACAGGCCAATAAGATGATGCTTTAATCATGCAAATGTGACGCAAACCGTTGATGAAGTAGTTTCTCTTATTGTGTCCAGTGTACATTTTGGAAAGCATTGTATGTCATCTGCAATTGGGACATCACAATAAGAATAGGTATAATTATATGTTATTTCCACAATAGGAAAGACTGAAATCTGTGCATGTATCGGCATTGGCCAACACTACACGTCCCTGCTTTTTATGCAAGGTAGTCTAATTTCAGGGAGCAAAATTTTAAGAAACTCAGAAGATGTAGATTAACTCATATTTATTATTTGGTGCTAACTGGTGGTGCTTTGCTAGGCCTCGACTGCAGCCATCTTCACTTCGTGCTTGTTTAAGGGCCTTTTCGCCACCAGTCTGGTCTTCAGCAAAGGAAACAGTTTATTAGTTTGGTGATTACGCCACTGTTATTTGGGACTATGTATGAAAGGGCTTGCAAGTTCTACGCTTTTGCAGAGAGATGGATGTTAACACCCTCATTCTTTAACTGGATTCCCTTACCTGCAGGATCCTGTCGTAGGGCTTGAGCCCGGCTCGGTCAGCTGGCCCATCAGGTCTGATCATGTTGACGTAAACTCCTTTTTCCAAGAAGCCGTCTGACACGCTGAAGCCAAAGTCGTCTATCTCTGGGTCCTTTATCACCGTTACCTGCAGAAGACAACACATGGATGCGAGGTAAAAAAAATGGTCAGCACAGATTACCTTAAAGGGCACTGACCCAACAAGCCAAACAAACCAAACCACAGATAGTGTCACATCACATGATAGTGTTCTATCTAGAACAGGCTGCAAAAGACAACAGTTGATCTCCAGCGTAAAAGGAAATGATTGCTCCCTCGTCTGTGCTTCTAATCCAAAAGATAAACAAAACAAAATAAGCCAACCATTTTTATGTCACACTGAATCTGATTAAACGGCCTCATCTTGTCCTGCGGCTACAAATTGAGAATGTCTGATGGTAGTGTAACAGTTTTGCTTTGGCAAGAAAAAGCAAACATCTTTTTTTTTTTCACAAATGCCAGATTTAACATGCTAGGGCTGGCTAACATGGCAGCTGATGTGCCACAAAAATTACAGGCGATAAATGTTGGCTTGGTTTATTAGGGCCCTCGAAGTCAATCTCAACTTAACTTTGGTCATTTAGTCAATTTGTCGGGTCACAATCCAGTGTTATATGATGATCTTTTAATGAGACACCATTTAGGGAATGTCAAATTTTGGCTGATGTCCAGTGAGCCCATCAAAGCATTCTCCCTATGGATAACACATGTATTTTTAATCCCAGCCCTGTACATGCTTAACCAGACCCCTGTATGAAGTTATTATTGCAAATCAACAGGAGGATAAAGACATGCAACCTTCAGCATAATAGTTGGGAAGAGGGCAGCTATACTGTACATTCTATACTGCATTACATAATGCCCTGCACTGTAAAAATGTAAAACGCTTAGAAAAGGTAACTTTTATAACTTGTTAACAATCAGAAATACAGAAAGGCCTTTTTTCACTGAAGACATTGTGACAGCATGTTAATCAAAACCATTGATTTTGTTTAAAGATGGACGACATGACAGTGAAGCCAAAACATCTTGATTGCCCCCTGGTGGCTGGTTGCAGTAGTATAAGCTATAAACCCCTCCCCCTCCCTGTTAGCAGATGGACATGAGCTGAATTACAGCTCATTTCTTTCCCAAAGAGGGTTTCTGTCATTTTAGGTAGTTCTTATCATCATCATCATATATGATAAGTAAAAAAATTCTGCATCTAATTTGCAAGAATTCAGGCCACATCATGACAGAGTTTTCGGACAGACGGTCTGAACTGACTTTGTGCAACTCCAAAGGTGTTGGGGACACAATCCCCAGCATCTCCTCTTTGATCCGACGGGACTCCCAAGTCCTCTCTGACACTCTTAATGAGGCCTTGGGCTTGGGGTCGTGGTGCAGGAGAGGGGATTGGTTATCCTGATGGAGGTGGGCCCCTTGGTGCAGGTGGGCCTCATGGTTGAATAGGGCCTCCTGGTGCAGGCGGGCATCTAGGTGGAATAAAAGTTGTTTTTAAAAAAAATGAGATTAAAACCTCTATACACAACAACATGTGTCATCAGGAAGGACAGCTTGGAGGGACAACCACCCTTAGCTCTGTCACATTTGCCACTGAATTACCTTCGTGTAGGTGGGCCTCTTCGTGTAGGTGGGCCTCCTCGTGCAGATGGGCTCCCTGGTGGAGATGCGTAGTCTGGTGGAGCAGGTTTCCCTGGTGCAGGAGAGAATTTCTCCGCAACGGGCTCATCCTGCTGTGACTCAGTATGGACTCAGCAGGAGGCTTGCTGACTCCATCTACACCCAGACTAATGGCTGTTCCTGTCATGATAGATGCCTGTATACACCAAAACACCCACACTTAAACTTCGCTGTGTTAACGCTAGGCATATGTTTCTTTATGGTATATAGGCATACAGTGTATGTCTGGTTGTGGTGATTCAGTTGAGAGTAAAACTTGTTTTTTGAGTGATGCTGATGGTAAAATGCCTGTAGCTACACCAAGGTCTTGCAATGTTTGATGAGTAATACTACTGTCAATTGATCACAATTATTCTGTGGCGGTTTGATACTGTGATATCACCTTTGTGTAGGCCTACATGAACCTGGATTGAGAGTTGTGCATTAAGTGGTTACAGCATAGCTACTGAGCCTACACATGTAGCTGCCATAGATTTGCCATAGGCTACGTAGTGTGCTATTCTGTAATGAGAAAATGCAGAATAGACATACCAAATAGATACGTATATACGTGCAGAGTCTATCATCACTCTACATCACTAAGTAAATGAAAGAAAGCATAGTGTGAGGAATATGATTACAACATGGTGTGGCCTGATCACTACTAATAGAGCCATCTAATGTTGCATGGGTGTTACCAATGGGTGAAATTACCGTTAGCCTCTTGTGAAAGGTTCGATGCTAATGTTGACATGTCATTGTAACATAGAGGTCATTTTTTAATGGTAACTTTGGTGCGCAACCATTTTGTTGAAGGATGCTAATGTTAAAGGTGGATGGTAGCATGCTAACTGACCTCTATCTCTCTGAGTAGTTCTGATTGGCCACAGGTCTCCAGATCCTCAAGCGCCTGACACCAGAAACTGTCTTCTGGATCCAACAGAATACCGTCTGGCTGTTGGCCAATAAATCTGTCACACACAAAGATAATTGAAATTAAATGAAGCAACTTTGGACAGTTAATCTTAAAATTAAGCCACCAAACAAAACAGATGTCCACATTTCGACAAAGTTTTTTGGGGCTGAAGCTTGATTGATCTGCCTCTTGGTCATGACATGTACAGTACATTATGTTAACTCTGTGTGTGCATTCACAGACTAGAGGGTGTTGTACAGATGCTTTATCTATTTACCTATTTTATACATTCATATTTTATCACATGCTGAATTGAAAATTTGCACAAGGTCTCTAAATAAAAGGAGAAAATAATAAAAACAGTAAGTACCTTTGACTTGTTAAGTATAAAATTCAAAATAACAAATAGACCATTCATTGTTGTCATTTTATATAACTTATTTATTCATTGAATTTACAGAAAATATGCTATACTGTATATGAGGACAGGAGGGATATGATGCCCTAATCTGACCAAGCAAGAGCCATTGTGATGTTTACAAATGTGTACTGTGGAATTGATTCTGCACATCAAGGCAGCAAGTCCTCATGCTCTTTCATATGCATTAGCAGTGGCATTGCATCATCAACAAAGCCCATGTGAATCCAGAGCAGTGTCAATACCAGACAAGGCTATTCGTTCTGGTTAAATCCAACATGACTAATCTTTTACCACTGAATGTTCTTTACTGACAAGATTAATTCACTTTCATTGTGCAGCTGATTTTTTTTTTTTTCTCTGCATCTCACTCTCCACCCCCATTAGTGTTATATAACCCCAGTGAGTGTTGCTATATCCTCAAAAGGCTTAACCTCTTGACTCATCACTATACACACAGAGATACTCAGTCAGTCTCACCGGCTTCATGACTCAACCCCCCACACTGAAATTCCCACTTCACCACAAGCTCCCGGTGCCGATATCGGCACAACCAGGGAAGCAACCTTGTAATCCTTGCTTGTTTAAAAAAAAAAAAGAGTTATGAAGGTGTACAATTAGATATACAAGCAATCAACTAGATTAAGTGATTTATCTTGCAGACCATTTGGCAGATTTAGCTTCTCAAATGTGAAGATTCAACAATTTTTCTTCCTAAATACAGTAATTCTGAAGAGAATGTTTTTTGGTTTTGGACTTCTGGTCCGGCAAAATAAGCAAACTTGAAGAAATCCCTTTGGGCTCTCTGAAGTTATGCTGACCATTTTTACTATTCTAACACTGTATCGACTAAATGATGAATTGATTTATTAATTAAAACGAAACAATTATTTCAGTAGTTTTTGGACAGTGACATGCGTACTCCGCCAGATTAATAGAGATTAGTAACTTGATTTAATTTGTAAAATATAGCCTGAATTTGAGGGTACCTCCAAATATATAGAGGGCAGCATATCACCAGAGTAACCGACAACTGCTGTCACTCCTGTCTGCTCGACGTTAGTTATCTTGGGCTGTAGTTATCTTTGGTTGTAGCTATCGTGACTGTTAGCTCAGTTAGCGGTGGCGCTCACTGAAGCCTGCCTAGATTGTGACCTTGTATCACAACGTTTAGCGGGGCTCAGCTCAACTGGGCTCTACACTAACAAGTTACTTTTCTCACAAGTAACTCAAAAGTTACTTTTCTGTAACAAGTTACTTTAAAAAGTAACGCTACCCAACACTGTCCATCTGAATTAAGATAGATTTACGCTACAGTGTTCCAGGCATTCACTGGTTTCCATTCATTCTGCTCAGGTACAAAAATACAGACTCTTGAAAGTTTCTTCTGTGTAATTATCATCAGACAAATAAAGCAATATTCAAGTCTGAATTATCAGTTTTTCATGCAATACAAAAAATGATTGGAAACCAGTGGCTGGTTAAACAAACCAGTGGGATTAAACAAAAGCATCTACAATTGGACAAGCATGCATTTAATGGTCAAACTGTCAGCAGAGATACAAAGCACACATGATCTGTATTTAAAAAGATAAAACTAAGCTCTGTAACTACCCAGGTGGTCGGTCCCAGTCATCCTCACTGAAGCCTCCGTCGCTGAAAGGGTAGTTCTTCCGTCGACCAGGTGGAGGTGTGGTGCTGCGCGGCTGCTTGGCACTACGCCATTCATGGGGGTGGAGGGCGATACCAGCTGCCTGGTGGCTGTATGTACCTGCAGGAGGAGTGAAGGAACTAAATAAATATAGATATACCATTACATATACACCATAGAACCATTAGAATTTGGGCTTTTTCCTTCCTACAAGACAGAAACTACAAGAGTTGTTTAAGAGTACTTCCAAATATGGTTGCAGTTTGTGGTCATGCTGGCTTGTCATCATTTACGTGTGGTAATTCGAAGCTTACCCTGGCTGCCGTAGCCAGCATCCATCCCTGAGCCGTCCCATGACTCCATGGCAGAGTCGACGCTGGGTATGGTTGTGGAGTAAAGCTCCGACAGCTTATTTGTCTGTTGGCTGTCCGTCAAGTCATCCTCCTCAGGGTCACTGATCTCATTCTCTGTTGTGTCCTCTACTTCTGCTGCCTTCCTGTCCTCTAAATCTTGAGGAGAAAAAGCTGGAATAAGGTTTGTCTATTGAAATGATTAAATGACAAAGAAAACTCCAGACAGTATGCCTCTTTTCAGATTAGGGTGAAGCAAACGTTGATAAAAACATTGTTATGATACTGACAGCAGTATCACAAATGCCTCTGAAACAGCCTAAAATGCTGGGTCAAGGTATCGGAGAGTACATGAGTCTATGCACTGATCCGATATCACGTAATTTGGTTATTAGAAATGCGTCCCTACTTCCCAGCAGTGTCTCTCAAACCTGTTTAATCTAACAGATTTTTTAATGCACAAGTAAACAATATCCATACACAACATGCGACTTGTGTTAACTTCAAGAACATCCATACAAGGTAAGTACAGTAGTACATAGCTGTATCGGGTCGTGCTCAGTATTGACCGATACACAAAGTTCAGGAATTGGAATCGGTGTCAGGAAGGAAAAAATGGTATTGGAACATCTCCAAAATTGACATCATCTTTGAGTTCCCAATTTTTTCAGGATGGAAGTTTGGCAACCACTAGTAATCGTGATAGAGATAGGCACCAAGAATAATATATATATATATATATTCTAAAATCCAAATCAGAAATCAAACCAAAAGCCAGATTTGTGATGCGAGTGCAGAGTTTCACACTTACTGTCGAACTGTTTTTTTATCTTGAGGGTGACGGTCTCTCCGGCCATCTGCAGCAGGTGGATCGCTTCGCTCAGGGGCTTGCCTTTTAAACTGACGCTGTTGATAGCCAGGATCCGATCACCTACGTGAATAGCCCCTGTCCTGGACACACATGAAAACACACATTCACACACACACCCTGTTACTGTTTAAACAAAATTCATGCAAACAACCACGCGACTAGTGGAGGTTCACGACAAGGTGACTCTGGAATGAATAACTCCCTTTCATCCCTCTGTCACTGCCCACTGTATTAATCATGGCAAAATGTTCAACAGTCCTTGCAGCCTACTCTGACAGAGATATGCTTTGGTCTCAAGATACTTCAAACATATTTAGTTTTGTCTAGAGGGAAGGATTTCTGGATTTTATGTATTTGATTTTGTTAAACCAACGGCTCAAAAAAACAAACAAAAATAGGTCGGTGTGAACAATTTCCACAAGCCACACCGATGCAGCGATGTTGATATCATCTGTATCTCTGCACTTCTGAGTCAAGCTGAGCCAAGTTTATTTATAGAGTGCTTTTAGCCAACAGGTCTGAGGCAAAGTGCTTTATTGACAGCAGTTTGGAACAGGAACCATTACATCACAAACACCAAGAAATGGGGTCAGAGTGTCTTTGTGTGTGTCTGTGTGTGTGTGTGTGTGTATGGCAGGGTGAGCAGTAAGCCGTCCTGCGTGTGTTTTGGTGGAATAACGTGAGCCGGTTATAACAGCTGACATGTTGACACTGGATGTAAGCTGACTTCACTAGTTCTCATTACCTCATCTGTCATCACTCCATGTCACCTGCTGCACACTCAGCTGCTGGTCGGGAATCTCTCTATTTATTGCCCAAGGTGTCCTCAAATAGTTCTCCTGATAAGGTTTTCTATTTGACATTATCCGGTACAGATAATGCACATTTTTACAAGTAAGAGTGTTTACTTCCGTAAATAGTTCTCTTACTCTTGTGATTGTTCTGGAGCACAATTTTGTGGCTGTTCAGTAAGTGGTTTTCCAATAAATGATAAATATTGTACCAAATTCCCCAGTCAGGCATAGTTAGGGCAGCCTATAGTGTGGTGTACACGCAGCCGCAGATGGTAGAGGTTAGCCTTGAAGGCTTTCTGTCAGGCAGCTTCCGGGCAGCTTTCTGACAGAAAGCCTCTTCTCACATGGGATTCGTCACTGCCCCGCCCCTTTTAGGAGACAGGTCCCGAGTCTATTCATTCTAATGGGAGAACTGAATGTGAGCAAAGATTAGGACCGATTCCTTTGCCCCATAGTTACCAAATTAAGCTACGTATGTTTTGAACATTTTAACACTGAAATTGTATTTTTCAGACAAACAAATCGGGAAAGAAAAGTAATTTTGTCTGAGACCTGTCTCTGCCTCAGCAACATACTCTCGTGAGATCTCGGGATCTGTAGTGAGCATATTAAGCTAGCAGATAAAAATGAGCGGCAAAATAACATTATGTTTGTATCTGGTGTTGCATTGTTTCGACATTGAAAAACAATATCCCCCAGTAATGTGTTAAGTGTTAAAAATGCCCAGTGGGGATGGGCAGGCGGCCCTCCCCTTGGAGACCAGAAGTGTGTACCATTTCATACCATTAGCGTAGCTTGTAATGCGGTATCTTTGACCTATCTACCATCTTTGACACAGCGCAGGTGGGAGAAGGTAGCCTTGAAGGCACTCATATAGCCACAACATTAACCATGAATTAAAAAAAGCATCCCACAAGGGAGCATTTGTGCTGCACGAGCACGGAGCTGTGTACGATCACACGCTCGACCCTCTCTCCACGCTTGCAACAGAAGACTCTGTGTTCATAGAAATATACAGCATATAGCTTGAGAGCCATATACATTATACATATAGTGATTTAGCCCTGGGCGAAAAAGTGAAAATGCGCTCGCCTATGTAGCTAACGTTAGTTTTGTTATTATGTTGTGTGTTCCTGCTTCATAATCATCCCAGCCCAGGTAAATGCACACTGTGAGTCTGGAAGAATTGGTGCTACACATGTCGAAATGTTTCTCTGTAGATGCTCCAGCTTCTCAGTGATGTCTGATCAGAGCTGTTGAATTAAATCCCTCTTTTCCCTCACATGTCTCTGCAGTGCTGCTGCTGTCACCATCGTCTTCCATGATGACCTGGGAATCAGTGCGTTCTCATCCCAGGTCGTCAGATACCGATGATTTGTCATGCGCCCCTCACTTCTTTTCCTGACGCACAAGATCAACGTTACTTTGGTTAAGTTTAGGCACAAAGACCACGTGGTTAGGTTTAGAAAAAGATCGGTGAGGTTTGGTTTCAAATGGGACGCAAACTCCGGTCTCCTGGGTGAAGGTCGTGTGTGTGACCCTCCACATCGAAAGTAGATCAAGTCGTCTGATACTAACACGGGCCGCTTTACATTGCAGGTACATTAAACCCTTGTGCATCTCGGCCTGACGCCAAAGGGTACCTTGTGCGTCTACATGAGAGGCGAGGCGCTGTGACAAAACATTGAAATCTGATGTGCTGGAAGTGAAAACGGGGTGAAATAAGACTCAACAATCAAATCTCATTACACATTGGATCTTTAAAAAAAATATGGCATTTGTCAAAATATGTAAACAGTTTATAGTAACACTTTTAGTTTAGCAGTTTGGTTTCATGTTTATTTTCTACTATATTTATGTCCTGTTACTCTGGCACTGAAGCAAAATAACACTGAACTATCCAAACATCTCCAGCTGCAGTGCTCATTATAAACGCTCCACAACTCAAGTCCACACAACCCAGATCTACAAGAAAAGATGATGTGTTTGCATTTGTGCGTGTGCGCATTTAATTGTGATGGTTGATGTTAGTAAGTGTAAGGGACGAGGGAATACATTACATCATTGAAGGTCCTCACAGAGATAGAAGTGTGTGTGTGTGTGTGTGTGTGTGTGAGAGCATGTACCTCTCGGCCAGGCCTCTCTTGGTTAGGCCGGATATAGTGATGGGGTCAAAAGGCTCCTCAGTGCCTGAGATGGTGATACCCAGAGGGCCTCCGTACCGCTTCAGCTCCACTGTGTAGATGATACTGCCTGACGTCTCCTGCTCATCTGATACACGCACACACACACACGCGTTATTCTTCTGGTTCATTTCCAAATAGTAGATACTGCCTGATGTATGTTGCTCACCTGACACACACAAACACACACACATACACTAAAATACCTCAGTTAGTTGTTTCTGCATCATGTTACCTGTTCGTTTGAAGCACACACACACACGCTAACACACGCACACACACGCTAACACACACAAACATTAAATTCTAGAAGTAGGTCAAAACTCTTGTCAAGAAAACACTGCTGAGGAAGACACAGTTTCCATGGTAACCAGGGAGAAGATACTGCCTTGTCATCACGTAGCATGAACACATAATCTCTGCATTTTACTCCTTACGTGTGTGCGTGTGTCTGCCTGTGTGTATGCAAATGAACCCTCTGAGTCATAACCTAGTATGGTTACACAATCCCTCCCTCTGTGTGTGTGTGTGTCTTTATGTCACGTCCCACGCCTCGATGCATCCATTTAACAAACTCGTTGGATTGCACAAGATGGTGGCTAAGATCTGTGATGCGACTAAGTTGCGAAGCACAAAGGTGGGGTTCAGTTAGGTCGCTACACGTCGTTCACACGTATCAGATCGGCACCATTTTCTGACACATTTTCTTGCTGTATCTCAAATATTTCTTTGTTGTGCAGTAACTGTTGTTGTTTCACTCTGAATCTAATCAGTAGTTTCTGTTTCCTCACTGGGATCAATAAAATTGCTTCTCACAGGATCTTAAATGACCATTTTTAAAGCTGCAGCAGGAATCCATGACTTGTGGACAACAGCACCACCTGATGGTCAAACACTGTCAGTGCATCTCCTTCAACCAACATTATATAATCAAACACAATCATTTCAACCAGAAAGATTTTGCACAGTTCAATGACCCGTCTCTCACATCGTGTTCACTGAACCGCCACACACAGACTCAACTTTACCACACACACACACACACACCTGAGTTGTCTTCATCTTTGCGTATCTTTAGCTTGACCAGTTCCTCACACTGCTGCAGGATCTGCTCTGCGTCGTCTCTGGAGCAATTCTCCAGTCTGATGTTGTCGATGGCCAACAGCTTATCACCAGGCTCCAATGTTCCCGTCCTGAAGGAGAGACAAGAAAGAATGAAAGAAAGAATTGTATACTTTTAGTAAATATTTTTAGACATGGGAAAAATACTTGACTTCGACCTACAGAAGAACTTAACAGAATAGCAGATACCTGTGGGCCATGCTGCCCTTCTTGATGTCAGAAATGATGAGGGGCTCCCCTGGCTTCTTACTGGCTGTAAAGGGAGATGACATCACAGTAAGCAGCAGCAACAAAGTAAGTAGATATAACACTTCAGTCAAGAACAAGAGATAAAAAACATATCAGTAACAATAACATTTATTAGATTGACAAGCTTTATTCTTCTTGAGATGATGTAAGGTAGGAAGTAAACAAAACAACAACAAATTGTTCTTTTAATGAAAAACTAGTTGAACTCATCACAAGTCAAATATTCTTTAAAAAAACGTTGAGATTGAGGCCGGAAATGTTTTAATAGCAAAGGCAAAGAAATGAATCCGTCCTATTGAGTCTCTCAGACTTTTAACAGGAGAGAAATTGTCCCAAGTTCTCCTCTAATGTTTTTGGCTGCGAGATCCTCTCTCACTTTCAGCTGTGAGCACTTGATGGCACCGTTGCACCATTCGCTGCACAGTGCAGCCTGGTTTTCATACAGCGGCATGACAAAGTAAAACTGAGAAGTCGGGTGTCAGACACCGGATCAACCCTTATTCACCTATACATTTTCTATTTTGATGAATACAAAATCCAATACATACTTATGTATATTTATAAAAAACTGTTTGGGTTGACCCTTCTAAGATTACACGTATGGCTTTATTGAAAACCTTTATTCAACCAGGGAGGTTCCTCCAGCTTCACGTTCTTTTAATTTAACACCTTTATGTTGGAGCGTAACTGTCCAGTGTTAACTTCCATATGATCTCAGCCAGTCTGAGGATTCTGGTCATTAAAGTGCTTCTCAACCATTAGAATACTTCCTGGAGTATTTATATGTCTTTACTCCAAATATTTAAACATGTTCCAGGTTCAACAGTCTACCTGCCACTGAGCCGAGCGTATTAAAATGACAGATTGTATATTGGCACACACAAGTGTACACACATTTCAGACAAACAGTTATTTAAACATTAAGTGTAGGCCATTCTGACTGAAGTGACAGTGTGTTAATCACCCTCTGAACAGCAGCACTGAGGCTTTACAGTGACGTACGTGATCAATAACTCCATCAATCATCCCAATGAAGTCCTTTACTGGAAGAACAGCATTACAGACCGGATCCACTATGTTTAAAATGCATTGATTTTTCAGCCAACAGCAGGCACGTGTAAAATTTGGTAATTGATGCCGTTTTACATTTTGCAACTAGAATTACCACCTCGTAGTTGTATGCCTCTGCGCACCGCAGTCAAGTTGCAGTTTACATCCACGTCTGTCCAGACTCGTATAACATACAAAGACCAGCCACAACATTAAAACCTGACAGATGAAGTGAATCACATTGATCATGGCTACAGTTCAATGTTCTAGTGGGAAACCCTGGGTCCTGGTATTCATGTGGATGTTCTTTGACCC
>JBBPCS010000144.1:0-23242 GCA_037974645.1 Hollardia meadi
ACATTGTACTGTAGCCATGATCAATGTCATTCACTTCATCTGTCAGTGGTTTTAATGTTGTGGCTGATCAGTGTATACTGTAAATGAGATCACTGCAAAGACGTCGGGCAAACTGCATTCTGCTTCTGTTGGCAATGCTTTGTAAATGCTTCCGTTAGCATTTACAATGAGAAGCATCGACAAGCACTTGAGCTAACATTGCAGCTCATAGAAAACTTGTACAAAAAGTTAAGGTGTGCATTAGCCATGTGCAAAATGTTCCTTAATAACAGTAGGAGGAAGATAGGAGACTTGTCATCTTTATAAATGTGATCCACCGACTCTTTTCACATCCCAACTGGGTCACCTTTGTTTAGGTCAAAGTGATGAGTCATCGGCTGTTCTCAATAACCCTGTGATGATGTTATCTAACTCACCTTTACTGCTGTTCCTCTGGCCACTTGCTGTAGCTCAGAGAACATGTCACTGTGAGAGAAAGATCACATTGAAAATTGCACCAGAGCATGGATCCGTCGCCTAATTGTGGTGGTTGCATTCTTGCCTCTCTGTAAACGTCTCCAAGATTAGCTCAGATGGGTCAGCAGGGGTGCATCGATACTTAGATTGCATTTTACTTCTGCTCGTATGATCATTAGAGGGAGAAGAAAGCCTTTGAGCAGCTTCCTCTGATTTCCTGATTTGTGACACACCAGGCAGCGAGCCATTCATCCATGACACAGCTCGACGGTTGTGGACAGATCTCAAAGAGCAGATGCTCAAAGAGATGTGGGGTCTGTCAAAATAATGCCAATCATCCGCCTCAGACACACACACACATCAGTTTTATTTGCTCAAGCAATATTTGTTGACAACCTCTCTGAATGCTGACATCATGCAGATACAAGTCTTTCAACCCTGGTCCTGTTTGATCCAATGGAAATAAGAAACAGCGTGTTGTATCCAGGCAACAAGTTGGTTGCCAGGTGACAGATACAGAGGTCCTGAGACCAGAGACTGCGTGCAACAATTCCACATGAATAAGACAAGGCAGAACATCAGTCACCTCCCGCAACTCACACATTTCTTTGATAATCCTGCTTTGATCGCTTTTACCATCGATGCAAACAATACACATCTGTTGGCCATTATATGAGCAGTGACCTTGCTTCTTCTTCAGTGGTAACAAGTGCAATAAACCCTGCTCATGGCCAGATGAGGTGACAGTAAAACTCAACAGCGGGAAACTGATCTCTGATCTCTGTGTGCTTTGCAAACCTTAATCAGCTCGAGTAATTGCCGCATGGAATCATGATGTACACACCGACGGCTTATCAGAGAAGACCTATCCGCCAGCAAATATGAAATCAGCCATAAGTGGTGGGATTATCAAACATGTTTCTGCCACAGCGCCGGGCCTTTCATGTGACTGCCATGAGCAGAGATAATGATCATTTCCAAGGCACTTCAGCTGACAAATCCACCGCCACCATTAAAGGCTTTCATTCTCCCCTGGAGCTGTGTGAGGCGACTGTATACTTTTACTTTGATTCAGATGCAGCTGCATTAGCAGGGGGCCTCGGTTTACCGAGGTCTGTTTAGCTCAAGTAAAAACTCAGATTTGTAAAGCTTAATATTGGACGATAGACTGCATGCCAGCTTACTGTTGCTGATGTCCATGGGACATTAAAGACGCACTAATCAATACTTTTTATGTTGACAGTGTGTGAAATGTGAAAGTTGTACCTCATAGATAAATAAAAGATGGACGACGTGTCTCCACTTCTCCCCACTGTACAAAAATGAAGCCAAAATATCCCGGATACGAGCGCTGCCATCTTGCGCTGGTGACGTCATTTGGAGCCAGAGTCTGTGCAGTAGTGATCGGGCAGCGGACCCGTGGTATCGAGTTCCCATCCGCCCAATGGCAGGCAGGGTTCAGCTGTTTGCTGCTGATGCTTTTTATAGCATCAAATAACTTATTAAAAAACAAACGGATAAGAAAACTGAACACTTGAACATACATCAGTGTGATAAGAACTACTTAAAATGACAGAAACCATGTTTGGGAAACATTTATTTGACGTGTGCTTTGAGTTTTAATTTGGCCCACGTCCTACTTGATATCATTGAGGGGGAGGAGTTTATGACCTATACTGCAGCCCACCACCAGACGGCTTCACTTTTGGGGAGCTCTCATGTCGTCCATCTTTATATACAGTCAATGGTTAAGAACAACTCAGCGCTATAAAGGTCACCAGAAACACAACCAGGGTTGCCAGGTCAGACTTACAGTTTCCAGCCCAATTACAACTTAAACCCGCCAAATTAAAACAAAACAAATTGTAAAACCATTACATACGTAATAGATAACACATCATAAACATAAAAGCCTTCATAGCTTAAAAAATGTTACATAAATAGGCTATCAACCCACGCTGCTGTCATTACTTGCAGACTACATAGCTTGCCATTTGTTGAACTATAACCTTATACTTGACACCGATGTCAATGATAAAGTCAAAGTAACCAGGTTTTCCCTTATCCCTGACAACCATTTAATACAACTAATGTCAAATAAATATCTCTCAAACTAAATAAGTCAAGAATATGAGTGAGTGAACACAAGTAGGAGCTTGCTTGGTAATATTGTTTTTTGCAATATTTTCAAAATCCTGCCAAATATTGACAAAAGCAGCCAAAATTTCATCTACCAGCCCAACAATATTTTTTTCCTGCCCAATGCGATCAAACGTAGCCAACTGGGTGGAAAACCGCCCAATCTGACAACGCTTCTTCTTCTTTGGATATGGCAGACTGGATGCAACAATGGTGTATTGCTGCCCATCTGACAACACTGAACACAACTCCAAATGAATGCTAACGTTGCTCTGTGTCTTCTGAATGTGTAAATGTTTGCTAACTTGTTAGCCATATAAGGAAATAATGTCAGATGTTGTGTTTACAGCTTTCTTTGCCCCTAAGTGGCAAAAAAGATGATGCAGCTTTAAATACTAATATTTTTTTTGAAATTTACTTTTACACTTTTATTGCTTGTAAATTACTAATAACTTCCTAGGACATTTGATGGTAAGAACCATACAATTTCCCACTTATAGGAAAAATAGAGAAACCATGTTCAGTTGATACCTATACAATTATTTAATTCCAATTAAATGCTAATCTACCATTACCATTAAGTCTTTCAGAGCACATACTAATACAATTCAACAGAACACAATATTTAATGGAAATTTAATTTAAATGTGGGCATTAGTAAAATTCCTATGGAAATCTATAATTGCTTATCAAGTTGGTGCAACTAACTGACCTAAAGTGACATCTTTTATGTTCCCTATAGTTAATGCTGAATTACATACAGTAGTTTATGCACTGAAACTTTCAGGAAATATAGGAAATAATGGCTGGTAAACGCAATTATATAAGGACGGCTTATGAGCTATTTGTGGTGGAATTAACATGAGTACATTTTTCAGGCAGAAATCAGGTTTTTTGACTTCAGACCTCTCTGACTTATGTTTGGAATTGGACACTTGTTTCCGAATGCTCTCAAGGACAAAACATTGATCCCATATTCGACTCATTGCTTTATCAAAGAGCCCCACATCCATGTACTGTAAAGTTCACACCACCATTATCAGAACTTTGCTGCCACCCACTTGTTGTGTGTGGTACATGCAAGAATAATATACATTAAGAAGATGGAGACAAGAGGCATTGCTGTGCAGATCTGACATTCTTCGCCTGTCCTCAAAGCAGATTTCCTGAACAAGACAATGTTGGTGAGGGTTTATCGCAGATTATTAGTGTGACTGGAACTCTGTTATGAATTGGTACATTTAATCAATGCATATATTGTTTGAGTTGTAGATGGGGATGAGAGGAAAGTCTCCTCTCTACATACCGTATGTGAATACATGACTTCAACACCACCCGTTGATTGACTGATTTCTGTTCAGTGGGTTGATTCACCCTAATTACAAAAAACATATTTCCCCACCTACCTCAAGTATTGTCTCGCCAGGCCCAAGTTTTGGCTTTTTTGCCCATTTCTGCCTCCACAGCAATACAATGAAGTTGGATGGAATTTTATTTTTGGTGCTCACAGCATTGAAAATGTGACTGAATAAACTGAACTGCAACTGTCCCAGTTACTCCTGACAATCCTCAAAACAGAGTCAACAGTCTTCATAAGGGCTGTGTTCAGTGTGTGGATCATGTAGAGTAACCAGTACACTATCTGATGCCACCATATATGTACACATATCTGTATTATGCTGCTATATCTATTTTGACATCAGTCAAGGTGGATCGCATTCTCATTTAAATGCAATACATGTGCTGCTATCTGACACTTCATTCAAATACGCATCCAAATCTTTTGTGCCATTTTTGTCCTTATGCGACTTAATTATTTATTTGGTTTAATTCCTGGGTCAGTGTATTTTCTTGATATAACAGTATAGCACCTTCCATCACATGCTTCTTCTAATAGATAATCTTTTAATTTTCAACTACTTTTTGTGTTGTAGCCTTTTATTTCTTTGTATAGGATCAGTAACTTCTTACTTTATCTAAACATAAAGCACTTAGTCTGTGTGGGTAATAATGTGTCTGCCATCTTGTGGACAAACTTGTGCACTTCAACAGCTGTCCAAATTAGTACATCTGCTTCCCTGCCTCTTGTATTTACAATCCTCATTCCAACAAATTTGGGACGCTGTGTAAAACACAAATTAAACAGAATTTGATAATTTTCTAATCCATTTGGACATATACTCAATAGAAAACAGTACAAAGGAAACATATTGAATGTTTCACCTTAATAACTTCATTGATTTTTGTAAATATACAGTATTCTTATTCTGACTCTGATACCAGCAACACATTCCAAACAAATTGGGACAGGGGTGACAAAAGACTGGGAAAATTGTGGAATGCTCCAAAAACACCTGTTTGGAACATTCCACAGGTAAACAGGTTCATAACAGGGGACAGCATCATGATTGAGTATGAAAGGGGCCTCCTCGAAAGGCTCAGTGCTTCACAAGTAAGGATGGGGAGAGGTTCATCACAATTGTGTTACACAGCTTCCCAACTTATTTGGAATTAGGGTTGTACAAAAAGATATAATATTCTCTATGAGCCAAACCATCCTGCCTCACTGAAAATGCTTAGATATCAGGAACTGAATCTGTATCACTATGCTAAAAATCTTTCTTAAATATTATTTTTCTTATAGCGAGCAGCATTGGAAAAAGCCCAGAGTGCAAACCAATTACTTTCATTTTACCCGAGTTACCTTTATTTATATTCCAGATACAGTCACACAAATGAATTTAATAAATCAAGACCTCATCATCTCAGAATGAAAATTATAACAATGAAAGTTACTATGTTTGAAAATCAGCAGGTGCTTCACTGTTACTTCAATAAGCTGCAACAATTTGGGCAAGTTTTTGACCATTTTGATTGAACTCTACAAGTGTTGTACCAAACAAAAACAGTTAATTAGTTAACATAAGGTCTGCTTTAATTGCTAAGATTTAAAAAAAAATGACACTCAGGTGTGATTCTGTACTCAGCAGAGAGAGTATTCATACAGTGTTTTAAGTTTCATTTTATCTTCCATACAAAATGTCCTGGTCAACCCCTCCAGAGTTCAGACAGCAGGCAGCCCTCAGAAGACCTCCAGGTCTGCAGAGTTATAGACCACTGCTGTCTCCTCAATGCCCACAGCAACTTCCTCCTGACCCTCCTCTTCCTCTTCTGCAGCCTCCTCCAATGACTCCAAGGCCTCATTGGTGTCACTTGCGAAAGTCTCCCTGGAGACGTCGTCGTGCTCCTGCAGGTTCAGCGTGCCGATGGCCTGCTTCATCTTCTTGGCCAACAGGTGCCGCCTCCTCTTCTGGGCAGCCTTCTTGCTCTTGTACTCCTTCTGGTGTTCCTCTATGAAGATCTTCCTGATCTGGGACTTGGTGATGCTGGGTGTGCTCTTCAGCAGGTTGAGATATACGCCACCAGGCGTCCGTCGCCTGCTGCCATCCACGGTGTACACGCCGCCGGTTTCCTCCAGCATGGCGGTCTCTCCAAGCAGTTCTATGGCTTTTTTCTTCCCAATGACTTTAACAACGCGCTCTATCAGGTCTATTTTAGGCTCTTGCAGCCTGTGTGCTATCTCATCCGCCACCTTATCCTCGGGGTCGTCCTCTGTGATCTCATACCGGCCCTCGATGTCCATCTCCGCCCTGGGGCCCAGCCTCTCTTTAGCTGACCTCTTCCTCTTTGCGTCACCTCCTGCCCTCTCCTCCGAGTCCCTGTCCTTCATGTACTCCTCCAGCTGCGTGTCCAGCATGCTCACTTCTCCCTCATCCCTCTCCTTCTCCATCTCCCTCTCTTTCTCCATTATCTTGCGGGCCAGGACATAGTTATACGTCTCCACATTCCTGCTGGACATGCTAACTTCACCTTCCATGCCAAATATTCCCAGCTCTGCAGCTATGGCATCCTGGCACTGCTCCTGGACCACAGAGCCCCAAATGTTGTTCACCTTGCGGCCTCCAAGTTCGCCAGGCGCGTGCGTGGGGGTCGGCCCTCCCCGGGTGTTGAAGGCAGGCGGCTGGGGAGCGTTGGACACTTTCTGGCGCTTCCGGCGCCAAGCAGCCGCCTCCTCGTCCGACGAGTCACTGTCGCTGGACTCCACCGTCTTAGCAGTGCTGCGGTAGGCGGCGGAAGAGGTCTGAGCAGCGGCTCTGTTGTGGAAGGACTGGGCGCTAAAAGCTGGAGGAACCTGGGGTCGAGTTGCTGAGGCGGTTCGCATCTCTGTATCCGAGCTGGACCCAGAGAGCTCTCCATCTTCCAGGTCACCGTCCATTAGATCTCCGCCACCCGCCATTTCTTGCCTGAAAGCCACACCAAAGATAATGGCTGTTGACTGCTGTTTTAATGCCTCAGCTAAAGTTGGCCATGCAGTCATTAGCGACAATAGCTAAGTCTACACCATTAGCAGCTAACAATATCCCAGATAATATTTAACCCAGCAGGGAAGCAAACAATTCAGTGTTAACATAGAAATACCTTCAAATATGTGACACAGCTGTCGACTCCCTGATCTGCATGGAACAGTATATTAGCTCTTCAACTCACTGTGTGCACTGCCGTGATGAGGCTGTCAATCAATTGGCAAAACTTGAGACCCTCGTAAGAAAATTCGCGCTAGGCTAAAACCACACTTCCGCCCTCAAGTTGTCACACTTTCAAAATAAATGTGACTATAGAAGAAAAAAGTAGAAACGGCATTGACATAGTCACTTTCCTCATGTAATGCTGACCTAAACGTCAACAAAGAATATTTAATATTATCCCCCCAAAAAAGTTGTAAATACATGTCTTAGCCACTTATTAGATACGAGACACTTTATAGATCATAGAAATGCACTCAATTTTACCACCATTTCACACTTGCGTTTCAGATAAAATATCAAATGTAGTCATTCTAAAATTAAGCAAATGAAAGTGTTTTTCATTGTCATCGCGTTTTTGCAAGACTGGAATAATTTGACTGTATCACAATAGTAGTAGGAAATAGAATTACATTTTAGTATCGCAATATTTTAATACATTTTTATATCGTAATATTCTAAGTTAATGGAAACATCTTGTACAGTTTTGAGACCAGAAGAAAACGAGCAAAGCATGCTGAATATGCTTAGCTATGCCCACTTAAAAAATGTAAATATACCCCCTTAGACCTTTTTCATCTACCTTTATTTCAGGTTTTTCCTTTGTCATATTTCTTTGGTTTACATTGTGATTTTTGTGGGAGTACTTCAATAGTCTCAAAATGTATTTTTGTTTTTTATTCTTTTCATAAAATCTTCTCGCCATCCCCGGCGGATGTTGCGTACTGATTGCAACAGTGAAAACTGCACATGCGCTGTATGAGATATAAACAACATGGCGGCGTCCTTACAACGCCTCACATTTGCGGGGAGATATCTCCTTCAAAGACGTTTACTGAAGACAACTTCTCTAAGCGGGGTAGGAAGAATGTGTTAACAGTCGTATTTCTGATATAACTCTTTGTCTACACTTCCTTGACAGTTATCAATGTACAGTCTAACGGAGGAAAACCTCTCGACATGGCCTGTCTGTCACTGTTTGCTAACAGTTAAAGTTAGCTAATAGCTGCGACATGCTCGGCTATCCCAAGATGAATTTCTACAATAATGTCTGAAATTTGGCCTGTGTGATATAGTAAAACAATCGACGACATAGATTTAAATAAATTCACCATCGCTGACAGGTGACTCGTGAAGGCTGACGTCAGTGTCCTAAATTTGTAGTCTCATCATGACTGGCTGTTAATTCCAGTCTGTGCTCCACCTGCAGCTCACAGCTGGACCATACAGACTCTTGGCCACTCAGGCTGCTCAGCAGGTGGCTCTAAATGTTCCTGAAACTAAGGTGACCAGTTTGGAAAACGGACTCCGAGTGGCTTCTGAGGACTCAGGGCTTAGTACCTGCACAGTAAGTTTAACCCCAATACAGTATTTTAGCACCCTTAAGATGTTGTAGGAAATAATTTGATTTTCAGGTGATTCTTTATAAAAATTTTACTTGCATTTGTGTTGAGTTGTAGGTGTCTGCAGTATAAAAATCATTCAACTAGTTAAAATGGAACAGTGAAAAATATTTGAGCAAAGCATGGACGATCTCAAGGCTATGAGTGTGTTTACAGAGGTGGCTGTGTGCCTCCAAATTGAGACATGTCAAGTATTTATCCCAAAGCCAAGTAAAAAAAGGTTTTACCTCCATCAATACAGAAGGTTTGTAGGGAGGTAGATGTCAGTATGTGAATATTCACAACCGTCCTCTTGCAGGTGGGCCTCTGGATAGACGCCGGTAGTCGCTACGAGAACGAGAGAAATAATGGCACTGCACATTTCCTGGAACATATGGCGTTTAAGGTGAGATGGTAACTGCAGCAAAGTTCTTTACTTGTAACTGGACTTACTGGACAGTTTACATGCAAGCAAAATGGACCCGGTGGAATTCTTTAAGGTGACAATGCGAAAATAACTGCATAAATGTAATATTCATGAAACAGAAATTATTTGGTATACTGTATGTCTTGTTTTCAATAATGCAGAAAATATCATGAGGTTTGTTCACGTGTGTGTGTGTGTGTGCGCGCGACAGGGCACCAGGAAGCGCTCCCAACTGGATCTGGAGTTGGAGATCGAGAACATGGGGGCTCACCTGAACGCCTACACGTCCCGAGAGCAAACTGTGTATTATGCCAAAGCTTTCTCTAAAGATCTTCCACGAGGTAGAGTACAGCAGGACAGAGGCCCTGAGTGCCACACTGAGGTTAAGGCATAGATATATAAAGAAGAACTTGATACCGGACGAAGAGATGGCGCGTATTCAATACAATGAGAATTGCTCGCCTGGTGCATACACCACAAGTTTTCTAGCTTCCTGGTTATGCGGCCCACTGACTATGTGCAGTAGTGTTTCTCCCCGCCTGTGAGTTCCCACTCTGCCCATAGACTTTACATTGTGATGATGTCAGAGATTTTTAAATCACTTTTCTCAGCTTAAAAAAAGTTTTACAAACCTCCATGGATCAAACATTCATCATAGAAAGAGTCATAATTGACCTTGTTTGCAGTTTGAGGTGTCCTGTTAATAGTTTTACAGAAGTCTCTTTTATAATGGGGGGGTCTATGGGGAAAATGCTTTTTGGGCTGCAGGGGAATTTTTAGCTGCAATACTGCGAGTGGCCACTGGGTAAAACTGGAAGCAAGGCTGAGCGCTCTCACCCGATCCAGTTCTCAATGATACATTCATGGGTTAAAGCATGTCTGCAAGTGAAAGAGAAATCATAAAATGTCTTGAATTATGTCATCTCTAGTCAATTTATTTATTCTACTGGA
Source organism: Hollardia meadi (assembly GCA_037974645.1). NCBI lineage: Eukaryota > Metazoa > Chordata > Actinopteri > Tetraodontiformes > Triacanthodidae > Hollardia > Hollardia meadi. The sequence goes on from JBBPCS010000144.1 coordinate 9,939, forward strand.
GTTTTATGTCTTACACACTTCAAGTCTCAATGTAAATTAGTATCATTTTAAGAAATACTCAAAGATAAGTACATCAAACTCAGACTTGTCTACTCGGGGTAATCAAAAAGCATTCTAGAACATGTAGGGAATCACAGATATAGGGAGATGCAGTTACTAAACCAGAAAGTAAACTGTAGCACAACACAAAATAACACTTTGCATGCACTGAAACAATTCATAGTTCCAATCCATTGTTCTTCCTCTCCAGCTGTGGAGATCCTGGCTGACATCATCCAGAACAGCACGCTGGGCGAGGCAGAGATTGAGAGGGAGCGAGGGGTGATCCTCAGAGAGATGCAGGAGGTAGAGACCAATCTGCAGGAAGTGGTCTTTGATTACCTGCACGCTACTGCGTACCAGTCCACAGCTCTGGGCCGGACCATCCTGGGCCCCACTGAGAACATCAAGTAAGGCCAAACATTCATTTTAAATGCTCTTGTCTACAGGCCTTTTTGGTGAAATTTGGCACGAACGGGTAGCTTGCAAATACCTGGTCACAATGTGACTGATGTAGTGGTCTCACAGGTTTCTGCTTGAATTAAACTTGCTTTCTTTCTTTCATGCTGTAAGTTCGTTGTGTTTGATTGCAGGACAATCAACAGAGGAGACTTGGTGGAGTACATCACTACTCACTACAAAGGCTCCAGAATAGTGCTGGCTGCTGCTGGAGGTCAAAGCACTTTATCTCAACCATTTACTTTATATAGACTTGTACTGTATATTAGTTTTAGTTTTTAATAATTCAAGACTAAAGGAAGTTGACATTGTGTCGTGTGTTTCTGACCAGGAGTTTCTCATGATGAGCTCATTGATTTGGCCAAGTATCATTTTGGAAAACTTCCTGGCAGATATAAAGGTGAAGCCCCGGCACTTCCTCTCTGCCACTTCACAGGAAGTGAGGTAAGGTCAAAGGATAATACCACATATTGATGTTGTGTTTTTGTTTTTTTGACTGTAATTTTGCCATTAGTCAAACCTCGAGCCATCAATAAGTAACAGTGGAGAAATGATACCATTGAATGTTTTCGTGCTGTTGCTCCAGATCCGTGTGCGTGATGACAAGATGCCTCTGGCCCATATCGCCATCGCAGTGGAGGCGGTTGGGTGGTCCCACCCTGACACCATCCCCCTTATGGTGGCAAACACACTTATTGGAAACTGGGACCGCTCGTTTGGTGGAGGTGTGGTGAGTAATGCTGAACCCTCTAATTGCAGTTCACTTTAAATTTCTTACACCAAGCTGTGCCAGACCACTGAAGTCTGAAGTGATGTCATGTTAATGGATTAGGCTGGTCTGCACTACATTTTATTTTTTCTTTATTTAATTAAATATTTAGATTCATTTACTGGTAAAAACATTTTAAGATGTGAGGCTTTTGTTTTTACAGCAACAGTATACATTAGAGCTGTGTATTGGCAAAATTCTGGCAATACGATATGTATTACAATGCAGGGTTTATGATTCAATATATTGCGATACTGTAAGCCACACGATAGATTGTTGAGAATCGATACAGTATCACAAAGGAAAATATTGTGATACTTAAATGTATCGATATTTTCTTACATCCCTAGTACAAATGTCAAATTTTAGAATTTTTTGTCTTGGCATATGAAGGTCAGCAGTTGACCAAACAGCTCAGTTACCAGTTGAATTGACTGTACTCGTCTGTGTGTGAAGAGAAAATGTGTTGACTCACTTGTTATGTCAGGATCACAGTTGAGATCATGAAATGAGAAACTTTTCATGTGTTGACAAAATAATTTTGCAATTTCAAAAAGCTTATCTCACGATGACAAAATATTTTTCTTTTAGTTATGAGAAAAATCCTAATAACCATTTTTTTAAACGATAACCTGCTACATGGACTAAAACTTCACTTTGCCCATTCAATAAAGCAAACAGAATATTTATTTTTAGTGTAATGGTGAGCAGACACAAAACAGCAGTCTGGACGTGGTAATAAAGGGTCGTGCCTCCATCTTGTAACCGTCCCTGTTGGATTGTGTCCTCTGACTCCAGAATCTGTCCAGTAAACTGGCTCAGATGGCCTGTCAGGGCAACCTGTGCCACAGCTTCCAGTCCTTCAACACCTGCTACACAGACACAGGCCTGTGGGGGCTCTACATGGTGTGTGAGCCCGGCACCATCGACGACATGATGCACTTCACTCAGATGGAATGGTCAGTACACACACACACACACCAAGGAGATATATTGTAGGTGGTTTGTGTAACTGCAGTCTACTCTCAGGTCTAAATAGAAAACCATAATAATTCCATGTGTGATGAGATCATGTGTCGTTGCTCCCTGTCAGGACGTCTCTTTGCACGAGTGTGACAGAGAGCGAGGTGGCACGGGCCAAAAATCTGCTCAAGACCAACATGCTGCTGCATCTGGACGGTGAGTGTGTGTCAGGCATGGCTGCACCGATGCTCAGAGAAGCACAATGTAGCACTTTTTTTACTGACAACTTGTTTATCTGCCGTTTCCCAGGATCCACCCCTATCTGCGAGGACATCGGCAGACAGATGCTGTGCTATAGTCGCAGGATCCCTCTGCATGAGCTGGAGGCTAGAATTGATGTGAGTGGATACATTCGAATCTCACCCACCAAAAATGTAGGGCTTACATAAATGTATGCTTAAAGGAATAGTCCACCCAAAAGTGAAAATTCAGTCTTTAAAAACCCCATGAAACAAGTTTTCCTTTTGGAAAAGTATTGAATTTGTATTGATGACCTTCTGCTGTACCTATAGGCATCAATAACAATTCCACCCTGCCTTTAGCTGATTTCTCACTGTTTTATGCCCCATGCAAACATCCTGTTTCAATGAGAAATATGCACATATATGGCGCCTCTGCTCCAGTTGATAAGCTTAGATTTTTAAGGCTAATAGGAACTAAGGTATGAAGGTATATTAGATGTAATGTTTTTGTTTTTTTTCCTGCTCCTCAACAGGCTATCGATGCTAAGACCATCAAGGACGTGTGCACCAAATATATCTTCAACAAGGCTCCTGCCATCGCAGCAGTTGGTATGTTGCTGTTCTGAAAAGATTTAGAGTAACATGGATTAGAACAACCTGAGCTGATGGAGTTATCCAAGTTCATGTTGTTTTCTGCGGGGGGGAGGAAATGTCCTGCCACTGATCAGACTTTCAGTTCTCTCAGGGACAAGATGCTCTGCCTCACTCCAACTTTTAGACCATTTATCCCCCAGAGCAGCGTTCATCTATCCTGGCTACAATGTCCAAATAGTCAATTATCACTGGCTCCTGTGCTCTATAGCAAGATAATGGAAACCAGTTTTTACCAGTCTTAGATCTACTGATACCTAAAAAAAAAAAAGTAACCCATCTTAATTTATGTACAGCACATCATTTTGAGACCTGTTCCACCGTGCAACAAGGAGCATGAGTTGCTATAAAATTAAACTACATGACAATATTTGGACTTGGATCATATTAGCCTGGAGGCTTAATATCACAAGAAGCAGCATGTATGTAAAGTAACATAAGAGTTTAAAGGAAAACTAAACCTGTTTGTAGCTCTGGGTACTCAAAGTAATTGCTGAGATCTGGGGACAAATTTTTTTTTTTATTCCCCAGGTTGTAAACATGCTGGCAATTTGTGAGATTATCTAAACTGACATTGCTACTAATGTGTAGGTAGACAGTTTCTAGGATGTCTGCGTTCCCAGCATGCTACACATTGAGTATAGTGTTATAACAGAGAAACAATGGTAAGAGCTACAAAAATAAAAACCCACGTTGTAATCAACTGTTTTCCTTTAAAAGCAGTGCAACAGTTTGAATGTCATTAATCAAACTTTTCTTTTTTGCTCTCAGGTCCAATTGAACAGCTGCCGGACTACAACCAGATTCGCAGTGGAATGTTCTGGATGAGAAGCTGAGCAGACCGGCTCCGACACCAGATTACCCATCAACTGTACAGCATATAAACACACACTCGTAGTGTAGTACGTTTTTCCTCCTATAATTTTTATTATAAAATAATGACCAACACAATAATGTTAAAATAGACAGATACTATTCTTTGTGGTTCTTGTCATTTTTTACTCCTGGCTCCCACTTGTTCCTGTGCAGCTTTCTTTGCTTTAACCATCTCCACCAGTTCCTGTCAGAGAAACGGAAACATCTGTTAGGATATTTTGGAAGAAATGCACTCCTACACACAGGGACAGTTCCAATATTTACGACTCTCCTTTATGATACCACAATAGCTTCAGTGAGGAGGTGAACTTCTGATAAACTGCCAACTGAGTATACATTTTCCTGTTGGCTGTAATCTGAGCAGCACATCATCTTACCTTGTACCTCTTCATACAGTCTTTCTTGCTTCGTCCGGGGACAGCAGCGGCGATCTTCTCCCAGCGCTCAGGTGTGCTCACTGGGTAGGTCTTCAGGGCTTGTTCCAGAAGTTTCTGTTCCTCTGTGGTCCAGGCGGCAGTGTTCCCATCACTACCAGAGGCTGAGGGACGACACACAACCGGGTCAATGTGGCACACTGTTAGAGTATTTGTCATTTATTCAACATTTCTTGAGCAATTTCCCTTTTTCCACTGTACATATTAAATCAATAACAACACATGACTTGAGGAATCATCTTTCAGTCAGGATACGCACTGAGCTGTCCTGATACACTCACCATCAAATCTCTCTGAGGGCACAGCGTTGTCTATAGTGGGGGGTACTGAAGAGTGTTCCTTCTTGAACTTCTCAAAGGCTTTTCTGTTAATCTCATCCTTCTGTAGTGGATCTGTGGAGATGACAAACTCATGGTGAAATAGTCAAAAACAACATGCCAAATAATATGCTACAAGAGAAAAATTACTATTGTCATTTAATTATTAGAATACTAATATAATGACATTTGTCCAGTTTTAAGAACCACTAGAAACCTCCTGGACTGACATTTTATAAAGACTATCACTCGGTTTTCTGCAGTTCAGAAATATAATCAATGTTTCATCTACAGGTCTTCATTAGCTTTTAACAAGCAGTATATTTAAAATTACTCCACTTCATCTATGTTGATTTAAACCATGGCTATTACTGAATGCACAACTGAATGGGAGCAGCAGCAGTGCTGAACTGTGGCCCTGAAGATTGAATCTGCAGTAAGTTGAGTAAAAAAAAGTGGATCCTGAGTTTACCTAGCCTTTGTAGATTCTTTGCTTTGTTGATGACATCTTTCGCAGTCCTCTTCATGCCACTGGTGGAGTGTTGGTTCATGTAGTTGGCAATAACTTCCCATCTGAAAGAAAAAATGTAAACTTTTGTCATGTAACAGCCAACATCTGGGTGCACTGGAAAGCAGGGCTGCACTGTCAAGGATTTAGCTGTATTTGATTTAGCAGGAGGACAAAGCACTTCCAATATTTTTAATTAACAAAAGAAAATAATCATAAGACTGGGTAACACTATGGGACAAAGTATCCACAGGTAAAACAGAAACGCAAACATCTGTGTGAGAGAAAGAAGGGAGATTAACAGAGTCAAAGAAAAAGTTTTGAAGAAACAAAAATGGGTAACTGAGTCTGAAGACGATCCTTTTGTACTAAAACAAAACCCGTTCTGTTGTATGCCATCTTCTTAGATACGAAAAAAGATCCTGACCAAACACGAGAGCTGTATACTGGCAAGAATCTGGATATACGATACACATCACGATACAGGGGCTACGATTCAATATATATTGTTTCATAGGTGTTTACACTAGCAATATGTGCTTACTCTAACCTGTCAGTTGATGTTAATGTTTATCACAGTGGAAGAGTCAAATAGCTGGAGATACAATAAAATACTGCCAAACATAATACAGTAATAATCAAGTGCATTGATATTTTCTTACACGCCTACAGAAGACGTATTCTTAATGTTATGCCACTGCTTCCAGTCCATTTTCTTTTTTTTTTTAAGCACGACTACAGCAATTGTGGGTTGGGCTCTGATGGCTACCAAAATAACTACACTAAATACTGTGCCTGAACGCATCCTGTGAGTGTCTACCTGGCGTTGGTTCCAGCAGGGAACAGGTTGACAGCTTTGATGAGCAGCTGGAGGTCTTCCTCGTTCCAGCCCTTCCCCCCGCCTCCTCCTCCTCCTCCACTGGCCTGGTCGGCACTGCGAGCCGCCTGCCTCGCCTGGACCTCGGCCTCCCTCTCCCTCTGCAGCTGGGCGTTCACCTCCTGCACCTGGAGGGAGGAGCACCAACATGTTTGTGCACTTGTGAGGACATCAACTGAAGGGTGATATGTGCAGGGTCTCCCGGTGGTCTTTGCTGTGCCTCTTTACCTGCTTCTCCACGGCTGCCTTACTGTCGTCTTTCGAGCCTGAGGCCAGGATTTCATTCAGGGACTGCAGACTGGAAACAGACAAGTACTGTAAAATACTGTTCCACATCATTACAATTAATTCAAATTGATCCACATGAAGATCTTGTTGACTGTACCTTGTCACCTCCAGCCGATCACAGAGCTTCTCCACCTCCTCCATCATTTTCACACCGTCAGCTTCATTGTCGGCAAAGTAATTCCAGTTCTGTGGAGGGACGAACCGTGAGGAGACAAAAAGCAATACCAAGTAAAACTCTGTGACCAACACAGGTCTCAGGTTTGAGACTACCAAAGAGTGCTTCTATGAGAACGAACCTTGCAGGTAGTCCTGAGTTTCTGCCTCTCCTTCTTGATGGCCTTCTTCTGGATCTCCTTCTCTTTCTTGGCCTGCTGGGCCGCCTGCTTGGCCTCCTCTTCCTCCTTCTCCTTCAGCAAGCGAGCTGCCTCCAGCTCCGCCTGCCGGGCCTGTAGAACCCACCGAAAACTGACTTGTGAACGTGAATATCACCAGAGCCTGAACCCTGACCCATCTGACATCTGCTGGTGAGCAGTTTATGGTACGTTAAGCAGGTTATGACTTTGTTTCAGTTAACGTGTCAGTAATTCTTTGTGAAGAACTGACTTGGGGCATCAGTGTTTATATGCTCTTTGGAAACCTCCATTATTATTTACAGCCTAGTCAAGTATATGACAGTCAGACTCAAACTACAGTGAATGTATCCTACTAACTCATATTGTGTATAAAGCCTGACATCTTATTCCCAAATGTAAACGCATTATGACATCACCCATTGGTTTATGGACTACGGTTCTGAAGCCTCCAGTTTGGCATTACAGCTGTCACCATCTTGGTTTCTTTGGAGCCAGAAGTGACCACATTTGGGCGTGGAGCTGGGGAGGATATCCTGATTGGATCATAAGGTAGCCATGCCCTAAAGCATACCCTGGTCCATTGTCCATTTCCCCCTAAATGTGACCTGTATTGAAGAAGACTTGGAACTAGCGACTGAAGGCACAGACTCATGATCAAACTGTTTACTGAGGTATAAATCAAATGAGAAGTAGGGTGATTTTCTCGTAAGCTTACATACAATCAACTTCTTTTCGCAACAGGTAGAGTCACCCCCTGCTGGTCAGTAGAAAGAATGCAGGTTTAAGGCACTAATGCATTGGCTTCACTGTTCAAATACAGAAGCTTCGTCCATATTGTATACAGTCAATACTTCTTCCTCAGTGCAACAGTCATTGAAGTGGAGCTCTATTGCACAGAGTGACATGTTGTACCATGAATACACACACTGTAGTTCATTTTGACTCAATCCCACATACAACAGATACTCACTAAAGCACCAAGTGTGGATTAATCCACCAGTGAAAATAATCCACAACAAAGTCATAATTTCCTCCTCTTTGATTAACGTTTGTTAGGAAAAAGTGTTCAGCTACTTTAGAAACTTAACAATCCTAATTTTATATTTGTGAGTTTGTTTTTAAAGATTTACATCAGCAGGAACCAATGGGCTTGAAGCTGTGAGCCACAGACAGGGTAGGGAAGTCAGAAAGTATTGAGAGACGGACTAACATGTCTGTTCAGTAACTGTAAACTACAACAGGTCTTAGCTGACAGATGCCAATTACAGTAACTTCCACATGACTTAAACAAAGCAAGAGATTATCATTCAGTCCTCATAGAAAGAATGTGTCTCTACACATTTCCAACATTGTATTCTGTCAGCAGAAGACTGAAAGGTAAGGAGGATGACAAAGTTAATGAATGACACTTACTCGCTCCTTCTCCTCCTGCTCTCTCTTCTTGGCATCGGCTTTCGCCTTCTTCTCAGACTCCTTCCTGGCTTTTTCTTCTTCTTTGAATTTCTTTATTCTAGGGTCACAGCTGTAGGCAGTATCTGTCGAAACGAAGAGATAAAACTCATGTTCAGCAGAGATTTCCTGGACCATGCACCATGTTATAGACTGTTTCCATAGATGCTTTGATATTTTTTAATTGTTCCATTCATCCTGCAGTGTGTGCTGGCTCTGAGACTGTACCAACTAGTGTTCGTATTCTGTTCATCTCCTCCTTCTTCCTCTGAGCTCTTGAAGCTCGATTTTGCTTTTCAATCCATCTCCTCTCATCTCGACTGCAAGAGAGAGTTAAACACATGGCAGTCAGACACTTCAGTAACAACACAGGACCTGAACTGTGTTGCAGGTCAATGCACTGCTGCCACAGACGCTAGCTTACCATTCAGCCTTTTCCTTTTCTTCTTCATCCAAGTAGGAGAATTCCCTCCACGAATCAAAGTCGTACCTGTAACAGTAATCAACATCAAAGTTAAAACACTTTCTATTCTCTAACTTGTGTTTCTGACACAGCTAAATTTTTGCATCTTTTTTATCCTGGCACCAATCAGACACTGACATTTAGGAAGCAACCAAAACTTTTTTATTGACTTACCAAAAAGAGTAAAAACCATCGACTTCTTCAAAAGAGGACTCCATGGTGCCAAGATTGGGCACATGCTTTTTGGAAGACCATCTGGCATTTCTCTCAAAAACGGGAACGAACACCTCAAAAAAGTTTTCTTTGCCTTCGCTCTTTGAAGGCACAGCATTGTCAAAGGTTGGATCTACACTGTCGAAGGCTCTCCTCTTCACAGGGTCCGACAGGATTTCTATAGCTGAGGTTAAATGACAAACACAGAGGACCGTGAAGATGAGTTCAGGGCCCTCCAGAGATAACATCGGCGCTGATAAGTGAAGCAGTGTAACATACCTTTAGTTATACAGGTGAAGTAGTCGTTGTCTCCCTCTAAAATCTGCTCTCCTGCAGCTTTCCTCTTGTCAGGATGGTGCTTCAACACAATCGCTTTGTCTGTTGAGAAACAACAGAGAACGTGTTTGAAACAGTTATTTTCCAGCAACTAGAGAAGCGAGCCATAAGAGCAGGAGGAAGAGGCATACTCACGGGCAGCTTTGATCTGTTTCTGTGTGGCTTTGTATCTCAAGTGTGTGAGCCCGAGGACAGCGTAGTGATCTTGATTCTGACAAACAAGTAACAGGTAACGATTAACAGAGTAACTCATCAAAATGAAGGGGTTTCCTCAACTAATCCAAACTGCAGTGAGACATTAACAACCAGATGTTTGATGAGTGTCTCCCGCATCAGCTCTGAAAAGGAGCCAATTGTCTGGTTTAGACCAGATACCTTCCAGTCTTTGGGGTCAAGCGTTCGGAGCATCGGGTCCTCCTCCAGCTGAAACTCCTCATCCTCCGACTCCTCTGAAGACTCCTCTTCCTCCTCCAGCTCCTGGAAGGAGGCAGACGTGCTCCTGTTCCTCCTCTTCACGTATGCCTCGAACCACCGACCCACGGGCTCCACCTGGACCTGCACAGAGGCTGCGGCGGCAGGGGGGTCAGAAAACCTACTGTTAGGATAGTTAGGATACTGGATAGTAGACTTTATTCAATAATTGACAGTTTTGCATAAACATTTTTTAAATTCAATTTTTTTTTAAAGATTTGTGACTGATACTAAATGTTACATTTCGCAGTTGAAAAAAAAAACTTGTCAGTGCTCTCTTGTGAACAAACTAATGATAAAACTAATCCTAAATGACCTCAGACCTCTCTTATTTATTTCCATCCATGTATTTTACTCACTTTGAGTAAAAAGTTACAAAAGATTCATTTTCTTAACTTTGAGCACTACAATTAAATGCCACTGAGCTACACTCACATGTACTTGACTTGGCAACACTCAATATTGACAGTCCTCTGAAAATTGCACCAATACTACCTGGATGAAAGGCCACCCATTCAGGTAACAAAGAGGTTTAGTGAACCTTTAACTTTTCCTTTAAGAAAGGAAAAACTGCAGCTTTTTTTAGTTACCATAGAACATGGTGCGTTACACTATCTGATGACACAACAGGTGTCCGGACATTACGTAACAGTAATGAATGTGTGACATGTGAAAATATGTTAAATGTATAAGAGCTGCCAACTAGCAAGTGCTCAGCTAATGTCAAGAGCTCTAATAAATCACTGCAGCAAGTGCAACCATGAGTAGACAGCAGCTCGTTTACATTATGCAACACTGAAAAAAACAGTTGGAACAAACGCGACACACAGAATAAAGAGAGTTATCCAAGCTCTAAAATTAGCTGTTATAAACTTGGTCCTTCCTGCCTGCCTTTTAGCTGCATGCTAACGAGTATAGCAACAGTATTCACATATAACATTGGTAGCTTCGCTAGCTACCTTCCTTTGGCCTGTTTAAGTGCTTACCGGCTGCGGTTGTAAAGACAACCGTTTCATCACCGTCCAACGCTTCTAGCAACATCTTTGAATGGACTACACGAACATTCAGGTGCCGAAATGTATCTAGTGACAGCTTTCTAAAGTGCTGAAGTTTGTGGCCCACTCATTAACACACCACATGGGCCTCCCTTTCCAAGTGCCAATCCAAAAACGAGCTCCGCTGTCACGCCGTTAAACCCTCCGTGTTATGATTAAGGTTCCGGTTCCGCAGTTCCGAAATAGGCATTTTATTATGCAGTCCCTCTTGTCTGAAAACCCATTCATGTTAGTTGAGAATGTTAAATATGACTAATACTAACATTTCTAATTGAGAATTACAGTTATAAAAGTAAGGATTATGTATGTTATGTATTTTTAATTGGTGGTACATCCTTAATAAAATTCCGACTTCCATTTCCGGCGAGTGGCGCTCAGCAGCGGAAGCTCAAAGCTGCTGTGTAATGGTATAGTTTGGTTGTTGAAGTAGCTCGGTGTTTTTGCTAGAAACAGTTAATACCCAGATTAAACATGCCGGACTATTTGGGAGATGATCAAAGGAAGACTAAGGAAGAAGATAAAGATGACTCACCTATCAGAGGTAATTAATCACTAGTTAGAAATGAAATTCTTAAAAACAGTCGGTGTTCTTTGCTAAAAAGGGACGCCGACATTAGCTACTTAGCTAACGTTAACTCTACGCGTTAAACAAACTGTTTGGTCAAACTTACTGGCTATGATAGCTTTCATGGTTTGATACATGTGACGTTTAAGATGTGTGCAGTGAAAGCAGTTGCCATAAAATGTGTAAGCATGATTAAATAAACTGCATCGCCCAGTTCGACAACAATGCTAGCGGCCCAGTGACGCTGTCAGACTGCAGACTCATTCATGTTGTTTATATTCTCACAGCTCTGGATGAGGGAGACATCGCCCTGCTGAAAACATACGTAAGTATGGCCTTAACGAAGCGTGCGGTCGTTGGGATCTACATTTGAAAGTGGTGAAACATTGGCATTATTAGTTTAATCTAATATGGTGCTTGTTGTTCGTCGTCAGGGTCAAAGCACCTACTCCAGACAGATCAAACAAGTGGAAGATGACATCCAGCAGCTGCTCAAAAAGATCAACGAGTTGACAGGTGGCTGATAAACCCATAAATGCGCTTAAATGGAAGTAAGGCCGTGTGTTTGGTGATGTCACCAATGTCAGCTCTCCCTACCTATAGCAAACATCCTGTTTAGTAGTATGTTAGTCAAGGAATCCCACTCCCTATTTTGTATCATTCACAGAGGTGCTGATGTGTCGTGTGCACTCCAGGTGAATAGGAGCACTGGTGCCCACTTTCCCCCTTCTTGGTTGTTGTTGTTGTATAATGTGCTGTGTCGTTGTTTATTAAATGCAAAGAAAAGATTTTTAAAAAGATGTCCTGACTGGATGCTGGGCTGTGTGTTTGGCTTTGACAGGCATTAAGGAGTCCGACACAGGCCTGGCTCCACCAGCACTCTGGGATCTGGCTGCTGACAAACAGACTCTGCAGAGTGAACAGCCTCTGCAGGTAGCAAGGTAAAGCAACCTGGCTGAATTAATTTATTTTTGTGGCAAAAATCTAGTTAATGTGGCAATATTTTTGGATATGACTGTTTTTGTGCAATATTCAATGTGTTATGGTCTGCGAGGAAAACGCTGCATCTCCTGTCTTAACCAAGTATTTAATCAATCAAAAAATAAATCGTTACATTCATTCCCATTGTAACTTTCTCATGTTTTCTAGTGCATGCATCTGAAAAATGTCTGTCAAAATAATATTATGAAATTTATTCCACCTCACCGATCTTACATTCTCCGATGATGTTTTGTAAACAGTGTTTTACCAGGTTCCCTTCCAGTACAAAACATGTCTTTGCCCTTATGTTTGCAGTGTATCCATTTTGTAGTCCCATGCGTTTCTCTTTCTCTGTGTCATTCAAACAGATGCACAAAGATCATCAACGCAGACTCCGAAGACCCCAAATACATTATCAACGTCAAACAGTTTGCCAAGTTTGTGGTGGACCTGAGCGACCAGGTGGCCCCAACTGACATCGAGGAGGGCATGAGAGTCGGGTGAGGCAGAAGTGTTATTTAAATGTCTTGCATGTCAATTAAAAGTCAGTTTTATGTCAGTTGTCTAGTGGAACAATCTGCTAAATTTCGTGTCTCTTTTGTTCTTCCAGCGTCGACAGAAACAAGTATCAGATCCACATTCCTCTGCCTCCTAAGATTGACCCAACGGTCACCATGATGCAGGTATGAATCCACCCAGTTATGACAACAACACTGTCAGGAAATCTGTGGAGTTATCTGACTTTTTCCAACATTGTTGCAATGTATTTTTTGAGAAACAACAGCCAACCTCCACCTTTTTACTACAATTACATGAAAAATTGCAACGTTGCCTCATGCAGTTTCCAAAACAAGCTGCGGTACTGTGTTCTCGTGTCCCCCCCCCGTGCCCCCCCCCTTCTCTCTCTCTCTCTCTCTATCTCTCTCTCTCTCTCTCTCTCTCTCTCAACCCAACCGGTCAAGGCAGATGGCCGCCCACCATAGAGCCGGGGTCTG
>JBBPCS010000144.1:47775-59350 GCA_037974645.1 Hollardia meadi
GAGTACTGAGAGGATGCTGTACTCACATGCACATATTGGTATCGTTGCTCCTTCACTCGGTCCGAGTTGCGCTCAAAAGGAACACGATATACCTGTTTCATCCTCAGCTGGTGTTTATTCAAGACACGGTCGATTGTGGACAGGCTGACGTGGTCAATGTTTGCGAAATGGACATCGTCTTCCAGGACTCTGTCTCGGATTTCCCTCAGGGTCATGGCATTATTTTCCAAAACCATGTTGATTATTATAGTTCTTGCTCGTCTGTGAATTTCCTGCCTCTGCCACCTCTTGCTGGTCGTCTTTCTGTTCTGTGAAATGTATACTGTCACGGCTGTCACAGCAACTTTCAACACAAAATAGGAAACGAGAACTCAAACTACAACAAGAATCAAACACAGAAACAAACCAGAATTCAACCCCAGGAAAACAACCAACCAAAATTGAAACCATGACATTTTAGACTTAAGCGCTGCCTTTGATACAATTGACCACAGCATCCTCCTACATCGCCTAGAGACCTGGGTTGGCATCAAGGACTCAGCTCTAAGCTTACTACGTTCTTACCTTTCAAATAGAACCTTTTCTGTCGCTCTGGGTAACTATACTTCCTCAACAGCCCAGTTGGACTGTGGTGTCCCTCAAGGCTCAGTTCTTGGCCCCCTTTTGTTCTCTATATACATGTTGCCCCTTGGCCATATTATCCAGAAAAATGACGGGTCTTTCCATTTTTATGCTGATGACACTCAACTGTGCATTCCCTTAAAGCCCTCCCATCCTAGCAGCCTTACAACCCTTAAAACATGCCTTTCTGATATTAAGTCTTGGATGTCACAAAATTTTCTTAAACTTCATAATGATAAATCTGAAGTTATTCTGTTTGGTCCTCCAGATTCCATCAACTCTATTAATTCTAATCTCGGCGGACTTTCAAAAAAATATTAGGCATGCTGCTAGGAATCTGGGAGTAATATTTGATGCTAACCTCTGCTTTGATGGCCAGGTCAAAAAATGTGGTTCAGTCTTGCTTTTTTCAGCTTAGATTAATCTAAAAAATTAGGTTGTTTCTATCACTTATTGACTTAGAGAAAGTCGTACATGCTTTTATTTACTCTAGGCTTGATTACTGTAATGCACTGTACTCTGGGGTCAGCCAGGGCTCCCTCCACCGTCTCCAGATGGTACAAAATGCTGCTGCCAAACTTATTACTGGGGCTAAGAAGTACAAGCACATTACCCCTGTGCTGGCCTCCCTTCATTGGCTCCACTACGTTTAAGGCCTTAAATGGTCTCGCCCCTAAATATGTTTCTGGTTTGTTGACCTGGTATGTCCCCTCTAGACCACTGAGATCCGCAAATGGAGCCCTTCTGGTTACTCCCAGGTCACAGCTAATGAAAAAGGTGATCAAGCTTTTGCTATTAGAGCCCCGACAGTCTGGAACTCTCTGTGAGTTGAACTCAGACACACCAGGTCTCTAACTTCTATTAAATCCCTCCTTAAAACCTTTCTTTTTGTGCAAGCTTTTGGAAATGTTTGACATTTGTTTTAGTATACTGTTTTTATTTTTATTTTTATTGGTTTTATTCATTCTATTTATTTTATTTGGATTTCATCTGCTTTGACTGTTTCTTTTTTTCTTTGTTAAGCACTCATTAAGAAAGGTGCTATTTAGATAAAGTTTATTATTATTATTATTTGCACAGACCCTGGAGGAGATCTTTGTCCAGATCACTTCCACCAACATCTGCGACCTGGTGATGTCCATAGTGATCATGGTGGTGGTGTTCATTGTGAAGGAGCTGAATGACAGATACAAAGCCAAGCTGCCTGTTCCCATTCCCATAGAGGTTATCATGGTGAGAAAACCTTCCAGGAAGATACTCCTCCTACTGAGGCTGTCAAAAGTATTGACACTGACACCACATGTTTAAAACAATAGAAATCCACACATGATAGTATCGAAAGTACCAAAGCTATATTAAACAAGGCCCAACAGCCCTCTTATTTAAGCCTTAGCACCAACTCCTGCAACTGGTGACACTCTGTTAGTACCTTACTGAATCCATATTAACTTAGCTACACATTGGTGCTAGTTGCAGGTTTCTAGCACTATTTGTTACCGTACAGCAGCCAGGAAAAGACTACCCCCCCTATGAAAACATGATTAAATCCGCTAGTTCTGGATTTATATTTGGATCTGCACTAAACTGTGCACACTCATAGATACCAGCCCTCTAAATATGCCTGATTTTCTTTTATCAAGATCCATGCATTATTCCCTGGAAATTTAATGAAAATGTGGGAAAATGCCCTATCCCGCAATGTTAAAGAAAGAGATAAAAAATGTCTTGATCCGCCCCTTTATCCGGATCCACGACAAAATTTAATGGGCTCTTCCTTGGCCCCTGCCCCTTCCTTCCACCAAGTTCCGTGGAAATCCATTTAGTAGTTTTTGCGTAATCCTGGCGACAAACAAACAAACCAACCAACCAACAAACAGACACAGGTGAAAACATAACCTCCTTGGCAGAGGTAAAAACAGATCTACAATCAGATTTGCAA
The DNA here is from genome assembly GCA_037974645.1 of Hollardia meadi. Taxonomy (NCBI): domain Eukaryota; kingdom Metazoa; phylum Chordata; class Actinopteri; order Tetraodontiformes; family Triacanthodidae; genus Hollardia; species Hollardia meadi. The sequence continues at coordinate 50,336 of JBBPCS010000144.1, forward strand.
CCCAAGAATGCTCAGATATTAACATTTTACAAATGTGGCAGTATGTGTTCAGTGACTTTTTCTTTACCAACACTGCATACAGGTTGTTAGTAAAAAAATTTTTTTAAAAATCCTATTTTGTGTGCCTAGGACTTTTTTTGCTATGGTATTGAAAGAGCTATTGAGTATTGTTTTTTATACTAGTATTGTATCAAAGTTTAAAATCCTGGTATCATAACCTTACCTCCTGCACAATGTATCGTATTAACTATAAATCACTTTACATTACAACCATATTCACAAGTGTAACGCAAGGCCTTTATTTGTTAATTGTGTGTGAAATTTAACACAATCAGTGTGTGGTAATATACAGTAGTTGTGAAAACCCTCACTTGTTGTGACATTGAAGCTCTGATACCTGGAATTTTAAAACTACATTCATGAAGAATCAAACCCAGAACAAAAAGTAAGATTTTTAAAAAAAAAGTCCATTTGAGTTTCTTGCATTGAAATTGTTACTGTTCATCATCCAACACTCAAGTTAGAAGTTTCCTCAAGCTTTTGAAAACATCAGCAGTATCTTTTAAAACAACTGAACAGACCCTTTTCACAGCAGACATTTATATTTGTCACAGTAGAAAAAGCACAAGGGTTTCTAATAACATTATGATGACTCTGTTCTATTCAAAAGTCCCAGTAAGCCATGACAGTGTGGTAGTGCGCCAGCATCAACAAAAGCAGGACCGTGAAACTGAAGCAGCTAAATGAAATTCAGCCATCATTCATTTTTATTATTTACACCTGTGCTTTGACCAAACCATAATGAATGGAAACCTATAGGTGCCAATGCTTTTAACTCTCAGGTGTCCTCTCTGTTCACAGACTATCATAGCTTGTGGGGTGTCCTATGGCTTCAACTTCGAGGAAAGATACGATGTTGACATTGTTGGCAAAATGGTTCCTGGGTAAGTTTCAAGTTCTGCACGTATACCAGTAGATGTACATCAGCTAGTTTAGATCCAGTGGTGGAAGAAATACTCCTTTATTATATATGGAGTTACCTTCAAGCCCTTGCTAAAGGAGTTCACACAATGCTGATTAAGCTGGTCACCGCCAGATAAATCTCTCTGTATGTCGCAGTATACTAGAGCTTTTAAACCGGTGTCGGTGGCGACTTTCCCTTAGCGATGCATTTTAACAGAGATTGGTTTTCCAGAGCAGAAAAGGGGAGGAACTGTAGCGACAGAGTAGGCTTCAATATGGGCCCCAGGCTACAGCAACTAGAAGTATGCCAGAACCTATGGTGTATTAAGCACATTGACAGTGTTTTTAGTGACAGTGTAATTACTCTCTCTGTGGTTTAAGATTGACGATCAATGCGTAAGCAGTATTGTACCGTTAGGAAGCTGGTAGCTAAATGAGGTTTAGCTTGTTTTGACTACTTTTGATGACTCGCTAAAGGATCTAAGGGCTGAACGATATGCAAATATTTTTGACAGATATTTGTCACACATTTACAATTTTAGTGGGAATTTTTCATTTTCACTGAAAAAAACTATAAAAATGGTAATGTGACTTTAGCTGGGGGTCTGCACCAGAACCAGCATGTTCCCTTACATCTGGAAAATATGATTTGTAAGCAGTGGAATTTCTGTTTCATTACTTCTTTCATTACCAAAGAAATGCAGCTCCTTCCATTTGAATATTGCACTTGGCCATATTGCAATTTCCATAGTATTTCGACTAATTGTTTAGCGCTGAAAGGGTCACAAGATAAATCTGAGGGTTCAGGAGATGATTAACAGGAGAGGAAAGAAGAAAAAGCTATTTTCTGCTACACATGCTAACATTGTTTTTTTTTGTGAAATATTGAATAATTGACCTTAAACACTTATTTAAATGAAACCATATTAAAACTTGAGGGGTACAAGACAAGGGGCCCCAACTAGACACTGCTTTGTTGTTAGAAACTAAAAAGGCTGGAAACCGCTGGTTTAATCTTTAACAATGTCTTGTATTTTATATGGTTTTATGTCCAATCGTAATATGAAGAGTAACCACAGCTGATAAATGTAGTTGAGTAAAAAGTACAATATTTCCCTCCAAACTATAGTAAAGTAGAAGTACAAAGAAGCATAAAATGGAAATACCCAAGTAAAGTACCAAGTACCACAAAATGGTACTTGGTACTTTGTTCCTCTGCATCAGACACTCCAAATGCACAATTAAACACAATCATATTTCAGGTATGAGTCTCCCATTGCGCCCAATATGGAGATCTTCCAGGAGAGTGCTGTGGAGGCCTTTCCTACTGCCATAGTGGGGTTTGCTGTTGCTTTCTCTGTGGCCAAAGTCTACTCTATTAAACATGATTACACCATCGATGGGAACCAGGTGAGTTACATATATTAACATGGCCTGTCTTTGTCTGTCTCTGACAGAGGAAACAGAGTTATGAAGGAGAAAAGGAGTTAATTGGTTACTGATACAAAGCCAGTAAGACTCCTCATAATTTTGGTTATTAAGATGTAAAGTAACACTGAATATTGTTTTTTATCACAAGATTGGGTGTATAAAAAAAGAAGCAGGTCAAACAGAATGGTTCAAATCAAAACAAAAGGTAACTGGCAGTGTTGTAAAACAAATACCCAAGAAGTCATAAGAGTAAAGATAATGTGCGAAAATATTACTTCGGTAAAAGTGAAAGTCACCCACAAGAATAGTATGTGAGTAAAAATCTTAAAGTATATATATTATATGATATTAAATGTACTTAAGTATCAAAAGTATTTTTCAGGCAATAAATGTACTCAAATATCAGTACAAGTAAAAGTAAATTATACATACAAGTATATTTATATGTATGTACTGTAGGGGCCTGAGATCCAATAGCAATCCAATTCAGCATTTTTCCAATTATTGGAATCAGTGTTTTTCTTTTTCCGATTGCTGATAAAATAAATTAATTTAAAAATGTGCCTCTTTGGCTCAGATGCAATCTGCAAAGTAACTTGTTACAAAAGTTATCAACCAAAGTTAGTGGAGTAAAAAGTGCAATATTTGCCTCCAAAATGTAGTGGAGTAGAGATAAAGTAGCAGAAAATGAAAATACTCAAGTGAAGTACAAGTATGTTAAAAGCGTACTAAAATGCAGTAATTGAGTACTCAGTGACTTCCCATCACTGCAGAGAGGTAACTTTTCTTTATTTCCTCCACCAGGAGCTCATTGCATTTGGGGTTAGCAACATATTTGGTGCTAGCTTCAGGTCTTTTGCAGCCAGCACAGCGCTCTCGAGGACGGCTGTGCAGGAGAGCTCAGGAGGCAAAACACAGGTCAGAAAGCAAATCCCACCGTTTGTGACATCTGCTTCCTGGGTCACAAACTTTTAGAGGTCACCACATGCAGATATTTTGTCTTCAAAAAGATTTATTGTAATGTCGCTTTACAATCTGGTTTTTATGAAATAATGTCCCGTCATTGGCAGGTTAAAATGAAACATTAACTTCTTTACAAATGCAGATTGCGGGGCTGATCTCTGCAATGATGGCGATGATCGTAACTGTGGCACTTGGCTTCCTGCTGGAGCCGCTCCCCAGGGTGAGACTCACCTGTTTATGGAGAGAGAATTTGAAATGTGTCCGTCTTTTTGATTCATATTTTGGAGAAAGCTCAGTCATGATTGTATATCTATATGCCTAAAAGTATGTTGTTGTTTTTTATACGCACCCTTAATGCCTGACTTCACTCCAGTCTGTCCTGGGTGCCTTGGTCATCGTCAACCTGAAGGGCATGCTGATGCAGTTCAGAGAAATCCCGTACTTGTGGAGGAAGGACAAACCAGACTGTGTATGTTCAAATAGTTCACTGCCAAAAATAAGGCGTACTGTGTTTACTTGGTTCTTTATTTGGCCCAGTCTATTCTCTTTCAGTGTTTGACCTCAGGTGGTTGTCTGCAGGTGGTGTGGGTGGCCACATGTGTGGGTGCCTGCCTGCTGGGACTGGATCTTGGCCTGGCGGTGGGCTTGGGGGTGGAGCTGCTCACTGTCGTCTTCAGGACTCAATTGTAATCATTTGTAACATCTGAAATTAGTTTTTTAACTTGCAAACTGGCTGCAAAAAGAAAATAATGAGTAAATCATGGATGCAAAACCCTATCATCACCCTGAGTATACAGCAATTATGCAACATAAAGCAGTGACAATCCAACATAGTATCACGGCAGTTCGTCAAATAGTCTCAAAATATAATCTGAAATTCTTTAATTGAATAAAACAATACATTTATAAACCACACCGCAGGTGCACAAAGTGCAGGATTCTCGCACCAGAATCCAGGGTTCGAGTCCCGTCTGTGGTTTAGGCAACAAAACCACTTTGGTTAAGGTTAGGAAAAAATATTTTCTGTTTAGGAAATAGTCACGGCATTTAATCCATAGGATTCACTCGGTTAAGATTAGGTAAAGATCGTGGATTTGGTTATATGTTAATAAAAAATCAGTTTGTCAAATACTGAACAATTAATGTTTAGGATTCGTGTACATGGACACTAATTTTCCAACTGCTGACATGAAAAAATGGATTATTCTTGCCTGTGTACACGGATTCTAAATTTTGTCACTATTTCACTAACTGCGGTGATACTGCGTTGAAAAATGTGTTCTGACCTCAGTGAATAAGTATATTTTTAAAGTTATGCTGTATTACCTCTGACCTACACAAACCAATATTTATGCTGAACCCTCTCAATGTCTCTCTAGCCCCCGCTGTTCTGTCCTGGCTAACATCCCAGGGACCGACCTCTACAGGGATCGCAAAGATTACCTGCATGTAAGTACTGTATGTTCTGTGAACCCAAATGAACACACCTCTGTGAATCACTTTTATGTCATGGTGTCTCCCTTCCTCAGATATCCGAACCAAATGGAGTAAAAATCTTCAAGATACCCTCGCCTATCTTCTTCGCCAATATTGAGTTCTTCAAGGACAAGCTCGTAGAAGCCGTACGTACAGTAGGACGCATCTACTCTCACCTATGCTTCAGTTTGCTTTTCTCAGAAGATAGATGTGAATGAATATAATGCCAACACTTGGTTGTTCCAGGTTGGGTTTAATCCTCTAAGGGTTTTGAAGAAGAGGAACAAAGCTCTCAGGAAAATCAAGAAACTGTTGCAGAAAAATAATGATGACATCACAGAGGTGAGACCTCAAATATACTAGAAACTTCTGCACCGGTGTTCTTCCGAAAAGCTTTAAGCCTCTTTCCTACATTTGTCAAACAGAAAGGCTTGAGGAGTTTATTCAACCAGGCTGATGAGTCTTGCGGATGGAGGATGGATCTGCCCCCTGACCTCAAGGACATTCCTTTCCAGATGAACTGGAATGGCGAGCTTCCCGCTAACATCAGTGTTCCCAGAGTGGACATCCACAGCCTGATCCTGGACTTCTCTACTGTCTCCTTCCTGGACATCTCTGCCATGAAGGGGCTCAAAACGGTACAAAGTCATTCAGGGGGCTCCCACATAGTGGATTTTTAATAAATGCTATTGGCAGTGAAGCTGAGAGAGTGAGAGTTGCTGGCAGGAAGCCACAGTGAAAGGTGTGATCTTTATGGCAGGCCTGTCAAAAAGGGAAAATGCTTATCATGTTTTTCCAAAGCCCAACATTTATTATTCAGATTGCCCAACCAACAGTCCAAAACTTAAAGTTATTCAAATTGTTAGGTGGTATTTAAATTATAATACATTTCTCATATAAAAACTTGATGCATTCTCTACAGGCGCTCAAAGAATTCATCCGCGTTGATGTGGATGTTTACATTGTTTCTTGTGATGGTGAGTTTCTTATGCACAGCATCCTAGAATAGGTGATAACGCATGCACACTGAATATGGCCTGTGAAAACCCACAACAATCTTCTCTTGTGTCGACAGCGTACATCCTGGAGAAACTGCACAGCTGCATGTTCTTCGATGAGGAGATTCTGACCTCCATGTTCTTCCCGACCCTTCATGACACCATGCTGCACGTGCTCGAAAAACACGAGGGGGACAAAAGTAAATGCAGGGTGGTAAGGAAAACTATTTATATAACTTTCTTTCTATACTGGGTTTCTGTCTGGATGCTTAGTATTTTTAACGAGACATTATAGGCTGTCGTAATATCAGATTTTCACTCGGCTACACGACTATGTAGCTTTGTAACTTTGTTTATTGTGTTTTCTCTCCTTTTTGGCAAATTAATTACGCTGAAAATACAAGTGTAGGGACGCAGAGTCAAAAAACACACAACTGGATGACACATTATCGTATGTGTACTAATAACATATCAATGTTTCATTTTTCTTTAATACCACAGTTATTGTCAATACCGGTATATCGCGAAACCCCAATTATGACCCACAGTACTAGTGTCATAAATCATGGAGCTAAAAATATCAGGTTTAACCTCAAGGTGGCACTAGAGGAAAGGTCATAATTATGATCGAAAGTTTCACTCCCTTGATATAACTAGATGAGAAGTATGGAGGATTTAAAATGCCTAAATTAATACAAACAAACAAATAAAGTAAAATACATGTCATGATGTAGTATCTATCTCCTTTTTACTAAGTTGTATAAAATAAATAACAATAAACAATAAACAAATGTTAAAAGTACAATTATTGAGCTTTTTGTCCTAAATAACTGAGTGCATGAATTTTCCATGCCACTTCGAAATCAAACTAAAACACAGAAAACAAAGTGAAGAAGTGTTCTGTATTTCAGTGTTGTCCAACAGAGGGCAGCAGAGACCTGCCAATAATAAATGGCTTGGCACTCAAATCGTTTCAAAGAGCAGCTCAGTTTTATCCTCTAGGGAATATGAATGTGTTCACAACATTTCAATGCTAGCAGCTATTTCTTGTGTCCAAGTTTCAGTCTTACATATCGCAATGCTAAAGGGTCAGGAGGTCACTGAAAACATTCGAATTCATCCACTGGAATATCCACAACAAATTTCATGGCAATCCCGCGGTCACTGTGGAGATATGTTGCTCTCGACCAAAGCGTAAATAGGCAAACAAGGCAGAAGCAAGTAGTTAGAATGTTGAAACTTTGTTTAAAAATGGTTGTAACAACACAACCGTTCTTCTGAGATGAAAGCAAAATGATGACCCTCATCTACTTTTTCACTACACAAATTAAAGTTACTTCTGAGTTGCTTTTTAAATGCATTGCAATAAGGAATGAGTCTATTAAAACATTAGGATGCTGTAAGTTCAGAATGAGAACCACCTTGGAAACATCTTGAAGCAGATTACATTTTAAAGTCGGGTTTATGGGGACCAATTATCTCTTCAAACCAAAAACAAAGTGAGTTGCGCAACACAAGCCTTTGAATGGAGTAGATAAAACTGTGAGTCATCTTGTATGTAATGCTTTGATTTTTTTTTTTTACAACTCTGACACTCATTTGACCTCTTTTTTTTTTTTGCAGTTTACAGAAACTGAATTCTAGCAGAGCAACCATGTCCAGGAAGATCCTTTCAAACAGACCATTCAACCACAGACCAGAGAATCTGTTAAATTTACTGTAACATTTTTAACTTCTGTACTCATTTACTAAATTCTTCTCAATAGATTTCTGAGTTTTATTTTATTACTGTACTATTTTGTTGTCTTTTATCAGTTTCTTTGATACATGAAATATATTTTCCATGATTAAACATAAAAATTATTTGGTGTAAGAGTGTTCATGTGTTCAGTGTGTCATTCACATGCATCTTGATCTTGATGGTTAAAACCAGCCTTCATACAGACAATTTGCAGGTTTATTTCTTCTTCTTTTTTTTCTTTAAATACAAGACATTTTAAAATGTACCTGAATAATAATAAACAAAGCTGGATAAAGTGAGGCATCAATGCACTTCCAATATAGATACAGATTGAGGTTTGAAAAATAACCATTTACTAAACAAACATTGACAGTTTGTAAGTGATAAAATGAACCAAAGGAGACAGATGCCCAAGCATCAGCTAATCCCTGATAGACAGGAACACAATGTCTTTGTGTTTACTACACCAGACAGCATGAACACAAAGCATTTTGTAGTACTAACCATGTTGTGTGTTAGTTTGACAGTAATTGAAAGGCAAACAGGCAAAGACATGAGAAAAATTACTACCTCAACCTGAGGACGTGAGCTTTGAAAGAACCAGACACAGCCAAGTGTCTTCAAAGGTAATATGCAGGTGTCTTCTTTCATAAAACAAATAATCCACAAAATTAAATGTCTTCTCAGAAAGCTTAAGATGTTAATGCTAATTGATGTTCTTCAGAACCTCCAAAGCAAAAGAACCAGCTGGTTATCCATCATCAGTCACCATATCAAACAAAGAGGAGATGCAAAACTGCTGTTAAAAATTTATTGAGACATAGTTGCCGTCTTTAAATGTACGGTACATATGCGTGAAATCAGCTGACATATATACAGAAATATTTACCACACGCTATTTAAAAAAAAAAAAAAAAAGGGACATTCCTGCTCTTCTCCAAGTCTATTGTATGTTCAGCAGGAGGTTCAGTACACTTAACTAAAATGTGCAGCACATACACATTTGCTTTGGGGCAGTTTTTATCAAAAAAAGTCCTACATCCTGTAACCCTGAGGTCTACGTCACATTATTCAGACAAGTGGTATGGAACAGAATGACACAGACTGTTTTGCCCAATCATTCAGTTGGCAGTTTACTGATAGTAAGGCCGGTAGCGGCCCTGATCGGGGTGGTGCGGTCCAGGCATCTGGCCCTGTGGAGGAGGACCCTGCATTCGTGGTGGTGGGGGTCCTCTCGGAGCAGGCCACATCCCGGGACTGAGCCCTCCTGGCTGGCTGAACGGGGGACTGAGGGTGCCCTGGTCTTCCGGGAACTGCTGCATGGAGTTGGGGTTGTAATGATGAGGTGGGGGGGCATTGACAGGGGGGCCGCTGTGTTGTGGTGGAGGTCCTGGTGGTGGGTGGTTCATATAGGGGGGCATCTGGCCCATGATGTGCCCTGGG
>JBBPCS010000144.1:80909-96842 GCA_037974645.1 Hollardia meadi
AATAATTAATAACTAAATAAATAAAGAGTGTGGTCTAGACCTACTCTACATGTTAAGTGTCATGAGATAACTTTGTTCTGAATTGGCGCTATATAAATAAAATTTGATTTGATTTAATATAAACTACTGAAAATGGACTGGTGTGTTAATTTAGTTTGAAATATAATTGATTGAAGTTTGTTATGGGGTATAAGTTGACGAGGTGAGTAGGTTTTGTCAATGCACTTATCCTTTGATTAAATACTTTTTTGCAGGTCAATCCGTTACACATTGATAACTCCAAATAATCATTATTTTTGCTATCAGGAGTGCGGCACAGGAAGTGGTTCCAGCTGGGCAGCTGTAGAAAATAGTTTGTGACAATTAACTTCATTATTTCAAAAACATGTTTGTCTAACAGTCAATGTTTGTATCGAATTCAAACAAGTGTCTCATCCTTTTTTCCTCTCTTTTTGGAAAAGTTCAAAGTCCAATTCTAAAATGTTTCTCTCCCTGATGAAACACTCTGGAAGAGATGAAGCGAGGTTAAAGGCGTGGTGAAGTTGGTCCTTATTACTGTGTGTTTTCTCCCACACACAGTAGACGCTCATCCTCTCAGTTTCTGTGTGTGTGTGACTGTTGTCTGTGTCCTCCTAACAGAGAGGAAACGCCAGCGCCCCAGGAAGTGTTGGTCAACGGGCCGGTCTGAGTGCGAGCTAAACCCATCGGTGACGGTGCCGCAGACTGTCTGCCTCCTCCAGAGTGACTCCCCTAAATAACCTCACTGCAGCTACAGTGTTTTTACTGAATCACTCTGCCATGTTATTGGACCTGGACACTGCCAATCAACACCAATAATGAGGCGGCGGAACATGTAAAAAAAAAAGAAAAGAAAAAAAAAAGAGAAAAAACAAGAAATCCAACAGACGACGGAGTGTAGAGGAATCATCTTCAAAGCCTTTCTTTCCGATGTTGCACGTACGTGCAGTTTTAATGTAGCAGCGATCTTTGGAATGACAGAATCCGAGGGGTAACACCATCATTATTATTTTTTTATGTCCTGAAAGATTTCTCTCCTACTTGTTCAAAGCTGTTGGAATCCCGTTGTTAGGGATCTGAGGTCGTCACCCCTGAATGGATAGCACAGGCTAACTTTTAATGATGCCTCAACAATAAATATCTTTTTTTTTCTTCTTTTTTTTGAAAACATTTTTCTTGTCTTCAAGCTTAAAAAAAAGCACTTATGCAGCCATTTACTGTACATTATAGCACAATGTAAGTGTCCTACCCTCATCTCTGCTGGCTGTCATATCTGTCCTCTCACACAGATCAAGGTTTTTATCCATTGTTTCTGTTTCCTTTTCCTTTGGTTGCTGTTGATGAAACATCTCTTGTCGTCGTACATCACCAGGTTTCTGAATGTTTTGAAGTGCTTCAGGAGGTCGATGAAAAGAGCTCTAATAGTATTACTGTCTTTTGCTCATGTGCAATAATGTCAATTAGCCATTTTATTTAAAAATGAAATTCCACATTATATCTTTTTAAAAAGAATCAATCTAGCATTGGAGACTCATTTGGTGTAGGTTTGGGCAAACAAATTTGGACATAACTTGATCTTTCAGATTTAAAAAAAATAATTTTTTTCTTTCTCTTTTTAGTGCATGATAACCGGTTATCTGTTGACCTAGCTAGTGAGCTAAGACCTTCTGATTGTATTGACCTTTAAGTTTCTTATTGCTATTCCTCTTAAATCAACCAAACATTATCTACCTATATACAAATATTATCTACATTTAAAAGTAATTTTACAAGCAATCTTGAGATTACCATTGTTTGTTCCTTTTTTCCCCCTCTCTCTCTCTCCCTCTCCAACAAGCACTTACTCACAGGGCAGGAGCATCTGGAGTGACGCTGTATGCTTTTTTTGTTTGTTTTTTCCTTTTTAAACTTTAATTTTATTTCTCTGTGAGCAACAGGATTGGAAATAGGGCAGGTCTGGGTTCTGCAGAGCTTCTGGCCTCTTTGGTGTACTTAAATCATTTGACAACGATCAGGTTCTACGATCATTGTTTAAAAAAAAATTGAAATTAAAAGTGTCTGGTTGACCACATTAATACCAAAAGCTTGGCTTTCCCATCTTGTTGTCTTTCCACCTCTGCAAAGATCCAGCTGCCTCTTCATGTTAGTGACGTTCAGTTTGAAGCTCGAGTTGAAGTTACTCAAGGTCACTGGATTCCATGTAAGGATGACAAATGTGTCATTTGTCCCGTTAATAGGTGCAACAAAGCTAATGGGAGAGTGAGGGAGATGCCAGTCAAACACAGCACAAGGATTCCACTGAGTCCTGAGAGGAGACCTACAGGGAGGTCAGGGTCAGCCACAGACAGAGAAGCAGTCACTACAGGCCACTGTGTGAGGTATATAGGACACTGTGTAAAATGTAAATTTAAATAAAATAAGTTTCAGAGACAAGGTATGTAATGTTTAAATTGATCAACTTTGTCTTTGTAAATATCAGGGCTCCTATGCAGTATGGAATCTGATCTATGGAAAAAAAAAATTGTTTCCAGGCTCTTATTTTGGTTTATAATGGAGTTTTTTCGTGTTTTTCATGGCGTTTGGAGCAAGCAGCTAGTGCAGCCGTAATGTTAACTGCTGTGTCAGAGAGCACAGGCCAGAGCAAGCTTGATGTGTTAAAAAGCAAAGCAAAAAGTACGGTGTGTGTGACTGGAGGCACGCTCCCAAGCTGAGCTGTGTACGCCTGTACGTCACAGCTCTGCCACAAGTGCCTTAGAACTGTGACAAATCTGGACTAATAAGTTAGAAAGACTAACCCTAAAAATGTAATTGTATATGTACATAGCATGACAAATAACCAAATATTACACGTGTCTGAATATTGGTGTTCATGGACACACTGAACCAACTGCACATGATGAGCTTAACAATGAATATTGGACTCAGGTGGTCAGAAACATGAGTCCAAGTCGATGTTGCTTTGTGTCTGCTGGATATGTGAACAGGCAGTAAGTGTGTTTGCCAACACATACGTCATTAACTATATGAGGTCAATATGCTAGCATTGTGTACAGGCCAAACGTCAGTTAATGCAGGTTTAAGTAAGTTGATTGTTTATAGCATAATAAAGAAATGGAAACAAATGGCTGTTTGAAAGGTACAATTACATTGACTTAAAATGTTACTTGTGAACATTGCTTAGCTGTAATGTTGAGTATAGACAGCCTGCAGAAACAGAGATATGGTCCTTTAACAACAGCTTGGAGGAGCTACAAGGTGCTTCTTCCTCTTTGATTTATGGAACATTTTATCTCTGCTCCAAACCAGCTGATGTTTTGCGAGTGTTGTGTCTGTGTGAGGTGAAACCTGGTGAAATTAATCGATATAGAAACGCATCACATATACATTTAAACCCAGTTTTTATTTGGATTCTAAAAACTATATTGACATGATTGACAACATAACCCGGCTCAGAAAGTCATTTCTAATAAAAAAGAGAACAAAAATAAATAAAAAGGATTATGTCACGTTGTTGTGGCTAATGCGGCTGTTGTCTGTTGTAGAGCGTTACCACAGAGAGAAGAAGAGTGAAAAGATGAACTGACTGGATGAAGACTGCAGTCAGTCTTCCTACAGGAGGGTTCTGGCTGCTGCAGTGATTCCTGCTCTCACTTTGGTCCATCTGTTCCTCAGGGCCCCATTATTTTAAGGTGCATAAGATCACCTACTTAACGATGCATGATCACCAGACCTCCAGCACACTGTTAATGGAGGTATCAGCCTGTTGGTATGAAGGCAGTGAAACCACAGGAAGCTAGATACTTAAGCCAGTGTCAGAGAATCAGGGTTTATTTGGGTTTTTTAAAATTTTGATTTTTTTAATGAACTGGATTGATTTAAAATAATTTATGTATTGAGTGAGAACACGACAAACAACCATTCCAGCTTCTCACGTGAATATTTGCTGGTTCTTTGTCCTATAAGGTAGTAAATTGAATGTCGTGGTATGAGGGGCATTTTTCATTATCTTCTGACATTGTATTGATCAAACAAATTGTTATTTGTAGCCGTACTTCTCATCTTGCTGTGGTTGTGATGTAAAGTGTACTTCCAGGGTGCAGCAGTATAGCGTGACATCACTGTTGGGTGTAGTTTCAGGTGCAGCGCTTGAGCTTTCAACCAGAGGGCAGTGAAACCTTACTTTTCAGCCTGGTATCTTAAACTACTACAACACTTATTTTAATGGGCCTTGCCAACATCTCACACAGCACATTTAGGCAGCATGACAGGTTACAGTGCCCCATTGCAACATCAACTATTTAATGAACACAAAAGGAGTCCATTAAGCTAGCAGCAGAACCCAGCACCAGGAAGACTTGGCATGTTTGAAATTTATTGTGACTGTAACCTTCATCCAGAAACATCCCACCACTGTGGGTGAGCAACACAGTAAAATTCAACCAGCCTTTAAAAATCAGCCCAGAGGCTTCCTCTCCCACTAACACACTTTCTCCAGTCTTGCATTAACGGTATTTGAGTAAGGACATCCATGTTTACAAAAAGAAAAAAAAGACATTGAGGGTTTACTTGTACATAAAAAAGCATTAGTCACATTAATACAGAAATAAACAAATGGCACATTGAATTCCTAATTTAAAATTAAAGTGGTGCTTGAGGAACTTTCTTACTGAGGAGACAAGTTAAATAAATTACTACCATAAACGTTACATACAAATCTGGAGTAGTATATACAAGGAGTTATTAGACACAAAAAATCTACAATTTCAAATTTTATGTTCAACAAAGACAGCAGTAGAACCTTATTTTACATAGCAGGGTTTGTGTTAACAAGTGTGGGTCAGAGTGGTCTTTGTGTGTGGTGGGGGGGGGGCAGTCTGATAAACCATTAATAATAAAAAAAAAAAAAGGTTACTTGATGTTTGAAACGTATGTAGACTCGACAGTGTACAAGCTTCAGTACTGAAGGTAAGAGGTGCTGAACTAGAACACAGGTCTGTTGATGCATCAGTGTGTGAATGTGACCAGCTCTTAGACTTTCCCCGTCCCGGCGGCAGAAAAGGAAAATTCTGGTGTTTTTCAGTCTGATTTCCATAGTTGTGGCCATTCTGATTAATGAGTCACGCTAAATTTACACTCACCACCTCACATTTATAGAAATGTGAGAAACATGATACAACGTATTGTTCAAAGAAAACTGCCTGTTTGTTTGTTTACATGTCTGAGGCTGTTGGAAGCTGTAGCAAATGAGATTTGTTTCGGTTATTGACCTCAAAGGAAAATCAATCTTTCAGAATATTTTATCTACTTACTTTTTAGTCAAATCTTACTACATATATGAAAGGATAAGCAATAAATGATACAATATATTTCTTTAGATGAATTGGAATATGCTAGTTGGCTAACCATACAGCTAGACTGGTAAGACAGCTGGTTGCCCTGGCTTACCAAATAAGCTTGCAGTTAGCTACTATAGCTAATCTAGGGGGCTAATTTTTGTGTTTACGTCAAGTGAGACAAGTGTTTGAAATGATTTCTCTATGTATGTATGTACTGTAGCATGACCCATAGTCCTAATGGACACATTTATGAGAGCTACACTGAAAAATACCTGAACATTCTTTTAACAAACATCCAGTTTCTGTCACTTTGAGCACTGTGGCAGGTCAAGGTCCATCTCTAAAAACAAAACAAAACTGCAGTCTCTCCAAAGCATCCCATAATATCACTCTGTTCATTAGTATCCCTCCTCTGAATCTCCTGTTTTTAAAACGTCACTACAAAATAAATCCCTCCTTTTTCCTTCAGCATCCCTTAAAAATCTGAATGTTAATAGTGGTTGTGCGGGTTAAAAACACACGGGTGAAGAGCGGAGTTCAGCTTCGCGAGGGGAAGTTTCATCTACTTTGTAAACACTCTCAGTGAAAAGTTCACCGACATACTCAATACCTGACTGACTGATCTCCGACTGGCTCTCCTTGATCTCTGCTTCATGTCTTTCACAGTATATCATCATTGCCTGCTGAGCACAGGTGATGAGCATTGATCTCTCTCTGGTACAGTTTGGAAAACAAAAAAGGAAATCCTTCATGAACTGTTGAGGAGCCCCCCCCCTCCTCCTCCCTCTCCCATCCTTCCTCTCCTTGCAGCTGCAGCTCTCATCTTCCTCCAAGACGTCCTCTGACTGTCACTGCGAATGGGCAACATCAGGCAGTGAGCAGCGAAGAGGAATGGAAGGAAGAGCGCGTGTTCGTCAGGGCTGTTTTTGGTCGTTCAACCCACCAGTCGATCTTGTGGGTCCTTCTCCGGAGCAGTCCGAGTCCAGTACGTAGCCAGGCCGACTGCAGCTCCTCTGTCATTCCTCCCCAGAGTGTCATAAGAGGTGAGTGGAGTTAGTAAGAGGGGGAGTGGCTTGGTGGTTTACAGGTGGAGGGTCTGGAAAGATCTTCATGCTGGTCCGAGCTGCAGGACTTTAATGTATGCATGCTTTAATGTTGTTGTGCATGCACACATCCAGCGCACATAGTGGTCAGACTGTCGGAGGGGGAGTGAGAGGCTGTGGCTACTTGGTGAGACGACAGCTAGTGGTTCTTCTGGGACAGTTTTTTTTTCTCTCTCTCTTTTTCTTATTTTTATAACAAAAACACTGAAACGTTGTGACACAAAGTTATTAGTTCAACACTAGCGAACAGAACAGAGCTTAAGTGGTGAAAGGCCCCTTCCCTTCCGCTGGGATTGGTCGGCAGGCATGTCCGTCAGGTGCCACGGCACTGCTCATTCGTTCCTGGTTGCATTGCTTCCTCAAAGAGTCATGGCTACTCTCTAAGCGTCTGACAGGCAGCTCTGAACACTGTCCATCCACAGCTGTGCGTTCAGGCTGTCCTGGGCACAGAAGTTGTACACTCGTTTGGTCGTCTTGAGCTGAAAGACAACAGGGAACATTACTTCAGCTGTCTGCATACAGAAACAATGATTACACCAACATGCTGGCAAAAATATGGTTGATCAAACAGAAATCTTAACCTCAGTGTACAGCACCGTATCTGCATCTTTAATTTCAACTGGAGCTCATCTTCAGGGTTCAGTTCACGTTGAAGTTGTGCTGACACATTTGTCAAGCACATAGTTGAGCTCATTTGGTGAATTTAAAGCTAACAGCCAGTTTTAGTGATTTAATTTAAACCAGTGAAGATAACTTGAGAACCACAGGTAGTGCATGCTGCAAGTGAAGGCACCATGGAATCAGCTTTTTCAGGAGAAAGCCACCAGTTTGTCTGTTAACATGTTAGCACTGACATCTGCACTACAATAGAGCTAAAATGATTTGTGGATCAATCCATTTCTCAATTGTCAGAGAAATTATTGACATCAGTTCTGATAATTAATCATTTTAAATCTGATTTTTGACCATAAAAACACAGGGAAATATAGATTTTCTTCCTCATTTTTTTATTGGTTTACTCATATACAAACTAAACCAATTAATATATTCATAGGCAACAGTGTGATGGAGAAGTGCAAAACCCCTCAGAGGGGCTAAAATGTGTGTTGTGGCAGTACATTGCTTAGTTTCCTACACCAGTCCTCCTGTCTGCTTTACCAAACTGGGGGCATGCTGACCACCATCTACTGTAAGTAATACACTTAATATTAAGTACCTCATACAGCCCCACTTCAAATAGACCCGAACTATCCCTTAAAGTGAAGGTGAACTTACATCAAAGAAGGCTTTCTCGTCGATGTTCTTCGGCGCTCCCATGGCAGGCGTTCCTGGAATGACCGACTCCACGTCTGCCAGCTCGATCACACCTTTACACTCCTTGTCCTGCCTGCTCTCGTAGTATCTCAGCTGAACGCATCGGAAGAGAGAGACACAGTGAGAAACGTCTACATAGTCAACGCCATCCAGATATTATTTTGCTATTTGAGGATAATTCTTTTGAATTTATAATGAATTTGAAGTTGAATTTGTGGGTGCAAACAATGAGCATTGAATCCAATTTTCAGCACTGACCTGATGTTTGGTTTTGTCCAACACAAACCACCGTGGTTTCCATGGTTTCAACAAGGCCCCTTTCTTAAACAGGATGCCTTCAAAACTCCTGATGGGAGCAGAGCAAAACAAAAATGAAGAGACATTTGATATTTAAAGATTTCTCTGACATATTTTCATATTTAACCACAGGAGCAAGTTGCTGGTGAAAACTAGTTCCACTGCTGCATCCAGGGAGTCTTTCTTAGGGACCCAAGAGCAGGGTGGGCCGCCTGAAAACATCCCAAATCCTCACACAGACCTGCCCTCCTCTCCAGTGTGGTGGCCACTGACCTGTTCTCGCTCTCCGTGCTCTGGAACTGGCTGTAGAGCGTGCTGGTGCTGGTCCGACCGCCGACAGGCGTGGAGGTGGCGCTGGCCTCGCATTCCAGAGCCAGGTTGATGGAGGAGCCCACGCCGCTCTCCTGCAGGTAGACGCCCTGAGAGCGGCGCTGGTGGCTCAGGTTGGACGACATCAGCAAGGAGCTGGAGAACGACGGCTGAGGAGGGAGGACAAGAAGCTTCAGGGAGAGTCTCCAGAAGTAGAACCTGACTTTAAACTCTCACTTTTTGAAATGACTTCTTTTCAAATGCTCACTTCATTCAGTAGTGTCCATGCAACAAAACCAGCACACAAAGTTCAATGACAACTTACTGATTTCAATCAAAGTGTCTGCATGTTGCTTTCATTGAAAACAAAACAACAGCTTGCTTGGAAGAAGGAGAACACTCAACTCTAAAACCTTCAGCAGCGTGCTTTAAAACATGATTTTTTTCCTGTAAGTTTTAACTGCATTCTGCTTTTCCACCACAAGGTGTCAGTGGAAACCTTTGTTTTCATCTTTACAGTTCATTTGAAACAGTCAATCAGCTGTTCACTCAGGTGCCTGTTCAATACATGTTGGTGTCATGGTGACAGACACAGCTCATCTCATTATGTGATAATGATCAATATCCACTCTTGCAAACACTGGTGAGATATACATATGAGCTGTAACTGTTGTGGTTTTATATTGTATCTTTGTTTTATCCTTCTTGTCATTGCTACAGACCCCATGCTGTCACCCCATGTCTTATCTAAATGATTCATTCTGTACAATGGTCCAGATGGAATATCATGGAGTGCTTCACAGGTACTCTTCAAAGATCTTTGATTGGTCCAGTGCTGCTTTACTTGGCCAACATATGCGACATGATTTGATTGAGTAAATTTATTTTGGTCTGACATGTAGATGTGGTTTTTCGAATGATAAAAATTAGGAATGCTCAATATGTTTTTTCTTTTCCAGCCGATACCAATAACCAATAATTACCTGCTGCTCATGGCCGGTACTGATAAGATAAGTGATAATTTGAGATTTTTCATCACCTGTAGTTTCTGCACACCTGATATAATAAAGGCGAAGATGTAGTGAGCAAAGATGGATGATTTAATATTCCACAGCTCTAATAAGGCTTAATAAGGCCTCCTCCTCTCCGAACCCTTGTGGAACAAAAACTTCCACACTGGAGACGACATGTTTGGCTTTCTACACCATGTGGCTTGTTCTTCTTCTTCTCTGTTAATTAGCAGATCACAAACCAATTATAAAGGTGTATACTGCCACCTACTAAATCTGTTTACATGCTGTACTTGTTAAATCAATGGAAGCAGTGTGGCTTCGTATTGTCGGCTCTATTTATTGGCTACAATGTCATTATCACCTGGAAACTGATAATAGAAATTTCCCATCGATATATATATCGTGCATCCCTGATAACATCCATTTTAAAAGTTCTGTGAAGCATCCGAATTCCTTTGCAACATTGTAAATACTACATAGCAGAAACCCAGTATGTGTAATTTATATCTGAGCAATACTTATATTTGTTAGAATTTCACCATAACCGACTGCCCAAAGCCAAAGTTGTGGTTAAAGTAGCTGATTAATCTGTGAAATTCCTTCCACAGAGTTCAGTATTTCCTGCAGGGAATTTATTTGTTCAGAAATCCCAAACCCGTCAGTCTCACCTTGCTCTCCAGTTTGGCCTCAGTTCTCTGTGTGGTCTTGATTTTATCCCATGTGTCCTTCCACTTCTCCGACGTCTGGCCGAGCTCCGCCTCCAGGCTCTGCAGGTCCTGCAGCAGCTTAGTGATGGCGTCAGGCACCGTCTTGCTCAGGCTGTCGTAGCACGGCCACACGATGCGTCGCTGCGATTTGGGCCCGCTGCTGTCGGGTTTCTCTGGCGTCTCCTCCGCCACGCGCTCCTGCCGGCCCCTCAGCTCCCAGTCGTAGGAGGGCCCCTCTGACAGGGTCTCCTCCATGTAGAAGTCCCACACCTTCAGGTTGGAGATGAAGGTGTACGGCCGCAGCACCTGGAACACACAAAGACTCACTTTAGTCTCCCTCTTTGTTTCATTTTGTCTATAAATAAACTCTAAAGTATTAAATATGGGAACATTTGTCTCCTGCAGTGGTTTCACCTCCTCATCCTCAGGAGAGAACATGTAGTTGTAGAAGATGGGAGTTTTCTTGCTGAGCCTGTCGATGTAGTCCCACACAGACTTACACACCTGGGGGCTTTTCCTCTCACCTTTCTCCTCATACAGCACTCCTGCACACACACACACTCTCTATGACAGTGTTTCTGAAGCACTGTTACAGTTACTCAAACAACACCCTGTAGACATGATCTTACCCAGCTCTATGCGTTCGTAGTCGGAGTCGAGCAGGAAGGTGCGGAAGCGGTTTGACACGTAGTGGTAGGCCAAGAACTTCAGGTAGTACTGACTGAACTCAAACTCCATGGGGAACTGCAGGTGGATCTGAAGGTGGAGGCACAGAAACAGGTCAGAGCTACAGTTTACAGGCTGGCTGCTGACCGCCACCGCATGCACGCACGCTTCCATTTATACTACACAGGGTGTCTGCAGGCAAGTCACACAAACCTTTACACATAGAAATAAAGATATAACTGTCAAGTATGAAGGAGCTGTAAAGTTATATACAGCTTGTTATCAGCTAATGAAGACATTCTGGTAGGGAAACAATGAGGCTTGAGCTTTAAGTGACATAAAGTCAGTCAGTCTGTTTGTCTCCGAGGGGAAAAGTGGTCTTTTCAAAGGAAAATCAGCTGCAGTGCTACACCACTGAAGCCTGTACACATTACACAACCATTAACTAACACTTACACCTCCCTGCTCCTGTTCTTCATAAACATGTTCATACAGCACAGAGACTCAACAGGAGCAAAAACGACGACAACATGGCCATCTGTAATCAACGCTCTGATGTGTCAGATAGCAAAGGGGCGGGGTCAGAACTCAGAGGCCACTGGAGCTAAATGAATGATGATGCATGTGTCCCGCAGCCCCACCTGGTGTACGCAGTCGAGGAACTGCAGGAAGATGGGGGTGAAGCCGCTGTTCTGGCTGCCCAGCGTCTGGGCCCCACGGTGGCTGAATCTGTGGCCGAACGACAGCCACTCCTTCTCCACCAGAAGCCGGAAGCCGTCAAAGGTTCTGTAGTATGGGTCAGACAGCAGCTGCACCAGGGACACCACCTGCACACACACAAAGATACACACACAGATACACACACACCATGTCACGGTAAGCCTCGCTCGGAGAACAGCTTTCAGACATAAGTTTCAGGGTGTCAGTCAAACCTGCGTGGTGACGTCCCAGCCGTCCTCCAGGCTGACCATGACCGACGAGCCTGTATCAAGAAGCTCCACCACCAGGACAGACACCTGCAGCACCCTGTGGAGCTGGACACACACACACAGGGTCAGTAAATACAACACAACAACAAGGAGCAGAGACAGTAAATGTGCCACTGAGAGCACTAACCAGAGCCATCCACTCGGAGTCCTCCAGGCAGCGCTGGAAGCTCATGTTGGGGTCAGAGGTCGTCGAGCTCGGCACGCAGGCCTTCATCAGCTTCTTGAAGCTGTTCTTCACCTGCCGCACGTCACACACCTCGATGGGAACCACCTCCCACTGCTGGAACGAGTCCTGCTTCCCTCCCTGAACACAACAACAAGTTAACACTGCCAGCACCCAACCAGCCACATCACTCCAAAGCAGACTCAAACACAGCACTTAAAGCAAAATGGGTATGAGGCTACAGCACAAGCTTTTCTTTACATTCAATGTTAAAGCACCTTTATGTGATTTTTTTATTTTGCATTTTTGAAAGAAAATCAACTACCAATTAAGCCATCATAAATATGTGAAATCAAACATTTTGATTTTGTCATTAGTAGCCACACGTCTTCACAGTTTCCAAAGCAAATTTCCACCTCTAACAGAAAATAAAATCTAAGGGGCTTTTCCATAATACAAGTAAGTATAGATGTTAGTAATTAATGGGAGTGTCACTAGTTACCTTGAGCTGAGCCTTGTCTCCGATGATGTAGAGGTAGGCCTTGTGCTGGCGGAGAAACAGCGCCTCGCTGGGCCCTCCGTTGGGCTGTGGAGACTCTTTCCCTGCCAGACGTGTCCCCACATCGGGGTTGTAGGCACTTAGACGCCCGCTGCCTCGGATACTGCCCCATTTACCTGCGATACACACACACACACACACACACACAGACAAAGCTTGTCCTCAAAGGAATCAACATCAGAAAACGGACTCATCAAACATCACATGGAAGTTCTTTTCATGTTTAACAGCCATTAAAGGATAATACCGCTTTATTACAAGCCGAGTTGTAATAAACCGAAATGATCCTTTAAAAACACACTGTTGTGTGTAATGTCCACTTCTACTAACAGCCATGCTGGTAAACAAGGCAGTAACAACACAAAACTACCCAGTCCAGTTTGCTACATCTGGCTCAATGACTGCTACATTATGATGAGTTGACTCTGGTTGCTGCCGACATTCAACAGAGAGAAGAAGAATCAAACAGGGAAACAACAAACAGGAAGTCAGAGCTGCAGCAGCAGCATGCACACACAGCAGCTCTCTGATCGACACAAGCAGGAACAACAGACCATTAGTCTGCAGACACAGCACACTATCAGGACCCACAGAAAAAAACACTGACTACTGGGAAATAGATCTGATTGGTTAAGACAGGAGTGGAGGGAGGGGGAGTGGGCGGGGCCTACTGTACCTCTAGGAGGGTTCCTGGCCTTGCCAGACACTTTGGGCTGAGAGAGGGAGATGACTTTCGCCCTTTGACCCAGAGCTGAGGTCAAACGACAGAGACGGCCTGTTAAACAAAAACACCACACAGTGGAAGATGGTTTCCCACACGCACACACACACACACACACACTCCTCACCTCCTCTGCTGAAGGTTCCAGGAACGTCCTCCTTGGTGCCCATCACCTGCTTCATCAGAGCGCCGATCTTGGGCTGCCGTAGCTTATCTGAGGAGTCTGTGGACAGAAGAAAGCATCAGCGACCAGTGTGGCTCCTCTAGCAGCAGCATGTCGTGTCAGTGTGTGTTCGTCCACCCACCCGAGGTGTTCATATGTGTGGAGGTGAAGCTGCTGAGTGTGTTCCTGCCACTGCTCTCGCTGTATGAAGGCATAGAGCTGATGATGGCCTGCAGGTATTTCTCCTGCTCCAGACTGGTGGAGTCTGCCTGGGAGGGCACTGCAGGGAAGAAAACACATGAACAAACCTTTATCATTCAGGTGACTAATACCATTTTTTCTTGCAGGTACAATTTTATTGGCATAGGAGCTGTGAAAGTTTGCAGCTCTTTCTCTATATTTTTTTGACATTTTTTGTCAACATCATAGAAATCATTAAGTCCCAAAACAGAGCTTTGTTTTTTACCTGCAGTAGAGGCATTCGGGGACTTGAAGAAGCCCACTACCCCCTTTGCGTGGAGGCCTGCCGACCGCAGCAGGACAGCCTTGGTTCGTGAATTCCTCCAGCAAACGACGGGGAATCGATTCTGCCGGTAGCAGCGGCAGATTCTCTGGATGGTCGTGTCTGGGATGCTCTGAGGCACAATCAGCAGGCCAGGGTAGCTGTGACACACACACACACACATTGTATTTAGCACTGAGGAGATACTTGTCCACATATGCCTCCCACCTCTCGGCCCTCAGCTCTGTGTGTCTTCTTCCAGTAGTGTCTCACCTCCGGCAGACAGTGTACATCCTGTTGACGGTCGAAATCCTGAAAGGCTCGTTCTTGGAACGCGTCAGGCTGTTACTGAGCGTGCCCAGACCCAAGCGCTGGTAGTCGCGGCAACAGGCACGCTCCACAACGTTGCTCATGGTCTGTCTGTCGGATGAGCGGATGGTGGAGGAGAGGGTGAGGGAGCTCTGTTCCACTTCCTCTGAAACTGTGGAGGCACACAGGAGAACTTACTGCACGGTTCAAATGTCAAAAGCTTCATTTCCTGCACTAACATGGCTGTGGCAAAGCTACAGGTGAGCTGTGGGAACCATAATACAATGTAATTTGTGTTAAAATGACACATTTCTGTGTGCCCGCTGCTGAAAAGAGAGTTTAATCGGCAGTTATACAAACACAAAGATGTTGAAATGGCAGTAAAATGGAAGTGCCAACATAAGTTCAAGTTACAATTAAATGTAAGCACTGAGTGAAGTGTTGAAGTGGACGCATTAAAAGAAGTTGAAATGTTGCAAAGCTGAAGTACTCTCAGTTAAAGAATAACAAATGAAGGCAGTTAAAGTGCCATTTAAGTGTCAACTGTCATTTAAATGCACAGTATGTAGTTTCTGCCACGAGGGGTCTCTCACTCAAAACAAAGTACCGTGGGATCATGGGAGTTGTTTCATTGTTAAAAAACTACCATTACCGATGAAAATCTGTCTGACGTGGCTCAGACAGAGATGTTCAGGTACAGGGTAATGATTTGAAGTTTTATTCACATTAAGTTTAGCCACTTCCTTCCTCACCCTCCGACTCTCCAGGAAGTTAAAGCGACAGGCGAGCAAATGAAACGCACCATTAACTTGAATAAAATAAAGGTTTTCTCTGAGTTTGAACGTTGTTGGAAACATTTGGGATGATTTAAGTATACAACTCAACGTTAAATGCTACATATGATATCTTCAACGTGTAAGAGATGAATGCGGCTGAAAGCAGAGTCACTGGAAGCAGTTTGAATACTATTTGGTTGTGTTAAAATGTCTGGTGAGGTGTAAAGTCTGAAAGTAGTTGGACTTTCAGTTGTATTAAAACATCAAGTGTCACACAGAGAGTAAAAGCAGGTAGTGGATGTGACATAATGAACATAGTAAACGAGACAGGGGAAATCCCGTTCCTGTGAGGGTGATGATGTCACCCAGTCTTGGTGTGAACATACAACAATGTAGAAACCTGCGGAGGCCTGAAAAGTGTGATTACCGGAGATTTCATCCTCATCCAGCTCTGACTGGAGGCTGCTCCTGTTCTCCCAGGTGGGGGGAACATACTTCTTCCTGGTCACATACTGCCGGCCGATGGTCTTCTTGGCACTCTTCACCAGGTTTTTGGAAAGTGTCCTGACAAAGAAAGAAAAGGAAATTTTTTTTAAAAACCACATCACTGTGCTGATTCTACAGCATAACCCATTCAGAGTCACTTCCTGTTGGGCCTTTAAGCACACAAACATGCATTTAGATTTCTCTCAGATCACAATGAGCTGATTTGACTCTCTGTTCGTCTCAGTGCATAATCCACAGCCATGAAGGTTTTTTAGCACGCACGCACGCACACACACGCAGTGCAGAGATGGAAACGGCTGCCATATTTTCCACTGATGAATTATTCAAAAGGCTTCTCACATGCTTCTTTCATTCTCCAGGAAAAAAGAGGGGAGAACTTTGTGTGTGTGTGTGTGTGTGTGTGTGTGTGTGTGTGTGTGTGTGTGTGTGTGTGTGCGAGAGAGCGTGCGTGTGTGAGTGCGTGCGTGCGGGCGGGCGTGTG
>JBBPCS010000144.1:96942-107891 GCA_037974645.1 Hollardia meadi
TGTGTGTGTGTGTGTGTGTGTGTGTGTGTGTGTGTGTGTGTGTGTGTGTGTGTGTGTGTGTGTGTGTGGTCAGGGGGTTGGTTGCTGAGACTTGGAATAAAAAAGGATAATTTCACAGTATGGCCAGACAAGGGCATTTACCAGTACATTTATCAGGAACATGCGAGGCGACATATCATCACTAAACGATTACTCCTGAGGTCATTTGGATTCAAACCACAAGTAAAAACCAAAAGAGAAGATACCAACAGTCTCCTGTAGCAGTTAAAGCCGAGTGGGACACTGTGCAGACCTGACAGCATGTTTTCACACTCGGGGTTTAATGCACTGTGACGTGACAGAGGTGACTGTGCATGCATACACATGAATCGCATTAACATGCAAGGCAACTCCTGATCCTGTCACTTTCTCTACACACAGTGAGGTTCGGTTCATGCAGCCAAAGCACAAGGGAGACGGGGTTTGTTTACAGACTGACAAGAAGAGTCTTGTAGACAGACATTTGAGGGAGTTTATTTTTCCCTTTTAGTATTTCAATTCCAATCTTAATTATAATTAATGGAGTCTCGCTGACATGCCTCAGGGGGATGGACAGCCAGGGAGAAAAAATTAAAACTAAGTTAAACAAGAGTTTGCTGCTGCTGTCATGCCGACCTTTATTTCACCAGAATTTAACTTGGATCCTTGTTTTTATTATCTGCTTTTCAATCATTGTTAATGTCGGCTAAAACTTTTGGGTGGAGAGCGTGAAGCATACTGATGGTAACAACACTGCTACAGTGTCTAATACAGCCATTACCATGACTACCATAGTTTTTAGAGGGCACTGTGAACATGGCACAGGGATCAACTATGGGTGGTTTTTCTACTGGTCAACTGAGGAAATACTAGATTTTATGTGACTGACAGAGAGGAAACTCACTACCTAAAGACAGCAAGACCAAGAACACATTTGTCGAATGAAATAAAAAATACTGACAAAATACTTCTGCAACCTGCTCGTAGTAATGCTCACATGTATCCACTTTATTTTCCCTAATGAAAGTGCACCACAGTTCACTTGAAAGATAGCGGAGCCTCACAGCTTCAAACAGCTCCCAACATACTCCTGATGGAAACAAGCCCGCCTTGGTTACACAATACACTGTAACTGCATATGACCTTTAGCCCAGTGAAATATGGGGAGAAAATTCTTGAGCTCAAGGTCTTAATCAATAACTTGGTAAATGGGTCAAACATGAGAGCAACAGCTGGGACAGCTGTAAATTCAGCTGTTACAGATGTGAAGCCTCATCTGTGTCACCTGGAGAGTTTCTGGACACTTTGTGCTCGACCCACAGGATGTGACGGGGTCAAAGGTGACGAGTGATTTAATAGCCTGTCACTTTCTTGACAGACATCGTGCTGTTGTTGCTGATGGATGGTTCCTTGTAGCAAATACTGGAAGTAGTTCCAGTTTGTCTTGCATAAAAGCATTTTGTGCACTGACAAAGTCATTCATTCTACGTCGACGATTCCTTACTTGAGCGACTGGTTTTTGTCCTTGGCCTTGTGCTCCACCACCATCTTCCCGCTCTGACCCACGGTGAAGGCGAAGGTGCCCTGGACGTGCTGAGGATAGCGCAGCTTGTGCATGTGCTTCCTGAAAACCTCAGCCAGGTCTGATGCGACCTCCTCATCAAATGCAATCTTCATCAGCTACAGGCAGACAAAGAAACAGTGAAACGAGAGAAAAAGAACAGCGAGCAAAGAAAAGAGTGAGAGAGAGTGGATGTTCGTGGTCAGAGTTTGGAATGGAAGAGTACCTGGAAGGTGCAGGACCGGAGCTGTAGCCCCTCCTGGATAAACTGGTCCATGGCTAAAGTGACTGAGATCCTCTTCTCCTTGGTCAGAGAGGCGATGGGGAAGGAGCGAGTCACCACCTGCTCACCCACTGCAGGAGGAAGACAAAGAGCAGGATTTAGAGGACCCACAGGTCTGTCATGGAAACAGGGAGAAGCTCAGGCCTTTCAAAGTTGTGTGTGTGTGTCATCTCTCACCCAGTGGGTCGGTGGGTGTGCCCTTGAAGATGAGCCGGTAGGTGGTGAGGAAGATGGCGCCCTCAGCAGGGAGCAGAGGAGGACCTCCCATCAGCCCTGTGGCCTCCTCGCGGCCGTCGGGGACCAGGTGGACCCGCATGGCGTCCATCACCAGCTCCTCACCGGGCAACAGTGTTGGCCTCAGCAGCTTGGGCTGCACACAGAGAGGAAGAGAAGAGGAGTAGGATTCCAACTGTGGCACTAATGTAAAATGTCCCTACTTAACAAGTTCCTGCACAGTTTCAACATTTCACACTGTTTCCAGACTTTCTCACTTACTGACTTACTTTCTTTCAATTTCATGCAGAAAAGAACTGCCTACACTCTATAGATTCAAGTTATTCTTACTGTACATGTAAGAGAGATGAGGGAAAGTCTATAATGTGTACATACTTCTACTAGGGACACAAGACTAATCCATTATTTTTCTAACTTTTTGTGAAATTTTAAAATATATAAAAAATATATTTATCCAGATATTTACATAGTAACAGTCTGATTTCCAGACAAGTTGTAAACTCATTTCTGTGGAGCTGCCAATTTGTAAAACCCTATTCAACTATTAACTATTAAAAAAACTATTAAAAATAACATTCACACATTTTGCCATGAAGTTAATCCAACTGAAAAAAACTGGCCTGATATCTCAGTGTGTAATGATCATTTCATAAAGCGGCACAATGCTACATAATAATGCTGGTAGTGTTGCAGACAATACTGATTATCATAATTCATGTATGAAATGGCAACATGCTGCACTACACATAAGACCAAACCAACAGTCCACTCTTCAGAGTCTCATGCTTCCATAACTATGCTGAGCTTACTGGCTGGATGACCTGCACTGTTTGGGAAGATTAGGAAGGCTAATAGTGAAATGAATGTATTATTGTAATACATAATACACCCATCAGTTGATCTTGGCAGAAATAATGTTACAAATAAAAAGATAAATACACAAAAAGAAATGTATAATAATACTTATTTGGGTGTGTTTATGTGATGGGATGTTCTTTTAACATTTTTTTTTTTTTTTTTTAAATACAAGGACTGGCTTGGATCCAAATCTTGATTACAGGACAGGACATTTTCAGACTACGAGGCCTCTGTGAACTGCTGAGCCTTTGTGAATACCAACAATTTGAAATATGACGCTGGCTTTGTCCTCTGGCCCCTTACATCACTTCCTGTCCCCCAGTGAGGCCTGAACAGCTTCCTAAGGAACTCCACCGCTGATAGGAAATGAATTATAACTTTGGTAACCTGTTTCATAATCTGTTGCACAAAACCTAATGTCACTCATGTCCGCAATCCAGCTGCAGTCACACAGCAGACAAAGGGCAGAGTTTCCTCTGTCGCCCTGATAGCTTCAAACTGCACACAACTGTTTTGTGTTTTAGCTCAGCCCACACTCTCAGATCCACCAGGACATGAACTCCCATGCTACACAAGAACATTCTGACGGGACGTTGTGAGAGCAGAGGCAGGGGACGATGGAGAAACATAACCAGGGCGCTGAGCAGTTACATGTTCCACTCTCAAGTCTTTAGTGAAGTGCCAAAACGTGTCACGTCAAGCTCAGCGTTGCCACCGTCCTTCTCCGACACACGGCACGCAGGACTAACGGCACCCTTCACACTGAAGGCACTCAGCTGTGCAGGGCCTCGGGGAGCTCCAGCAGCCAGGCGGAGCTCCACCAGGCCTCGGAGACCAAACAGCACAACAAGGGAGAGCAATCACCCAGCATGCACTGCTCACGCGTGCTGTGAGTCACACGGTTCTGTCTCTGGCAGACAGACGTACCTGCCGTGACACTGTGAGCCTGAGCTGTAGGGATTGGTGGAGAGGGGAGTGGGCGGAGCTGGCTGGGGTTCTGCAAGGCCTTTGTCCAGTGGAACGTAAAAACAGGAATTGGTTACCTTTTGGATGGGAGGCAGCCTCTTACTCTCCCTGTGGACTGCGTCTAACGTCTCGATGTGCATCTGAACAATATCTGCGAAGAAACGGACACAAGCATAAAGGAAGGAGCACAGAAGTGGGTGATTTTCTCATGAGGTCTGGTGCGACGCCGTCTGTTGCACATCTTGGTGCCTCCATACCTGGTATCATGGTGTGGAGAGCCTTTAGGTGCTCGTTGGTCACGCCACTCTCGTTGCACACTTTGTCTACGAAGCGGTTAATAAAGCGCACCACGGAGTTAGCCACGTCTGAGCTCTCGGCGTCTTCGAAGCCGCTCTCTGTGTCGTAGCTTTCCGCCATGCTGCCTGCAATACTACAAGACAAGTAAAAACTGCTTTAGACACTTGTGGTTCTACAAGCTGTAGAAAAATGCTACAGAACAAAACAAAGCAGTATCTGAGCTGAGCATGCTTGTTGGTGAAGAGCGAATTATTGATTTCACACTGCAGCCACACCTCACAAGTGGAGGTTGAGTAGATTTTTAATCTTTATGGGCTGAAAGACAAGCTAAAGTTATCATGTTTGATCTAAGCTACACACATATGGACATGCATGTGAGTATATTTGTATATAGTTTTGCATGTGTATTGTGGACAGTGTAGCCACCTGGTTAATTGTTAGGTTTTCATGTCTTCACACTTCACATCTTGTTTATGGTGATTTAATTATTGATGACATAAGTTCCTCCTTCTCAAAGAAATGTTAGCACCTCACACTGTGAGTGCAACGTCCCAGGCTGTGGAGCTGTGTTGCATCTTTATCTCTTATCATCTGTCACCTCTGAATACAGGCAAAATGACTACTATATGTCTCTTTGGCCTTACATTGTCTCCACCAACTGCTCAAATTAATGTGTAACTTTATGAGCATTTAACATCTTTTTCTGTTTTTATGTGACTTTGACGCCATTTCTATCTTTAATGAAAAATGAATATCGGCTGAAATCATATTTACTGACAGCAGACCATAAATGAGCAGAAGATATCCTTCACTCGTTAGAATGAACTCAGATGTTGGGATATTAAAACAAAGGATTATCTTAATATGAAGAGATTTTGAACAAAAACTCAGACTTTGAAAAACAAATACTTCTACATTTCATCAGAATAACATCTTAAAAGTGGTAGGAAGTTTCAAAATAAAGGTTCAGAATGAGGCTACAGAACAATAAAGAGAAAATAGGCCATCATTTTAGGCCTGGCAGTAAGAAATTTGGTTATTTAACAGTTATGTCTGTTGTAATCCATAACTGTAAAACAAAGATCACTGCTCTGAATTTTGCAAAGATTCTCCATATTGTGATACTAGTCAGAAGGTGACCTGTAAGAGACAGACACAGATCAGTCTTTACTTGTGTTCCGATGAAGACTCACAGCTGTGGGTACCTGTTTGTGACATAGCTGTTGCTGACGCTCTCCATGTCTCCGAGGCCGGAGCTCCTCAGCAGCCGGTTCTTGCTGGTGTCCAGCGGCAGCAGCAGGTAGCTCATCCTGTTGGCGTAGTGGATGGCCTGGCTGAACACCGTGCTCTCCTCCTTCTGCACGCGCTCCGCCTGCATTTCCTTGCTGAGCGTCGGCCACAGCCGGTTCTGCTCCGATGCCAGCTCCAAGGCACTGATTTCCCTCCCGCTGGCTGACCCGTCATGCTGCTCCTGGCAACAAATCAAAGGAGGCTCATTAGTGATTAATCATCTCAAGACAAGAATGACACTCTGCTCAGCAGGATGAGACACCGACTCATTAGTCTACTAGCTGTGTTTGCAAATTTTCTTCTAAAAATTCACCAAAAACTTTTTTACAATGTATAAGTCTCTCATATCTTTATTCACTGTGGTGACACAGAGTGCAACTAATGTGCTCACAGAGTTGTTCTGCTGCTCTCCCTCTGTCTCCAGGTACAGAGCTCTGATGTGGTTCTGGACGTCGCTGTAGAACATGGACTCCCAGAACTGCATGGTGGTCCACACCATGTGCTCCTGTACACAGCTGTAGGCAAACTGAGTGATGCCAGCACCCAGTTTCTGTCAGACAAAACACAGGGAGAGACTCTTATGAGAAAAGACAGTTTAAATGTCTGAACATTCAGAATCTCGCACACACATTCAAAGACATGCTGCCAAATTTAAGATCACCTCATCCAGTGAACTGTCAAACCATGACAGAGTTTTAGAGACTAAATGTGTTCTTAGCTGTGGTTAAGGCTGAATTTGGGTGATGTGGAATCATTTTGGTGGTGCTGGTGATGAACTTACTCTGCAGAAGGCCGTGACCAGTGGAAGTAGGGCAGCTGCAATACCATGTTCATCAATATGTGAGCAGTCCTGAACAGAAACAAAGAAGCAATGAATGTGATTACTTGCAAAGCAGAAGTGCATTCAAAACCCTCTTCATTGTATCCACTTTGCTTTAAAATCTGTCCTCCACTTTATATTGTGCATCTTTACACAGCATCTATGTCTGTAACAAGTTATCCTATGTTAGATCTTCTTCTTTTACTGAAGAAATACTTCTAATATTAAGTGTTTTTGTCTATACTATTGATGCTAGTGATATTTTATTATGTGCAGGCTCACCTGTAGGGTGCAGTTCATCATTCGGACAATGTAGTCAAACTGCTGGTCATCCAGCACAGCTCGGTTCTGTAGGACGTGCTGATTGAGCTCCTGGGTCAAACAAATCCGGGCAGCCCGACCCTTCAACGCCCTCAATACAGCTGGCATTAACTGGACAGAGGAGGTGATAAAAACCACAACAGCTGAATCACAAACACGATGGCTCATTCAAGTTTAGAATGAATAAAGTGTTTTGTCTTTTCTCAGCAGGTATGCAGAGTTCTGTGATGGAATTCACCAAACTCCTACACATACATGGCTCTTACCTTCTTGGCCTCCAGCATCTTGTTCTCAAAGATGTATGTGATGCAGTTCCTGACCACCTCCAGTCTGCGGGCGCTGTTGGCCATCATGTTGCCGTTCCTGTCCACGGTGTCTCCTGTGGAGACGGGGAGAAGTGATCAGGCCCTCATTCATCACTGAAGCACAGAAGTCAACCCCATTAAACGCACACTGACACAGGCTGCCCGAGTGAAAAGTTCACACAGGAAGTTTGAGGTGATGTTGAACTTGGTGCACTTTAGTCAACTGTTTACCACTTGCTTTTTTGGCTGTTTTGTAAAATATCACAGCTACACATTAATTTATTTCAAATTAATCTGATCCAAATATTCTTCTGACGTGGAATTTACCAAATTCCCAATTTAAACACAGAGACAGTTTCAGCCCTTCAGTCCTCCCCCAGCTCACCCAGTGGGGGCCCAGAAGGCACCATGCCCTTGAAGTCCGCCTTGACCACAGGAGGCGCAGTCTTGAGCTTGGCGGCAGCGTGGTCGATGAAGAGCTGCACCGCGACTTCGTCCAGCCCAGGGAAGGGCTTCTGATTCTGTGCAGTGTTCTGGCTGTTTTCTGACGGCCGCGTGACTTTGTGCATCGCCACAACGGGGTAAGGATTCTCCTAGAGGGAGGGAAAGACAGGGAGAGAGTAAAGAGATGACAAAGAGGGAAAACTAAAGAATCAACTGAACTGCCATTAGTTTGGTAAGACGGAAATAAAATGGAAAGAAATATTAAGACATAAACTGGGACAAAAAAGTGAATGAGAACAGAGTCTCACAAGAAGAATCTCAACCTAATAGGACTGACAGAAAA
The DNA here is from genome assembly GCA_037974645.1 of Hollardia meadi. Classification (NCBI taxonomy): domain Eukaryota; kingdom Metazoa; phylum Chordata; class Actinopteri; order Tetraodontiformes; family Triacanthodidae; genus Hollardia; species Hollardia meadi. The sequence goes on from JBBPCS010000144.1 coordinate 104,683, forward strand.
CCAGCAGAAGAAGGACTGAGATAGAGAACATACATTTTTGAAGAGCTGCTCAGCCAGCTCCTTGACATGGTTCATGACTTTGTGTGGACAGGCCTCCTCTTGTCGTATCCGCTCCACATGATTGGCTACCAGCTGTGGAAACAGGACAAAGGAGTACGCTTACCTCAAATGTAGGCATTAAGCTTTCTGTTACTCGAGCCACATATTTTTACTATTACCCCCAGTTAAACAGGGACAGCTTATCTCTCACAAGCTGAAATAAAAGAAAATCTGCATATTGAAAAACATCGGTTCTCCAAATGTTTAGAGCTGCCATGATTAGTTGATTAATTCATTATTTGATTAAAAGAAAATTAGTTTCAGTCATTTTTCAAGCTAAAGTGTCAATCATTTGGTGGTTCCAGCTTCTTAAATGTGAGGATTTGCTGCTTTTGTTGTCATTTATGTAAATGAAGAGTCTTTGGATTTTGGACTGTTGGTGGGACAAAAGAAGCAATTTGAAGATGTCACTTTGGGATTTGGGAAATTGTGAGATTTTTTTTACACTTTATAGATTAAACCATTAACTGATTAATTTAAGATGAAGCCATAATGACAATAATCATTAGTGGCAGCCCTACACACACAATGCACAATGAGTTTTGGGGAGAAACACTGAATGTAAACTCCACAAGGCACCTTTAAAATCTACTTATTTCTATATTTCTGCTGACTACACCTGATCACTTCCTCACAAAGCTAAAAATGAAATGGAAAACGATTTCATTACATTTATTATTATGATTTTTTAAAAATACTTTCAGATAGTCTTGTCCATATTTCCATATGTAAAGTCAAATATAGACAGTAGTCTTCATATTGTCTCTCAATTTCATCGTAACTGAAGAGATAAGTCAAGATGACCAACTGACCAAATGCTGGTGAATTTTGGTTATGGACCTCATTCACTACTCCCTATATACACACTCAGTGCTTTGCTCTATACTGAGCAGTCAATGGAGATTTTTGGACAAGGTGTAGTGTGGATTGACTGTAACTCTCCAGAATGGGGCTGGTTTCATTGTGTGTTTCTTAGCACTTCCTAATGTGTGAATTTGCTCAACATAGAGCATCAATTTCACACTCAGAATTCAAACCATCAGGTAAAATGGTGCACTATATAGAAAACAAACAGTGGTTTTGGACAGTCCTCAAACTCACGTCATCAAACAGGTCGGTGACTCTGTACGGAGGCCCTCTCTCTGACACGAAGCCTGCAAACGCCATCCCATCCAACACCTTCATGAGGAAGTCATCCTCTGTCAGCGCCCTCTGACCCAGGAAGGCAGCCTGTGGGAACAAGTTACACTAATCTGAAGTTCTCATTCAGGAAACTCTCTCTATTCTTTAGAACACACAGATGATTGGTCAGAGTTGTTCTATGCAGTACTGTTTCACAGACCTTATGGAAGCGGATCACTGGTTCTGGGTGAATGCGGATGATGTGTAAACACCAGCGGTAGCCCTGGAAGAGCCGGGCGAACAGCCACAGGAAAACTCCCCGGATCTCCTTATCCTGAATCACACACAACAGTCAGGTTAAATCGAACACACATGCACGCATCAAGTTAGACATTAGGCCTGTAGGAGCAGCAGGATTATACAGACTTTATGCTGTCTATTGACACAGTTAATAAAACCGGTTAGCCCAAAATCTAAATGCATATTTTCCCTCTTACCTGTAGTGCTATTTATCCATCTAGATGTTTTGGTGTGAGTTGAGTTTTGGAGATATCAGCTGTAGAGATGTTTGCCTTCTCTCCAATATAATGGAATTAGATGGCACTTCACTTGTGCTGTTAAAACTTGAGTTTGAAAAACTCATGGACGAGAAGCTCATGCTCGTGACAGGTGATATGTAAACACGGTGTCCTCCTTGGCTGAGCTCTAATGTTAGCTAGCTTAGATGGCTTAGTTAGCTTGCCTCTTATCCATGAATAGATGCGCGCTTCCTTCTGCGTGGTGATACAGAAAAAAAAAGTTCCTACATGAAACTGCTCACAACAAGGTCTGTGGATTATCTTGAGTAACTGGGTCATGATTTCTAGTTGTTTTTTTTTATTTTTTTGGTGCTCTGAGCACCACAAGTGAAGTGCCATCTAGTTTCATTATATTGAAAAAAGACAGACATCTCTACGGTTGATATCTCCAAAACTCTGGGGGTAAATGCCCCTTTAACTTCAAGAGACATGTTAATAGACAAATGTTTCTTTAATACTGTGCCAAAAATGTGTCATAGTGCTGACTTTATTGGCAACATTTAGGAGAGGAGCTGTCCAAAAGGGGTGAAGGTAATCAAAAATGTTTTCATTTTGCTCATTGCCAGAGAGACACTTCACACCTCAATATGAAAGTGAGTTTTTCTTACCTGAATCTTGAGTGCGGAGGGTTGCGTGGAGGGTGGGGGAAAAGCATGATCAGCCACTTCCAGCTCTGGATCCAAAACCTACAACAAACATAAAGCCACCGTAGATGAGAGCATAGTCATGGCAGGGAACTGAGGTATGCCTGCTTTCATGTATTAATCACAAACTACCCATTATAGCTTGTTCCTGCTGCATCAGTGGGATTCTGGGGAACCGAGTCAAGACCGGAGACAAATCTAGGGGCATCTTTTCAGGTTGTAAACTTAATAACTTTGGTTTTTAAGATGTTTGCTGGACACTATAATGATGCCAACTTGGACTATGGGAACACAGAATTTTTAACTATTGTCTGGCATTTTTTTAGACAAAACAATTAAACGACAAGATAATCAGCAAAATAATTGAAATAATGGTAATAATCATTAGCTGCAGCCCCATTCTAAGCCATAGAGGCTATACTACTCACTACTACAACTATTGCCCAATTTTTCTTTTTATACATATTTTTTATACATATACCTACCTAAAAAGGACACTCCAATAAAAAACATAAGTCAAAAATTACGACCAAGTATGAGAATCATAAACAATAGACTGCCTGTTTTCCAGTTTGGAGACACAGACACACATACACACACACACACACACACACACACACACACACACAGACACAGACACAGACACAGACACACAGACACAGACACACAGACACAGACACAGACACACACACACAGACACACACACACAGACACACACACACAGACACACACACACAGACACACACACACACACACACACACACAC
>JBBPCS010000145.1:2771-21313 GCA_037974645.1 Hollardia meadi
CAACATTGGAATTTTTAGGACTTTGGTTTAGCACCACAAAACAAAATACTGGGCAAGCGCATCCTCAAGATCTAACTGAAGTTAAAATATTCTTGTGAGTTTTATAGTATTGGAAATGACCATGGTCAAACTGGATCTGTCAACCTGGTCCATAAGTATTTGGACAGTGACACATTTTCTAAGGTTTTGTCTTTACTCTCCAACATTGAATTTGAAATGAAATGGTGACAATAAGATGCATGAGGTTTCAGCCTTAATCGTACTTGAAGTCAGAACTTAACTCTTAAACCTCATTGTTTTTTTCTTAGATTTTAGTCCAATGTGGAGCATTACTTAAAGACTGTACTGTGTACAGTCTTACAGGGTCTACCTTTACTGTACGCATGCCTTTTTAAAGTCGAGATGAAATGGAAAAACGCCTTTTAACCCTTGTAGATTACATCCCCGCTCATATTGTCCACCTACTAAACAATATATGCTATGCAATATGTGCTGACAGGCTAAAACAAACCAGTTTCAACCAATAAAATCATGACATCCACCCATCAATCAATCTTCAATTTCCTTCATAGATCCATGACAAAGATTCATTAGTTAGATGGCTAGCAACAGCATGGTATGTTGGTGTGTCCAGGGGCAACAAAACAGTGGGAAAGTTGTGGAACGCTCCAAAAAACACCTGTTTGGAACATTCCACAGGTGAACAGGTTCATTGGTAACAGGTGATAGTATCATGATTGGGTACGAAAGGGGCGTCGTCCAAAGGCTCAGTGGTTCACAAGCAAGGACGGGCCGAGGTTCACCTCTTTGTCAAACACATGATTGTATAAAGGATAGAAAATTGAAACCCTTTGGCAGGGGGAGAGAAGTGCATGTTGAAAACATACAGATGAGTGCATGATGTTAATTTGTTGATGTAGGCCTACTGTAGATGACAATAGCAATAACTTTATTTATGAAGCATCTTTCAAAAACAAAGTTACAAAGTGCTGTACAATAACAATATAATAAAAGCAAATATGATCCAGAACATAAACAAGATAAAATAATTAAAATAATTATAACCGACATCATCAGTTACGAAAAAGCCATATAATAAAAGTAAGTCAAAGATTTGAAGGAGGATACTGAGTTTGGTTGTGTGAGTCTCCAGGCAGGGAGTTCCACAGCTGACGGCTCCATATAGTAAAAGCTTGGCTACGTTTGGATGTGGGTGATTTAGATGATAGAGGCATTGAAGAGAAGGCCTGTGATGTCTGTGGGAAAGAACCATGACACAGACTGGTCTCAGGTCAGTTTTGTATTGAATCCAGCACAAGCTTTTAGCTCACATAGATGGAGTGAGCCCAAGAGTCCAGCTGAAGCTATAAAAGTAAATTCTATTTGTGTGTATATATATATATGTTTAGGGTGCAAACTAGCACGTTTATCCTTCTCATATATTATACCATACACTTGTAGCAATGACGTAAGCTACTATATTTGTGTGGATTAGGAAACATAAGCATAAATTGTGTAATGGGTTAAAAATGATGGAATAATTTTAGACCCAGAAAACATCTGAGGGGATCCAAGAAAAGTCTTCAAAAAGTGTTGTTTCATGACTTTCTTGGTGCTTTGCTCTGTGACATTAATTTAATAATATATGAGAGGCAAGGAGAATACCGTGTTGCACTTAATTGGTCGATTTGACTTTTCACAACTGCTTGAAATATTTTTAGTGTCATTTAGTGTCTTTCTTTCTTGTAGCTTAATTTTTTACTTTGTTGGTGGTTGAATTTTAGGATTTCTCCTTTGAACCCATGACTTTCGTTCACTTTTCTAAACGGTATATCTGTGTGTTTGTGTCTAGATTCCGGTATTACCAGAATGTCTGCACTGTTAGCTATTCCTCTGTGTGGTGGGACTGGCCAAGATGGGAGAGAGAGATCGACTGGATGGCACTTAATGGAATCAATCTGCCTCTGGCTTTTACTGGCCAAGAAGCCCTGTGGCAAGAGGTATGCATGATACAATATCTACATTTAACCAGAGGAGCACTGTTCAAAACAGCTCTTAGTATCAATGCGGTATGTTCCATCACTGGCTCTTGTAAAGCTGGATTTAAATATTTCGATTTTCTGGAACAGATGTAACAACAAATATTTGTGTGCTTCTAAAATGATCATATTTGGCAGAAAACTGCTACATATCAACATATGCATTATTCTCAGCGCAATAAGAGGAAGATGATAGGATTGAAGGGGGAGAGAGTCTAAGAGGTGGGAGGGAGAGAAAGTCCTAACTCATCTAATTTTACCTTTGAATGACTCTCTTAGAAGCAGATCAGTGACACATATATTGATATACGTAGCAGCATGTGAACATCAACTTATTAACTTGTTGTGTCCCTTTAGGTTTACCGAGCTCTTGGGTTAAACCAGTCAGAGATTGAGGAGTTCTTCTCTGGCCCGGCGTTTCTTGCCTGGAATCGTATGGGAAACATGTTCAAGTTTGGTGGACCTCTGCCGCAGTCCTGGCATGTGAACCAGCTCGTCCTCCAAGTACTGAAACCACCATGCTCGTCAACACAGTTTAAAACCACTATGTGTACAATCAGGACATGTCTGACTTTGGCACCACCGAGTGGTAGTATTGCACATTGACACAGAATTAATGGGAGCAGCAAATAGGCTGCACCAGTTTTAGCCTGGATTATCTTTTTCAATTTTTCATTTTTCAGTCAGCAGAAACTTTGATCATCAGAATTATTTAAAGATACTATCATCACATCACTATTCTACATATAGTCGTCTAAGTTTCGACAGTTAAGGCTATGTATAAAAAATAATTTACTCACTGAGACCTTACAGGTTAAGTCCAGTAATTTTAAAAAAAAAAGTGAAAATTGAATTGAAATTGACAGTGAACACAACTAAAATTTATTTCCTCATTGGAAAGAAACAGTTGACACATTACAGAAGTACAGAAACTGTGTGGTTGTTTATAATATGTTTATTATCATCTAATGAACAGTTTGGTTCATAATTATACCGCTGCCTTTGTTTTCTACTGCAGCTACAACGCTAATAAACAGAAAGCAAACAACGGTGTTAACGGACAACTTTTTACGAAGTGTTCCTGAATCCATGTAGTAATCTCCTTTATAAAATCCACCAATGAACCTCTTTACCTGTGGAATGTTCCAATCAGGTGTTGGAGCGTTCCACAACTTTCCCAACTGCCCCAACTTGTTTGAAATATGTTGCTGCCATCAAATTCACAATAAGCATATATTTACAAAAATCAATGAAGCTAATGAGTTTAAAAAATTAAATATATTGTCTTTATACTGTTTTCAATTATGTGTCAAAAAGGATTAGCAAATGATCACCTTCTGTTTTATTATTGTTTTACAGAGCATCCCAACTTTTTTTGTAATCGTGGTTGTATGAGATGAAATCATCTGTGTAAATGAAATGTTTGTTGACTAATTACATTACCAGCTGCTTTTAAAAGAATCCTCTCATATGAACTTTCCTCTCTTTTTGCAGTTTAAAATCTTGGAGCGAATGAGATCCTTTGGCATGATTCCTGTGCTGCCAGCCTTCTCTGGAAACATCCCTAAGGGAATCCTCAGGTAACACATGCTTGTTATGTTTCAACAGTCACACTGCTCTATTTACAAGGCATTAGAGCCTGACCATCACTGGATTTTTTAAGGCTGATACATACAGTGACATTTAAAGTAGGGTTGTCCCAATCATGTGTTTTGGCCCCCTGAAGTCAAAGTCCTTTAAAGAGGCCATATTCTGCTCTTTTTTAAAAAACTTTTATTTGGGGAGTCTACTAGAATACATCCACATGCTTTAACATTTTATTTTTCTCACACTCAGATGCTTCATTGTCCATGTACGCCACACTGATGTTTATGGCTTAATAAAGGAAAGAATGAATGAATTATTCTTATTTACATTGTGCTTTCTCTAAGACACATTGCAAACACACACCAAAACAGGCAGTTTTATTTTGACAGTTGTCAAAGGGCAAATAAAAGGGCAGTAAAAGGGCCTATGTCATATGAGGAAAGTGTAAGCTATGCCTTTTTCACTGTTAAATGTCCTGGAACACTATTGTATTTTTTTGCCATTGAACAATTATGCAAACTTAAATTATACCTGCCTAATTACGTGGGATTAAAGACATATCCCACCATAAAACAACCTACAACAGGCTTCTGTATAGAAACAAAGCAAAAGCTCGCTTAGCTACTGCTGCAGTATAAACTTCAACAAAAAAAAACAAAAAACAACCTGAACAACCACTCTTGTTATTTGGTTTCAAATTAGGCTTAACATTCACACTGTTTCTCTTGACTGTCCCTCAATATTACAACATGATTATTATATAGGAGGGTCACCTAGCTGGAGGTGATAATACAGACAAGTAATGGAAGAAAAGGCTGGCCTACAAAGAAGGCGATTCAAGCAGTCAGAAGCAGTGTTTTCTGTTGGAGAGAATAACTCCCTTTTGTGAAGACTTTAGACTTTAGTTTTACATGCTCAAAAAGCATATGTGGCCTCTTTATTATTTGGTACCAATACCAAGTCTTATCTGATACTTATATTTCTCGAAATATTGCATTCCTAACTATGTTATCTAACGTTTCTATACATAAATTATTGATAAGATATGAATAATATGATATGATATGGTAGAGAGTGTAGCAGAGTTTCTTCTTTCACAAATGTTCATTGACTGACACCGGCTCGCAGACAACAGACATGTTTAATGTTGTTCTCTTATGAAGTTCCTCAATGAATTAATGTTAATTATGAGTGATCCTAAATGGTGAAAGTGACGGTCATCACCAAATAAAAGTGAGAAGCTTTAACATGAATGTTTTATGTATGGCTCTTTGATAATTAGCCTTAACAAATCCTTGCATTTTGCCCACATCAGTGTCTGAAGTCAGTCACTGGTGTTGCCAACATAGTTTTTCACATTAACACTATTTTTCACTTGCTATGCAGTGGAATACCCCCACTGTAGGCTGTGGTAGGGCAGCGCTGCAACACCAGCAGGCTGAGGTGGACAAGCCACCGTAGAATACAGTAAAGATGAGATTGCATGTTGATCAGCCCCATTACAAATCCTTAGGATTGGCTCAAGCTCTCTAATTTAAAGGATTAAAAACATTTTTTAAAACAAAAACACTCAATGTAAACAATTATTTGTGAGAAGAATCCATTGAATCTGGTTATGAAAGAACTGTGACCAAGATATATTGTGAACAGGAAATTTTACAGTGTAGAAGTAAACTTCTCAGCGCCCTCTGGAGGATGTAATGGAGTCACTGTTCCTAAATGACTTTAAACATAACTTTGATGTGTCCTTACTGATGTATACCTCAAATCATATAAGTAGATAAAATAGTATATACTACCTCAAATTTGTACATGGCTGACTTTTTGGTGGAATTACTTTCCTCTACTGTCATTTGTATATTTCTTGACATTTAAGTAGTTCCATAGGTTTCATCTATGTAAAATATATTCCATTTGAATATAATAATAAATGAATGGCCTCATAAGAATTCTAAAGACAGTGTGCTTTAAACAAAGTGCCTGATAGACCGTCAGTGTCTGAAACAGCCTCTCTCACACCTTTCTGAGGTCAGATTTGGATGGGGGTCCGACAGATTTTCCAAAATTGACAATCTGATAAGCCCACTCACTGTATGCAGGGACTGACCAGGTGTGTGGACGTTTGAAAGTAGGCATGGTTTGAACTTCCTGTCATTTTTCACACAACTATTTCGGTCATTTTTCACGTGAGCAGGGTGCAGAAAGCCTCGAGGAGAGACTGTCTATAAATGTGCACTGTTAACTCCATCGAGTGTGGCCATGCAGAGTAGGTATGAACACTTTTGCCTTTAGACATTGTCAGAGGTTATTATTGTCAGATGTTAACTAGTTAATTTCATGCACACCTTGACCTGGAAACATCTAAGAAAAATAAGTTGGGGCTCAACCAGACAGATATTTCTCTCCAACTCAAATAGATGGATAATAGTCTGTGGAAATATGGGTAGAGACTGCAGTGCTACCATTGCATATAGATCTACATGTTTGAGTCAAACCTTTGACTTACTGTATTTCAGGTTGTATCCAGAAGCCAATGTAACCAGACTGGGGCCTTGGGCTCACTTCAACTGCAGCTTCTCATGCTCCTATATCTTAGACCCCCGGGACCCACTTTTCCTCCAGATCGGTTCACTCTATTTGTCCCAGGTGGTGAAGCAGTTTGGTACGGACCACATCTACAACACTGACACCTTCAATGAGATGACTCCACCTTCTTCTGACCCCACCTATCTGTCTGCAGTCAGTCACTCTGTCTTTGCCTCAATGACTACAGGTGAGTGTCTTGGGGACTAACATGCTGTTCATATTGCGACTTTAAAACCTGACAGTGCCTGTCCAAATGCTGATAATTTTAGTACAATAATTGCCCTAGTTTGACGCCCCATGGATGATCTGTTGTCCAACTCTCTCAAGAACTGTCACCTTCTTGTTCCTCATCCAAACCTAATTTTTCTCCCCAGTTGATCCTCAGGCAATTTGGCTGATGCAAGGCTGGCTGTTCTTCAGTGATGCAGTGTTCTGGAAGCCAGCCCAGATTCAGGCCCTACTACATGGAGTGCCTCTTGGAAGAATGATTGTACTGGACCTGTTTGCAGAGACCGAGCCAATATTCTCCTACACCGAGTCTTTCTATGGGCAGCCCTTTATCTGGTGTATGCTGCAAAACTTTGGGGGCAACAGTGGATTTTTTGGCACCGTGGAAAGCATCAATTCAGGGCCCTTCAAAGCCTTAAACTTTCCAAACTCCACCCTGGTGGGCATAGGCATGACACCTGAGGGCATTGAGCAGAATCCTGTGATGTACGAGCTGATGAGTGAGTTGGCTTGGCGCAAGGAGCCCGTCAACTTGTCCAAGTGGGCGTCGCTTTATGCAGCACGCCGCTATGGCAGCACACAAGAGAATCTGACCAGTGCATGGAAGCTCCTGTTTGCCAGCGTCTACAACTGCACAGTGCCACATTACCGAAACCACAACCATAGCCCACTGGTGCATCGGCCTTCCTTTCACATGAATCCTGGCCTTTGGTATGACCCGGCTGACTTGTACAAAGCCTGGAAACTGATTATTGAAGCAGCTCCATCTCTCATGTCCAAAGAGACCTTTCAGTACGATCTTGTGGATTTGACTCGGCAGGTCCTACAAGTCCTGACAACATCCTTTTACCAGGATATCGTAGATGCCTTCCAGAAACACAAGATGCCAGAGCTGCTGACTGCAGGCGGGGTTCTCGTCTACGACCTCTTGCCTGAGCTCAATCGTTTGCTGAGTAGCAACAGCAACTTCCTGTTGGGGACGTGGCTGGAGCGGGCCCGATCCTTAGCCCTAGATGAGAAGGAGGCACAGCTCTATGACATGAACGCCAGAAACCAGCTCACTCTATGGGGTCCCAGTGGAGAGATCCTGGACTACGCCAGCAAAGAGTGGGGAGGCATCATGGAGGACTACTATGCTCAGCGATGGGGCCTGTTTGTTCACACCCTGGTAGAGTGTCTGGACAGTGGACAACCATTCAAGCAGGACAACTTCAATAAGGCGGTTTTCCAGGTAGAAAAGGGATTCATTTACAACAGCCGACGATACCCGACCAAGCCTCAGGGAGACACGTATGAGATTGCCCGCAGGATCTTCCTCAAGTACTACCCACAGGCTTTGAAGAGACTATAGTGAGAAGAGACTACATTTTGGAAAAACTTGTCAAGTCGCAGCAAGAAGAATGTCTTCCATCGCTTCCACTTTTCTGACTATCCCAAACATTTTGATGTAGAAAATCCAACAGCCTGAATTTACAGGAACAATCTGTTTTGCACATGTAGTAAAATCAGTCATGGATGGTTGTGCATGTTGCAGGCTGGAAAAAAATATAAATTTTTCACTTTATATTCAAACTGATTAAATATTCAATCATGCCTTATTAAAAAGGAGAAGAAAAGAAAATTAAGACATGTTAATGACTTACAGAAGACTGTTTGAGGATGTTGATTTTGTGTAGAGTTTCATGTGTGCGTCTCTTAGTACTGTTTTTGGAAATACAGCACACAGATTTACTTTACCAGAGGAAGATGAAAAGATTAATATTAAACTCTTTGTGTTACACACAGAGCTGGAATCAGTACATGGTTAGCCTAGCTTAGCATAAAGACTAAAAGCAGCTAGCCTGAATCTGAAGTAAAAACAGGACTGAGGCTGTGTTATTTCCACATTGTATATTGTCAGTTTTAATATGTGCACCAACAGGAATGTAAAAATGAGAGTTTGTGGTTTTAGGGGAAGTTAGATCCTGGAATTAGTTTTTTGACGAGCAACAGTGAAGCCAGTCGGCTCCATGCTGCATCTCTTGCGAGATAGAGCCAGTGAGCACAGGTTTTGGTCCTGGTCTCTGTATAGACATAATGGCAAATCGGCTGTTTGCAAAAGATAGTTCCAGCATGAAACTCATTTTTACATCTCAGTTCATGTAAAGTGTAAATGAATGAGATACAGCTAGTTAATAAGTAAACTCAGAGGTGTTGGTAGGTCTATTGTTTTCCACTTTGGGCAGAGCCAGGCTAGCTGTTTCCTCCTGCGTTGAGTTTAAATGCTAAGCTAGGCTAACCACTTCCTGACTCCAGCTCTGTACTAAACACACAGATGTGAGATTATTATCCAACTGGACATCTCACTCTCATAAAGAGAGCAAATAAGCACATTTCCCAACATGTGGAACTATTCCTTTAAATATACCAGATGGACATTGAAATGTTTGTCCTCCTGTGAACCTTTATCCATTAATGAGACTTTCCAAAACTGGCAGTATCATGCCTATTAGTTTAAAAATAATTGAGTATTGTGTCTTGCTCTGAGCAAAGTGACTGACAGGACTGTGTGCTTCATAAACAATTAGCATCAGAACAAATAGGCTAGTAGCATAGCTAGCAAGCAATTTGGATGTCTTTGATCTTGCGTAACAATTTTCTACTTAATTTACAATTTCATGCTTGTATGGTCAGTGAGATTGGACCATTATACAATGAGTTTTTATGAGGAGTAATAAGGTTTTATGAACAGAGGGATTTGTTTAATGCTAAGTGATTGTGCTGACAAATTGGCCCATGGTGCACCTTAACAGATCATTTTATGTCTTGTGGTTCCGAAATGGGCTTTCCTTTTAAAAAATATATTTTTATACGAAAATTCATAGGTGTTCAACTGAGACAATTCACATGTGCATCAAACATTTTCTGAACAGTCTTGTGCATTTTTTTTTAGTCACATTGGTTTTGTTTTAGATATACTGAAGTGTATATGAGATTTTTCTTTGTGTTAATTGTAGTTATAGTGAAGGACGATCTAAATATTTTAGGAGAAAACTGATTAACTGTTATAGCAGTCCTTATGTGAGTGCAGCTTATATTCATAATGTGCCAACAAACATATCATGTTGCACAATGTTGGTTTCTATATTGTTTAAATGCTATTTTTGTATTTTGATGAATTAAACTGTTGTGATTCTTCAACTCAGGCATGTCATACAAGTCTTAAGGCTATGTGACTAATACAATGATTTAATTCTCCACCTCAATGTCGTGTGTCTTCAGTAATGATATTACCTCCACACATTAACCTGACCACTGTATATATCCATCTATCCTCTTTTCCTGTGCAGGGTAGGGCTGGAGACTGTCCCAGCATGCTTTGGGTGAGAGACAGTGCACCTAGACAGATAACCATTCACACTCCAGTTCACCTAATCTTCATGTGTTTGGACTGTGGGAGGAAACTGGAGCAGGTGTAAAGTTGTGGTAAATGGACTTTAAATTATATAGCATCTTTCAAGTCTACCCACTCCTCAAAGCGCTTTACAACACTTCATAAACTGGTGGCAGAGACTACCATCTAAGGTGACGACCGCTCTACCTTCTGAGCCACGGCCGCCCAGGTGTATTAAGACAATAATCCATAGAAATGAATTGGAGTATTAAAGTATTCAAAGTAAAAGTACTAAAAACTGTGTCCCTGTGATGGATGTATTAATAGATATTATTATATTAATTCTGCTGCATCAATGTTAGAGCAGCATTTTACTGTTAAAGCTGCTCAAGATGGAGCTAGTTTAAACTACTGTCTATACAGTGAGATAGTTCTGTGAGACTAATAATCTAATTTACTGGGATTTTTTCAGATACATTGTAAACATATACATAGGCACACTGCTGATTGTATATATGGTGAGATGATATAAATACTCAGACATTTTGCCGCCCACTGTGATAGCTTGATGTCTCTAGCTTTATTAGATGGCTGGATGTTGCAAATGAATGAGCAGCGGTGTTATGTGTTTGTGACTTTTGCACTGGATGATGCACCTCCATTTGTCAGGTATTTCATTTGTTGAATAAGCCAAAAAGAGGCAGTCTTGTCTGGTTACTTACGTTAATTCTCAAATCATTTTTCAGAAAATGTACTATATCCCAATAGTTGCTGGTACAAACAGACATACGCTGTCATAAAGGGTTTTATCAATATCGACCACTCCTAATGGAGCATTAGGTGGTTATTAACTGAAATGCCTTTTTGCACAAGAGTCTGTGCTGAAGCTTCACCCCCACCTTTGATTTTTTTGTAAATATCCATAACTGTTTTTATGTTTTATCAACGATGAAGCATAACCATCACATATAACAAGGATTTTAAATGAGTGTATTGCGTCCACTGAACGCAGACAGTTATCCTATGGTCCTATTTTTAAAAAGCAGAAGTAATAGTACTGCAATTTAGTCACCAGGAGTCCCATTTTATTAATGACTGCTGCCAGAAACACAGCTCGTTATTAAATCCTATAAATATTCCACAATTATATTAATGCACAAAATGGGTATTACTGTCCTAGTCAACATCTAAGGCCTGCATTTATATAGTGCTTTTCTAGTCAGCTTGACCACTCAAAGCGCTTTACACTACAAGTCAGCATTCACCCATTCACACACTGGTGGCAGTGACTACCTTGCAGGGTGCCACCTGCTCATCGGAAGCGGTAACCATTCACACATACAATTCAACATGTAGATCGAACCACCACCCGTCCGATCACTGGACAACCGCTCTACCACCTGAGTCACAGCCACCCATGAATGTGTAACTCATGCAGACTAGGACACAGTGTTTGGAGAGGACAAACTGATTCGAGGTCTCATCATCCAGGTAGACTACAGCTAATTTTATGTTAACGCCAATATTTAAAGTGAATTCAATAAAATACGATAAGCAATCATCTTTGAATGATTCGCAATCGTTTCCATTGTAGACATTTACATTTATTCTAAAATACACCCATATAGTTTCCTTACAGGCTCCCTTAATGTGGGTAATTTATGACCATTCACCACGACTCAAAATGTCTTTTCTCCCACTCGATTCTCATTGTTATTTTATCCAACTAAAATGCATTTCCTTAATATATTATTTAGATTTGACAAGCGACGATTACCAATAAGTGACATCAAAAGGTTAAAGGAACAGTTCACTTAAAAATGAAAAATCAGTCATTATCTAGTCATCCGCATTCTGATTGAAAGTCGTGCGAAGGCTTTTAGTCCACAAAGCAATTCTGGAGCTTTACAGCAAAACAGTGCAGCAGCATTCTCCTACACAACTGAGGAAACCGGAGACTCGATTTAAAACGTAAAACTGAAAAAAAAAACAAAAAAAACATTAAATGGCTCCATACAGCTCATCCAATGTCTGAAATAAAACTTTACCTGACTTTCCATTGGCGTGGAGATGAGAAGATGACTGAATTTTCATTTTTGAGTGAGCTGTTCCTTTAAGTCAAAAGGACCAGAGTTTTAGATGGAAAGCAGGGACTAACTAAAAGAGACCGATGTGTGTCCATGGTTTGAAATCTGACATATAAAGCACCGTAAGAAAGCAAAAATAATAACGAAGCAGCTCATCAGACAGTTTGATTAATATTTTTATTGCTGAAAAAATAATAAGTATCAGGTTTGTAGTTTTCGAGGGACTGTAACTGTTTGTTACTCTCCTTATGTACACTTACAATATTTTCTGTTCTGATTAGGCTCATTTATAAGACAAGTTAAATCCAGAAAATCAAACACTTCAAAATTTACAATGAGGAGTTTCAGAGCTCATTTCTATAATGGGGCTCAACAGAGTGGACCAGGTGCAGTTCCTCATTTGACTCCATGTGTTGGACGTCTCTGTCTGTCATCAGGATGATACACAGCAATCCAACACAGGTGGAGAAGCGGAACTGGACCTGGTCCACTTCTAATCCTTCAACAGGTTTTGTTTTCATGATGGCGGCCCAACAACACCGTGCCACAAGCATTCACACTGTTCCAGTCAGCCATAGCTAACTGTGCATTTACACCTGAAAGTTCCCATCAGGCATCACATGAAGACACTTGAGTGGATCAAAAGTTGTCACCAAGAAGGAAAGTGTAGGAGGATATTACAGCCAATTAGAAGCAGAGACCATTTCCTTTCCCTCAGGCTGTATTTGTGTCAAAAGGGAAGGACCGTGGAGATGTTTTGAAAACTGATGAGATGATTCTTCCCATGACATTCTGTACAAGCAAAAGGAAAGTCAAATTGTTTCAGTCGGAGCTGTGGTCCTAACTGAAAGGATTATGATTGACTGAGAGACCCCCCTGCCCACCTTAGTTTTTTCTTCCTAGACCCCACTAAGGAAGCAAACTGCTGGTTTTTTGCATGTTTCACCCCATTTACTCGGATTACTGCTGTCCATTGTTCAAAGCATCCCAACAAATTTTAGACTGATGTCCAACCTTCCAGGCAGCTGCTTACTTCTTCTCTTTTCAGTTCATCTAAATTTGCTGTTGCATTTACAGTAGTTGCTCTTTTGTATCTTTACTTAATTAATAGTGATCAAGTGATAAAATCATAATGAAACATCAATGCTTTGAAAAACTTTCCAAATTTGGATATTTCTTTGCGTACCAACTTGGCTTTTTGGATTACGTGTCCTTGGACATATGAAAAGAGCCCCTATTGAAGCCTGCATTACTGTACCTCAATAATGTCACTGAAAAACTGAGGGCCTAATTATTTACCTTCAGGAAGTTTCAAGTCTCTGTAAGCTGGTTTTCAAAATGTACTGAAAGGAAGATACCGATGTAAAACGTACACTGTAAAAATGAAAAAGTTATGCAAGTCTTCAGAGAATTATAAAATGAGACTATTTAACTTCTTAATTTCTCTTTGAATTTGTCCAATTTCTGTGAACTTCCTCCAAAGTAGAGTCATTTAATTACTTTTAGTAATTAGTAGTTATTAATTAGTGAATTTACTCCAACTTATTTGGAATGTGCAGTTTCTAACTGAATTTGATTTCCAATTATATAAAGTTTGTAAAACAATGTCATGTCTGATCTCAAAAGCAAAAGCAAATACAACGCAGGACTCACAAGCCAACGTTTCTGAACAACCATCAATTAATGTGATGAATGATACTTAATCAACTCATCATATCCAGTTACATGATTAAAGTTGAACTGATATAACTAGGACACTCTATAGAGTACAGTGCGCAGTATGCTTTGAACATGGATGGCAGTAATGTGCAGTACACATGATTCGTGGTAAATGGTGGAACACGTCACACCACCTTCTGGGTCCGTTGATGGAGAGTGACTGGTTTGGTATTTTGTCCAAGAGAGAGAGAAATTTGTTAAAAGAAGGTGTCATGAATTGGCTATTCCTGGAGTTAAAGAATAGAAATCATGTTCTGGCCTATTACAAACCATCCCTGGTCACGAGGAGGGCAACTGACATGTAAACAAATGAGTAGAGCATATACAGAGAGCAAAATACAGCCAGATTTACTCTGTCAAACAGCCGGACATTTTGCATCCTCATTGGTGGTGATGGGTCAGAAAAACGGAAGCAGAAGCAGCAGTTCAGTACAGTACAGCTGGACCTGAATCAGTTGGGCCTAAGTCAGTGTGGCCCATTCTGACAACACAGATATGATGCAGTATGTTCAGTGAATATTCTACAAGACTCTTGGTATCATATTATAGTCCTCAAGACTAAAATGTAACCATGTCATATTAGTTTCCAGTGCGAGTCAAGGTGCATCCAGACATTTGCACTGAGACATTTTGAGGCAGAGGAGGTGGGCAGTGTTCCTCTTCACTGACTCAACAGAACAATTAGTTCTACATTCCAAACATGTCACATCCAAGTTTTTGCACAATTTTGTTTGGCTTCAAGTGTTCAATTTAAACGAGAGCAGGTCCGTCACTAGTTGGGAATCTGGTTGCTGCAGTTGGAGGCATGTAGAGGCCAATATAGGTCTGAATGATCACATTTGTATTTATGTTTATGTTGACCCATTTACTGCAAATTGTGTGGTGATGTAATGCACTTAACATATATTATCCATCACTATGACCCTAGAGTGTTCCACTGAAAAAATTAAAGACCTTTGCTGTGTTTTAATTATAATCATTGAATACATGTACCCTTCAAATAGTTATTAGAACTTGATTTGCATTTATATTATGTATAATATCATATACATGTTATAAAACCAAAGGTAAAAACAATAATGAATGGACCATAAAATGTTTTTTTTTTAAATTGTGTATGTTTACATTCTATATTGCATTCCACAATAGATTTGTTTTCCTATACTGTAACACTTTTTCATCACTGTATTTTATACTTGGATGAGCAATGTGCCCCCAAAGACTGAAATGCTGTTCAGCCCGCTCAGCAGCAGCAGGAGCTCTAATTGGTCAGATTTCTGCCAAAACATGACAGCAGGTCAGTAAGAGCTCTTCCTGCTTTAGTTGGTTAAGTTTCATTTTTAAGTGGAAAACAATGAAATGATAACTGATAATGAAATGTGAATATGAGAGGCAGACAAATAAATGGAATAACAACATTTAGATTTAAAAGCTTTTAAAATGTTGCAATTCCATTTTAGAATCCAATAATTAAGGTCACAGAATTACCAAATGGCAAATTGATTGATCTTTTAATTATTCTTTATTCAATGTCATATTGTATCATTTAAATGTAAATGCTTTTTTTTTTTAAATGATCATTTTACCAGTTCCTATAATTACCATTATTACATAGACTGTGAAAGCCCATAATTAGCCACTCCAGGTTCAATTGTGAACATCTTGTCTCCTTTTATGCTACTATTGTGTGGTAATTTAGTGATTTTGACTTTTTCAAAATGACTGGAAGACAGATAAAGGCAGACATGATGTATGGAATGGAAACCAATGGCAGCCTGTCTGGAAAAAAACATATTGAGCAATCTAAAACATTGTGCTCTGCTTCAGCTGACTGGCTCTAACGTAAAGACAAGACCTTTACGAGGACAAACTTAGACCAACATGGTGGTGCTTGTAATCTTCAACATTCAGCATAACGCAAGTGACATAGTGGATGTGCTGTTGGCAGACCTGCCCACCTACACCAAAGTAAAATGTCTCAGTAACATTGATGGGTTTTATGATTTTTACATTGATTGGAGGAAGGTAAAGAAAAAAACTTGCATCATTAAAACAATTCCATCAACAATGCCCTGTATACAAATGCATGATATGGATTTGTGAGTTAGCCAGGACACAACAGGCTAGAAACACAGAGAAGAGATTCTCAAAGCTGCCGGAATGATCAATAATCAATAATCAAAACACAGAGAAGACATGGAGACATCAAGGCAGTAATAATTATTATTTTAAAAAAATCAATTCTCCTTCCCTTCCCTCTTATTAACTCCTGTAAACATCCTTTAAATAACTCCTAAACTTTCATGTTTATTATTTCAAACAAATGATGAAGTTTATTGAAAAGAAACAGTGTTAGAGGAAATATTATATTCTAATAGTTCCCAGTCTCTTTTGGTTCAGATTAAAATTATAATACATCTAATTGAGTTAATTCACGAAATAAAGCAAGATTTTCATGTTGTTCGTTATATTCATATATTAATAGCTACATAAACTGGAGAGGCTGAGCATGTTATTGGTTAAAATCAGAGTGGGTTCTTGGAGTACTGGAGCACTGAGATTTAACCTCACATTTTAAAGTAGCTCCACTGTTAGTGTACAGAGCATAGGGGGGAGCCAGTAAACCTGTACAGAAACCTCCAGACCAGACAGTGGCACAAAAACAACTGCGTAGCATTTAAAGAATGAGAAACACAATTTACAGCAGATCATTTTAAAAACTCTCAGCTGACTCTCCTAACCTGAGTTATCAAAGCATGAAAATGTCCCTCTCGTTTGCCTTAGTGTGTAGAGACAACATATGAGACGGAACATTTCATTTGCTGTCATCACACTGGAACGTTGGGTTAGACTAGTATATAGGACTGACTGCAGATCAGACTGACTCACGGATCTAAATTTAAAACCAGACAGTGAACCCGCCCTGCCTTGCCTCTATCTCAGGGTGATAGGCTTCCATACTTTGTAGTCTGTCCAGGGTTGTTTCATCGTGGTTCCAACTCTGACATTTCATATTCTGGATAAAAATGTTGATAAACAATTGCATAACTAAACAGAATTTGAGCTTGGAGATTCATTCTAGAAATTGAAATAGCAGTTTGACAAAAACCCTTATCACAAGGTCCACTTCACAGAGCTTTCTCAAAGCCATGAGATCTAGCTGAAAGCTCCAGAAAAAAAACTAGAAACTGGACCTTGCTATAAATGTTATTTGGTCAAACTAAGCTAAGCTAATTTGTTTTCTAGACAAGAAGAGATAATGAAGAGGAGAGGAGATGATTAAGTCATGATTGCAAGAAAACTCTATCTCAAGACAAGACAATCTGTAGCAACCAAGGCTGCTTTGGGCTTCCATACATCTGTCACAACTAAATGAATATCATTGGTTTCAGTGGAAAGGTTTGGTCTTAATAGAGTTTCACTAACAAACCTTTAACAAACGTAGCACGAAAATATTGGAATCATCCAGTGTATACAGAATATCTGCAGCAATAGTTCTCAGCCCAACAACCTATATTAGTCAACCCAACCAAATATGACTTAAAGTAAAAACAAGCAAAAGCAACAGTAACCCGTTTAGCTGTTGTCTCTAGCTTAGATAAATGAAAAAAAGACTGACATTTTTGCCCATCTGCACCAAGCCAAAAAAAGACACCCCCCCACCAAAACAAATAATGACATGAAACCATTCAGTTGCTGTCTTTCTTCAGCATTCTGTTACTCTCTGGTGAGTCTGTCCACAGACTCACATTAAAGCAGCATCTTTTTACTACAATATTAAAACCCTCAGGGAAGATATATTACTTCTGTCAAAAAAAAAACCCCACTTCCAAACATAAACAATCATCTTTCCAGAATTTGGAGGACCAGTTTTTCCTACTGTTGGCCCAGTTATAAATCAATTAATTTCAATATAATAACTTAAAATCACAGAATAATTCAAGGTTAATGCTAGAGAAATGGCACTGAAGTCCAACCCACTCATCATGAGCATTAAGCAACCGTTTGATATAATTTAGGTTTTAAAAAAAAGAGAGAATACAAGATATGACAGCAATATATCAGCGTTATTATTCCATTCTTAAAACTAGGGCAGAAGGAAAGGGGGGGGGCACAAACTAACCGGAGCACAGGCTTCAGGAAGGAGAGGTGATTTGGCAGTCCAATGAGTACAACAATAAAAACAGCCATGATAAAACATAACACGACATGTAAGGTCATTTTAAGGTTAAGCAGTCAAAAACATGGCTCAAAGATCAACATTAATGAGATAGGGTCAATCATGAGTTCAGATAAACATTGGATAAGACTATACAAAACTATTGTTTAGAACTGAAGAGCCAGACAGCATGAGGATCGTCTTGCGGAGAGGATAATAGTAGTAAGCATTTTATCTTACAGAAGATTTACCTGAGTTAGATACCTGTAGACGTGGCTTAAACAAAAACACAATGACGACCTGACTTCAAACTCAACATTCTGCAGACTTTTGTTCTGCCCAATGCTCACAAACTTACAGCAAATCTGTGTCCCTTTAACCCTCAAGCTGCCATTTACAATTGTTTGTGTCACTGATTTCTATGGACATCAATGAAGGGCCCTGGTTTGTTTGTAATTTGACAGTGGACTGTAAACCTAAATGAACTGAATCTACTTGACCACTGTGGATGAGCATTAGCTAGAAGCTCAGGATGTGGGTAAAAGAAAGATGTTTTGAGTGCTGCAGCACTGTTTCATTGTGCCATGTCTAACATTTTAGGGTTAGACAGCTTAAGTAGTTTTCTAGGCAGACTGCATAGTCCAATAGCACACCTCATCTTTAACAACATTTAACATTTAAGGGCATCATCATAAAGAATGTGATGATAGAGTCATGTGCTTGTTTTTCTTGAGAGGCCACTATGTTTGAATAGCTGTTGTTTT
>JBBPCS010000145.1:21413-39458 GCA_037974645.1 Hollardia meadi
CACATGAATGCCAGGATCCAGGGTTTCCCAGCAGAATATTGCACTGTAGCGAGATGATCAATGTTATTCACTTTAATTGTCAGTGGTTTTAATGTTGTGGCTGATCAGTGTATCTGCTAGTCTACATGATCTTTTTTTTGCAGTAAGGTTTATCAAGGTGAACCAGCAACTCTATATTGTGTATATATACAGTATGTATGGGTAGTTTTTGGGGTGTGATGCTTTTCAGTTTTCAGTCATTTTTAATAATCACTACAGATAGCACTATTCAGTAACCTCTTTAGTACCCATTTGTATAAAATAAAAAGAAACTACTTCATTGCATGTTTGAGGTGAACATTCATAGTCAGGTGCGTAGGCTTGAATACTAGGTATCTTGGGTGCAGGAGGTTGTGTATTCACCTATTAGGCTGTTCACCTCCATGCTCTAGTGTACTGTCCAGAAAGCCCTGTTCTCTTTCTAGTGTTCTGTACAAAAGAAGTGCACTTTGAGGGGGCAAGGGCATGATCTTGACATTTTTTACAAACTATTCCAAAAAAACCTTGGATGCTGTGTAAAATGTAAATGAAAACAAAATGCAACTATTTGAAAACAAACTGTTTACAGACAATGGTTTTCTTGAGCCCATGGAGCAAATTGTTTTATACAGTCATGCATTTCACAAAGTGGTGAATGTCACCCAATCCTTGCTTATGAACGACTGAGCCTTTTAACTGTGGAATGTTCCAAAATTGCCGTTTTTGAGCACTCTACAACTTTCCTGGTCTTTTTTTTTTTTGCACTGTTTTCAATGAGTAGGCTATATGTCAAAAAGCATTATCAATTTATTTATTGTTTTATTTAACATAATGCTGCAACATTTTTGGAATTGGGGATTGTACTAGATTTTCATTCACTGTGAAAAGATCATTATTTTCAAGCTGACTTCACTGACTTGAAGGTATGGGTCTAAACAAGACTTCGAAGCTTGGTCCAGGAACGTAGCTGCTGCAAGATTGGGCTGCCATAAGTGTTGTAGTCTCCCATCAGTCTGCCCTTCAGACATAAAGTTATCACAGAAATGATGTGGGCACACTGAATGTGAAAGACCTTACAGGTGCTGCTTTTAGTAAGAGATGTTCAGTGATCCTGCACCAATATTGTCATGGGCACGGAAATGCAATCTTTATAAATCCTTTTACATAAACAATTATAGAAATTATTCTGTGTTGAGAGGAATGCTGACCATCTTTTCACAGACTTTTCCAGCAGGAGTGTTTCGTGGTATTTATATTTAACTCAACTTGTCTGACACTTCTGGCTGTGATCAATAACTCTCTACCTTGTCTGTTGTAATTCATTCTTGCTGCTTCATGTTACATGTTAAGTATCATGAGATAACTTTGTTGTGAATTGGCGCTATATAAATAAAATTTGATTTGATTTGGTCTACAACTATCAAATTATGTAAGCAACCAGATCAACAAGATGTACTTTCTCACATTTATATTTGTCACTGCATTTGTGTATTTAAAGTATGAATATATTAACTTCTTATACCTTTTTGTGCCATGAATTTATTGTACCGGTTGATGAATCGGGTGATCTCAGTGACCAAAAGGGGGTGCTAGAGAGGTGCTACATGATAGCCCTGGAGAGTGCAAAAAGAGTAGAAAAACGCCACTACACAGCAAGGTTTTATCTGTTTATACAAAAGCTGGGAAAATTCAAGTAGCAGTGCACAGTCAAAAGTGGTCAGTGTCAGAAGCTTTGGAACTGCCACATTTCATGTGAATTTCAGCCTGTTGCTGAATGGTAAAAATGTCAAGTCATTTTTCTCAACAGAAAATATATTTGAGGAAAACAGGCATCACATGCCTATGTTGTTTGAGACATAATTCAGAAAAATAGCACTGTACGTGCAGTGGGTGTGTGCTACATACAGTGTCTTTAGCCAAGCAAGCTGTTAAATATTTGATTGAACAGATGCAAAGACATGAAATATATAGATCACAGTATCTGGCATCATATCAACACATAGCACAGCAGCTCCCAGTGTTGCAGCATTAAGAAGACGTTAGCAGAATAGTAAAGACAACATAGGACATGCATTCATCTGCTACGCCAGTACACTACCTTGAGACTAAGAATACAGGTTTTCTCCAGTTTCCTACACATTCATCAGGCAGCAACTGGAGGAAATCTCAGAAAGTAGCAAACAGCAATCATGGAACAAACAACAAAAAAATTACTTTTTAATTTGTAACAATAAGTGAACAAGTACAGTATGTAGTTTAGCCCAACACCTACCAGGGTGCATGTTGAGCACCCCAAATAAGTTGTTCATTTTACAACCAATTTTTGAATGTAAATTACTGTACTGTTGTGACATCCAATGTCAATAAATACTTTTAATTAAAAAAAGAGTGCCACAAGTATGTTATTTAAAATTTTAGTGTGAAACGTTAGTCTTGAGCTTGGTAGCAAAATTATGACTTATTAACACAAGGTCAACTTACTAGCTTTTTTTCAAGCGTTCAACCGCTTCTCCCAGTCCCATATGAATATGAATGGAGTGGTCATCCATTGTGGCGGCAGTGGCTCAGGAGGTAAAGCAGGTCATCCACTTATCCAGAACGCTGGTGGTTTGTTCCCTGCATGTTGTGATAGTGATATGGGCAAAATACTGAAACCCCAAATTGCTCCTGATGGCTGTTTGATTGATGGGTGAGTGTATGTGTGAGTGGCTGAGAATTTTCATGGGCAATTTGAATAGGCAGTGCCGTATCACTCCTGATGAGCAGATCGGCACCTTGCATGGCAGAATGTGTGTGTGAGTGGGTGAATGTGGCAAGTATTGTAAAGTGCTTTGAGTAGTCATTAGATTAGAAAAGCCCTACATAAATACATTTCCATTTACCATTTATCATCATGTGACCTAATTTGGAGCATCACCCCTCCCACCCCCCTCCCTGAACTGAAATACCACGAACCAACTGAGCACATCCTTGGTGGTTGTGAGATGTGGTTGAAAGTTCCAGAAAAAGCCAGTAAGTGGACCTTTTCTTGACAACTTATTTGAAATAATTAGGGAAATGGAAAGTAGAATTGATTGAGTCCTACAAAGAGAAAATAGCATCTGTCTGAGGAAAAACAAGGGGTCTTATTCTTTATAACACTGTGTTTTATCCTCCTTCCCCATCTCCTTCAACATCATCATCTCTCCCGCTTTCACAGCATCAACTCCTCCATTCTCTTGTCCCTTTTGTCCTTCTTCATCTTTGTCATCTTCCTCACCATGGTTCAGCCCCTCCTTCTCTGCAGCAGACACAGTCATCTTAGCCTCTGATTCTTCCTGTTTCCTGTTCATGCAGAGGAAGTTACCCAGGGTGATGACAAAGGCTGACAGTGTGACCTCACAGCCCGCCAACAGGAAGATGTACATGTACTGATGGGTGGCGTCCAAAAGGCGACCTGGTGGAGAGTACAAGAATATTAGCATGATTTTTACTGGCTCTTGTCAAACTGGATGCATGAACTAAAACACCTTGACTGCATGAGATACTACAAGGACAACGCTGACAAGATTGAGAGGCAACAGTGGCTACTAAATGACGTTAGTAAATAAACTTTTATTTAATCAACTTTTGTGTCAATACTAGAAAGCAACTGTAAGCTTCAGCTCATAGTATTTTGTCTATTCTGTCATTGCCTTTATCAATGGCTACAGTTTAAAAATTGTTTAAGTGGCTATATACCAATAATTTCTGTATTTATAAAGGATGAATACAAAATGGCATGCCTGCTGATTTATGCTAATGAGAGCGCCTTCATGACACCAATACATGTTTGTAATTTTGGAAAAGTATTCAATTTTCCCTTTACAAAGCATGTCCTCATTATGTCAAAAAATAGTATACAGTTTGTAATTTGGACTTCAAAATCCAGAGCTGGCTTATTTTAGTTTGTTCACTTAAGTTTGTTAACTGGTTACTAATTGAGCCACCTTCCTTCATTAGTCAGTCTGGACTAAAATCTAGTGAGATTTGGGCAGGTTTTGTAAGGCCAGTTAAGATCTGCTAACACACAAAGCTGTATGTCTTTAAAGAATTTTAATGGAAAATTAGTTGTAAACATTGCAGGTATAGACCACTCACGATGGTACATTGTGTCAATTATCACATATTAGACCTTCCTCTTTACTATAAATATGTTTTGTTTGAACAAAAAAATTGTAGGTCTCTTATTTTTTATATTTTGAAAAAAAAAGGCCCAGAAATGTATCTCTTTATTTGGATTTTTCTGATCAGGTGACTATTCAAATAAAATAATATTATTAATATTAATTAATATTACAAAAATCAATATGAAATTCGTATAAAAAAGGTAATTTGCTGCACAAACACTGTTCTTTTTTTTTTTTTACTTCCACGGTGAAAATCCAGCTGTGGGAGCTTTGTTCAATTTATCTTGCCATTGTTTTCTATCATACCTTCACTATCACTATATAGTCATAACATGGCCCCTAAAAATACCCCAAAATATCTTCTTGCAAAACACAACAATATTTCGTTTCTTGTGGACATTACCTCCTGGTGAGAATGAGTGCAAAAAGTCTTTTAAAATATCTGTATATTTTTGTTCAAAATTGGTAAAAACTAAAAATTATGAGCCGTAAATATTTCAAATATGTTAGAGAACTGGACATTCTGAGAGACACATTCACATTCACTCCTTCCATGCTCTGACCTGCTCCAGGTGGACCCACTAGCACAGCAATAGCTTCAATCAGCAGCACCAGGCCGATGGCGCTGGGGAACTTCTCTGTCCCTACAATAGCCATAAGTACCTCGAACTGTAGCGCTCCCACCATGCCATAAGAAATACCAAAGAAAATACAGAAGACCACCAAACCTGCATAGTCATTTGCCTGCAATGAGAGAAACAGGAAATGTCTTAACATGACAACATTTTTTTAGAGGAAGTATAAGTGATGAAAAAGGCCTTGTTGTTCAGGAGAGACTAACTATAGCAAGAGACACAGTAACCTATACAATCAGTCTAATCTACAGTATTCACTTTTAATGTTAATTGACCTACATGTCATTATTTACTTTTTATCAGCCTAACTTTTTGTTTTGTTTTTCTGTTTTCTCCCAGGAAGAGCCAAGTAGGTCCAGTTATTGGACCTGTATGATGGCAAAAGACATGGTTTCTAGTAAGTTTGTGAAGTAACTGCAAATCCTGGTTGGTCTTTGTGGCATAGTCATGTTCCTCTCCATTCTCCTTGTAATACAAAACACATTGGTGCATTGTTACCTGTGATCCTATGATGTCAGTGAGTCCATTGAAGATTATAGCAAAGCTGAATAGGTAGACGCTTCTGGGCCGTACACACTTCATGCCTGTTATGAGTCCTGACGCAGGCCGAGCAAACATATCAACAAATCCCAAGATGGTGAGCAGCAATGCAGACTTAGTGTCCTCATAGTCAAGGCTTTTAGCATAGTTGACCACAAACACAGGGGGCACAAACAAGCCCAGCACCATAACAGATGCTGCAATGGTATAGATGACAAAACCTCTGTCCTTGAACACACTGAAATCCAACAGTTTCTTCTTTGGCTGGGGCTTCTTCTCTTTCTCTGCAGCTGTGGGACTGCTCTCATCCAGCTCCTGGGGCTTCTTAGGAAGCAACAAGGGCCTCATGAGGGCACCACAGACACAGCAGTTGAGCAGCATCCCTCCCAGTAGGAGGAACCCCCCTCTCCAGCCATACTGGTACTGGAGAATCTGTCCCAGTGGGGAGAGACAGCACAGTGCCACAGGGCTGCCCGCTGCAGCCAAGCCATTAGCCAGAGGACGTTTCTCATTGAAGTAGCGATTCAGCATTATTAGAGATGGCTGGAAGTTCAATGCCAGACCCAGACCTAAGGAGATACAGGCAATGTTACAGAAATAATCAAGTTTGCAAAACACTGCATCACAAAGATGTGTAAATTTTACACATAATATAATGTTGTACAAACAGTTGTACAAAGCTACCAAGCCCTTGTAATAATGTTCTTTATACTATATAATAATATATAACCATTTTTCACATAGTGGTGACCCTCGGCCCATCCATGCTTGCACATGCTAATCCAATCATGATACTATCACCTGTTACCAATTAACCTTTTACAGTACCTAAGGGAATGTTCCAATGTGTTTGAGAATGCTACACCCTTCCAGTCTTTTGGTGCCCCTGTCCCAACTTGTTCGAAATGTGTTGCTGGCATCAAATTAAGAATAAATATATATTTACTAAAATCAATGTTGATAAGTTAAAACACTAAATATATTGAAAACGGAACTCCCTATGCACAGCCAATTATGATCAGGTGCTGAAATGCTGAAATGATTTCATTGTGATTTTATTAGGGATGCCATGCCAAAACAAGAATGTACAAATAATTATAAAGGCCAGCACACACAGATACAAACAGACAAAATGTAACTTGACCCTTTAACTCACCTGACCCTCAGCTTCACATCACCCAAGGGAATCAGAGGATGTCTGCCCAATCAGGGATCCAAAGCTCCCCTACCCAACCTCACCAGGGACTCAACATCCCGCCTCCACCCCTCCACCACAATCACCGATCAAGGAGTTAGTTAAAACTGCCACGCTGAAGCTCAGTCAAATTGATGAACTATTAAACAACAATAACCACAGATATTATCACTCTATGTCTATCAGAAATGAGGGAGTCCATGCCTCTTCCTTCCTCTACCTTAAACAGCCGGTAGTATGGCCAAACAAATCATAGCAATCACAGACTCTCCGGTGCCTGCCTCAGTAATCTTAAATTTGTCAATGTTTAGTCACAACCAGCCTCCTTCTTAGTCACAGAATCCCTACAGCTGAAATTAGCTCTTTTGAAATGAGCTTTTGTGACATGGACCAAGATATCCATCACTGTTTATGCAAGAATTTGACAAGAGTTCAAACAAAGGTCTTCAGTATGTGCAGAGACATGTATAGTATCCACACTCTGCTAACAGACAAAAGTTTGTGGTTTCCTGTGTAGATGGAAGGTCTTAGAGGCCATATAGGGCAGATATCCTGACACCTTAACTGTCACATAGGACAACTAAGTAGAAAGGGTAAACATGTGTCCAGCAACACATGATGATCATTCTAATATCTTGCAGATTAATATCTTATGTAAACAATGAGAAGCCTAATATGGAAATCAATGTCATGTCAATTATTAATGATAGGACAGATGGTCATGAAAAGTTATTTGACAGAAGTAAAGACTTCCCTAAGTCTTAAAAAGGGGCATCTTCCTCATTTGGGGATCTCTGCTCTGCTCGTAGCTGTCCTTTTGGGGTTTTTAAGGGTTTTGGGGTTTCTGCCATGTTGATTTAGCGATTTCTGTTTTTTCTTGGGGTTTTGTTTATTTCTTTCCAGAGAAGTAAGATTTTGTATTTCATTCTTCTGTATTTGGGAACACAATCTTGTCATCTGCTGAGCTTCTAAAGTAAAACTAGATTGTACTTTGTACAGTCTAACCAAAGATTCTAAAAATTCTAAAATATTCTTTTAACATATTGATTTAAACACAAAAGACTTGCTAAAGTTAATTAAATGTGGCTTTGAATAATGTCTGGGTAAAGTAAGGCTAGCTCGGTTATTAATGACCAGAGGCCTGTACTACGAAGCAGGATTTGTGGTTAGCGAGGTAACCTCAGGCTTAACTCTGGGTATTCAGTGTTACGAAGCTGGTTCACTTCTTACCGGGGTACATCGCCATGGTAACTTATGCTGCACGGCTAACCTGCTCCGGAGCAGGTTATGTTCGAGATAAGAGATAAACACATATAAAAGGACCACCTACTGACCAATCAATTCTCTGGAAAATGACATTGTCATTCATAGATCTCGTACATGTAGAGATCACTTGTGCATGTAGTAACAGGTGTACTCCTGTGTAGGAGGGCCCCCTCATGTCTACTTCATTTAAAAAAAAATTCTTTTGTATACCAATATCATTCTAACAGAAACTGTTCGAAGCACTAAAGTCTTGTACTTGTTGCACTGATAAGATATGCAAGCACTGCTTTGACTTATGTTTTTATATTTATTTTTTATTTGCTCTTCAATCCATTTGACACTGCCATGTTGCAGCTGAAAGTGCAAGGGCTGAAACTGTAAAACACACAACATAACAGTACATCTAATAAACTCACAAATTTAATAGAATATATACACAAATGTAAATATATCCAGTAAATATATTTACACAGTCGGTGATTATTTTTTTGCCAGCTGTGCTTCCTGCATTTGGCAGCTGCAACTGTGTTACTTTTAGCCTGGATTAAGTGTTTGTCTAATATAATAGTTTGCTCTGCTATGCCGCTCTGCTGCCAGTAGACTTGTCATGTTTGCGATTGGTCATATGCAGCAAACACCACCTCTTTCATGTGAACACGCTCATGGATACATTGGGAAATCCTGGGTTGACTTATTAAGTTGATAACTAGCTTCGTGTGACAGCTTAGCATGCTTGCAATTGTTAAGGTTAGTGAAGCCAGATAACGGAAAGATATCCTAAGTATGTTGAACTTTCTTCATAGTACAGGCCTCTGCTGTTAAATTTTGAAGATTGCTCAAGTGTTTAATTGGTGTTTGGTGTTGCTGCAGACCAAAAGCAGCCCTAAAAGTAAGCTCTGCCATCATTCCAGCCACACTGCACATAGACTGACACATTTCTGTTGTTCACTTGGCTACCTTAAGAAGCTAAAGAGTGAAGCCTGAAAACGAGGCGCAACGGGTGTTATAAGCCTGCTTGTACACTATGGGCACATCCTTGGACCGTCTTGATCCGGCCTGCGATGTCCTCAAAGAAAAATAAGGGGGATTCCCAAAAAAAATTTTTTTTTAATGCGCCCCTCTCTCTCTCTCTCTCTCTCTCTTAACATATTTTGGCAGATGTTATAACTGGATTAGAGAGAGAGAGAGAGAGAGAGAGAGGGACAGAGAGAGAGAGAAAACGAGAGGGGGGAGCATAATGCTGCCTTTTATTGTTTTTTTTTGGGAATCGCTCTATTTTTCTTTGAGGATGCTGCGGGCCAGATCAAGACGGTCCAAGGGCCGTATTTTGCCCATGTGTGTGTGTGTGTGTATTAGCAGCAGGTTGTGAACTCTCGTCTTTCTCTTTTCTCACCAGTTTTCTTATCAGTCTCAGTCTTTTGTTTAATATTTGATAATAATTTTGTCTGTTTTCATGATCCCACCACTGTTGGTGAGGAGTACCTCAGATTTCTGTTAACAGGTCAAAACAGTATTATTACAACAAAAAATCATAATACTGGCTTTGAATGTTTTTGGCTTTGTAAGCTTTGCTTTGTTTTCTGAGCTGCAGGGAGGCAGGAAAGGTAAAGGAGTCATCAAAATCATCATTATTCATTCTCCTTTGAGGCGCAAGAAGCAAATTTAATGGCAACTTTGGAGAGTAGTTATCAAGATATGCTACTGTGGATCAAAGTCTTTGACGAATGGATGGTGCAAGACAAAACAGTTACAGGGGAGAAAAGACACACATTGAAAAATGTAATACTACATTACTGTATTTAGTGTTTATGTGGATCCCCATTACTTGTTCCCTTGACAAGAACTACGCATACTCTTTCTTGAGTGAGTTCCATACCATTGTTTCTCCACACCATAATAACAGGGTCTAAAGTAGACTTTGAATCTGTAGATGTTCATATCAGATGTAGTTTTCCATAATTTACAATTATCATGATATGCAATATAAAATGGTTTTATGATCTCTGAATCACATTGAAATTAATGTCTTTCACTGTAACTGGTTGATGCGTAGGTACCTTTTTCATTGACACCTTTTGTTATGTCTCATCAATGTTGTTGCAATGTATTTTCAAGGAAATTAGGTATAAAAAAAAGAATGCATATAAATTTCTGTATCCTGGTTTTCTTATGTGTCTATGTATGTTGTGACTGTACCTGTAATAACTCCAGTGCCGAGGTAGATATGCATGATGCTGGTGGCAAAGGAGGCCAGAATCATTCCCAGTGAGGCGAAAAGCCCTCCAACCATCATCACTGGTCGACAGCCAAACCTGTTCACCAACACACTGCACAGAGGGCCTAAGAAAATACAGTCAAGTACACAATATACATGCGTAGCATAATATTAAGCATTTTGATATATTTTTCGTTTTTTTGTTAATCATTATCAGACACGTGTGTTATCCTTTACCTGTGCCATACAGCATAGCAAGCAGAATTGACGAGATCCAGGCAGTGTCGCTGTAGCCAACATCAAACTCTCTGATCAGCTCCTTGAAGAAGACACTGACAGCCTTGGGGAAAGCATAGGAGAAACCAGTGATGATGAAGCAGCCAGCCAACACTGCCCAACCCCAGCCGCCGTCTGGTGCCTTCATCCCAGATGGTCCGTCATCAACCACTGCTCCTCCCATGATGTTCTCTGACTGTGGTACAAACATATCCTTCAGTAATACTCCCATATTTCCTCAAAATGTTCAAATGAATTATTTCATTGTATCATGTACAGAGCATTTTATATTATATTTATAGTTTAAAACAAAGAGGTCAAACAATAGGTTAATAATTATTTAATTACAAATAATGCGTGTGTTAATAATTTAATCAGTGCAGGACAGTGCATTAGTTACTGGTCATCCAGCCTGGAAGAGCTTGTTTTTTTTTCTATTTACAAGCACTTCTATTTCAAGACTGAGTGTAGGACAACATCTGTGTTGTTTGTTGCAGTGAAGGGTGAAAAACTCGGAACATGGTATCTGCTGGGGAATAGGACTAATAATAATAGCAGCAGTGGACATCAAGCAGTACCACATATGAGATGAGAAAGCCCAAAGACTCCAAAAGTCCATCCATTATCTTCCGCTTACACGGAATCAGGTCGCAGTGGCAGCAGGCTAAGCAGGGTTTTCAAGATGTCCCACTATCCAGCAACACTTTCCAGCTCCTCCTGGGGGATCCTGAGGCATTCCCAGGCCAGATGGGATATAGAAGTGTGATACCCTGGTAATTGGAGCACACTCTCCGGTCCCCCTTTTTAAAAATGGGAACCACCACCCCAGTCTGCCACTCTAGAGGTACTGTCCCTGACCTTCATGCAACATTGTAGAGGCGTGTCAACCAAGACAGCCCAACATCGTCCAAAGCCTTCAGCATCTCAGGGAGAATCTCATTCAGCGACCTGGGCAAGTCTTCAGGTAATATGGGCAAGTCTTCAGGCTCAGCCTCAGCCCAAGAGAATGTATTCCCAATAGTCAGATTCAGGAGCTCCTCAAAGTGTTCCTCCCACCCTTCAGCTATATCCCCAGTCCGTGTCAGCAGTTCTCCTCCCCAGCTGAACACAGCCTGGGCCAAGCCCTGCTTTCCCTTCCTGAGCCGCCGCATGGTTTGCCCGAACTTCCTTATGGCCAACCGAAAGTCCTTCTCCATGGCCTCCCCAAACTCCTCCCACACCCAGGTTTTTGCTTCTGTGACTGCCAAAGCTGCAGCCCTTCTGGCCTCCCGGTATCTGTCTACTGCTTCAGGAGACTCCCTGGCCAACCAAGATCGAAAGGCCTCCTTCTTCAGCTTGACGGCTTCCTTCAACACTTGTGTACACCAGCGGGTTCTTGGGTTGCCGCCACGACAATCAACAAGGGGCATCTGTGGCTCAGGTGGTAGAGCGGTCACCCAGTGATCTGAAGGTCGGTGCAGCCACATGTCGAAGTGTCCTTGAGCAAGATACTGAACCCCAAATTGCTGCCATCGGTGTGTGAGTGCATGTGTGTCAATGGTTACCGCTTCTGATGAGCAGGTGGAACCCTGCAAGGTAGTCACTGCCACCAGTGTGTGAATGGGTGTGAATGGGTGAATGCCTACTTGTAGTGTAAAGCGCTATATAAATATAAATACAGGACTGACCACAGCTCTTAGCAGCCGCCTCCACAATGGATGCCTTGACCATGACCCACTCGGATTAGGGACATGGGGATGCTAGGATCTTCAACTACCTTGAAGACCTGACAAACGGGGGCCTCCACCACACATTCCCAGTTCACCGTCACTACTCGTTTGGGTTTTCCAGGTCTGTCAGGCAGCCTCCCCACCATCTGATCCACTCACCACCAGGAGGTGATCAGTTGACAGGTCTGCTCCTCTCTTCACCCGAGTATCCAAGGCATACGGCCGCAGGTCTAATGATATGGCTACAAAGTCGATCATTGACCTTTGGCCTAAGATGGTCAGGTACCAAGTACACTTGTGAATCACCTTATACTCGAACATGGTGTTCATTATGGACAATCCATGGCTAGCACAGAAGTCATAACATAACACTGCTCGGGTGTAGATCAGGCAGGCTGTTCCTCCCAAATCACACCCCTCCAGGTTTCTCCATCATTGCCCATGTGACTGTTGAAGTCCCCCAGCAGAACTATAGAGTCCCCTGATGGCATCCTTTCCAGGCCGCCACCCAGAGACTCCAAGAAGGCCAGGTATTCTGAACTGCTGTTTGGTGCATATGCACACATAACAGTCAGAGCCTTCCCCCCAGCAACTTGCAGTCGAATAGAGGTGACCCTCTCTAGGGGTCAGTCTGAGCCAGTGCTAACTATAAGTTTTGATCAAAAAGGAAAGTTTTAAGGTTGTCTGCCCCCAGACTGAGACTGGAAGTTGATTCCACAGGAGAGGAGCTCGATAAGTGAAGTGGTGACATTCCACGTACCTGGAACCAGTCTGCGCTGCCAGGAGTCAGCACATCTAGGTCCCTGCCATTGCCCACCACTCGGCTTACAACACACCCAAACCCAACGCCTTTCCCTGCAGGTGGTGGGCCCACTGGGCGGTGGCTCCATGTAGTTGTTTCGGGCTGTGCCCAGCTAGGCCCCATGGATCAAGTCCTGGCCACCAGATACCCATCGGCGGGCTCCCCTCCCAGGTCTGGCTCCAGAAGGGGGCCCCGGTTTCCCTATTTCGGACGAGGTGCTCTAGGTCCTTATTTGCAGATTCATGTAGGTCCCTTGAATCGCTCTTAGTCTGGCCCCTCCCCTTAGACCAATTACCGTGGGAGACCCTACCAGGGGCTATTGCCCCGGACAACACAGCTCTCAGAAACACAGGGACACACAAACCCATCCACTGCATTAAGGTATGGGGGGCCGAGGAAGATGTCAAGTTAGTATAATGCATTGATAATGGGACATGAATGTGTACAGAAGGACAGGGAGAGGAGAAAAAAGCTCACTCTATCATGGGAAGTCCCCCGTCAGTCTAAGCCTATAGCAGCATAACTAGGGGTCAGTCTGAGCCAGTGCTAACTATAAGCTTTATCAAAAAGGAAAGTTTTAAGCCTACTCTTAAAAGTAGAGAGGTTGTCTGCCCCCAGACTGAGGCTGAAGTTGGTTCCACAGAAGAGGAGCTCGATAACTGAAGGCTCTGACTCCCATTCTAGTTTTGGAGGCTCTAGAGACCACAAGCAACCCTGCATCTTGGGAGCATAGACATCTTGTTGGGTACTATGATCTCTTTAAAATATGATGGTGCCTGGCAATTAAGGGCTTTGTAGGCAAAGAGAAGGATTTTGAATTATATTCTGGATTTTACAGGGAGCCAGTGCAGAGAAGCCAATATGGGAGAAATATGATCTCTTATAATAGTTCTTGTCAGTACACGTGCAGGAGCATTCTGAATCAGCTGGAGAGTCTTATTATGGCAGCCTGATAATAGGGAGTTACAAGAGTCCAGCATGGAAGTAACAAATGCATGGACTAACTGGGGGAGAGACAGGGAGACATGTCACTCCTAAAAATGTTGTATAAATTATTTGTCCACCTTAACATTCCCTTATTATGGTGACATAATAAAGAAATGTATTTGTCCTTGTATGACATTGTGTTGTGCAAAGAAATGAAAGCTTGTAGTCCACGTCATGCTGCATACATAATACACAAAGGTAAATAAATTTAGAATAGAATAGGATAACAATGAATAAAATAGAGCAATATATACAGTTATTTATACATACAATACATGTACCCAGGAAATAATTATTATATAGTATTATAAATTAATATTATTATAATGTTTTTTATATAGTATTGTACATAAATTTGAAGTCAGAAATTTACATACAGCTTAGCGAAATACATTTAAACAATTCAAAAGTTAGTCAGTTAGGAGCTCTACTTTATTTTAAGAATGTAAAATGCCAGAATAATAGTAGATAAAATGATGGATATTATGGAATAAAAGGATAAAAACACAATGGGAATACAGGAGGATCCATCAGCAGTGTGTCTGGACCAAAATTCATCACTGCACCCTGAAGCCATGTCTCTAGTTCACATAACAAAAGGTCTGACTTTCATTCTGCATCACCTGGGTCTTGACTCAAAACCTTTGCCACTAATGGCATGTCATGATCATGTTGAGCTATACAGGAAAGTCCTTCACACATGGCTATAAATAAACTTATAATAAACTTTATTTATATAGCACCTTTCAAAACACTGTTATAAAAGTGCTTTACAATAAAACAGAATAAAATACGAGAGAAATGAGAACAAACTCAAAGTCATAAAACTACAACCAAGAGAGTAAAAGAGACATAAAACACATAGAACAGGAAATCACTGAAAAGCCATTTTAAAAAAGTGGGTTTTCAAAAGTGATTTAAAAGATAAAACTGAGTTTGCAGCCCTGATCTCCTCAGGCAGGTCATTCCAAAGTCTAGGAGCCCTGACTGCAAAGGCTCTATCACCTTTGTGTCTCAAACTAGACTTTGGAATGACCAGTAACGATGCAGCTGAGGATCTCAGGGAGCAGGAAGGGACGTATGCTGTTAAAAGTTCTGTTAAATATGACAAATAACCATACCATAACAAACTATAGTTTGTTAACATAAAATCTGTGGAATGGTTAAAATGACTTAACCCTAAGTGTATATAAACCTCTGACTTAAACTGTAATAATAATTATTGTATTATTATATTATTTATTATTGTATCCTTATTATAATAACATTTCTAAAACTTGTTTTTTTTTTTAAATCTTTCTCTTTTTAATTTCCAGGATCACTTAACAAACATACAAACATGTACACATAGTACCCACATACTGTATACCCTATTAACCTACCTATTACAATTTAATCTGTACCCCCGGAGTCTATAGGAAGGTAAGAGCCCATTGTCTCATGTATCATGTGGTGTACGTTATAATAATGTTTGTTAGTATTTACAGTAGCCTATAATTGTTTGACTACTCTTTTCATTATCTGTTTCTTTGGCTATCAAATTTCCATCGTATTGCAGCCGAGCGCACGTAGGCAAACTACTTCTGCGTCCATCCTTTTTTCATCCCTTGCCCATTCTCGAGATCATGGAACACAGTTCAGTTTGTGAAACGTGCACACAGAGCGTAACTATCCGTTTATTTTAATAGAAAATACCGATGTCTAAGTCAGCTTTAACTGCGTGAGCCAGTTAACTATTTTACTCGATCTTCTGTATATATGCCTAAAATAGCCTACTAGACAAGGCTATTGTTGCTCCTTCTATGGAAATGCGACAGGCAGATGTGGACAAATCCTGATGTCCTACGTGAGGACCGAGGCGAGGGTCATATCAACAGTTAACACGTTATACCAATTTATACTACTCTGAGCCAACTAATTCTATTTTTCATTCGTCTTGGACGCTTGACAAACATTTAAGCCTAACTAGTCTGGCATAAAACAGGTTGGGGCAAACAGTGTAACAGGGAAAATACATTCAAAGAAGGCTGAAATACAGACACAAACCACTAGTTGAAAAGAAAGACAATGCATGGTACCTGCTGAGATGCTGTCTCCTTCAGAAGCGCCTCTACATAAATCGCGGGTGCGCGCTTCTTATTATACGGAGGCGCGCAGGCCGGAAACTCCTGCCACAGTTCTCTGACTCCTGACTCAGTTTTCTGCTTAATATTTACACTACTTTACACTGATAACTTCGACACTAAGGCAGGCCCGTTTCTCCAAAGTAAAGTAAGCTATTGGCATAATATAAACTGTCCAGCTGTCTATCTGTTCTCTCAGCTTCACTGGCTGACACATCTTGCAGTAGTGTGAGCTGATTTTAAATTTAAACATTAGTAACCTAGTAAAAGATAGTAAAAGTAGACGGTGTGGAATAAATTCCAAATTTTCATTAAGGTGTAGTAAGACCAGGAACCTTTGTCCATCACTGTAGCTGGGGAACAGTTAGACAGACGTCCGATTGCCATGGAAACCATTTGCATAAAAGAGTAACGCTAATTTTTTAACTTAGCAGCATTTAGCTCGTTAAATGATATTATTAGCTTAGCGTCTTACTTGTTTGGTCGCTACACATCGTGTTGGCTGTTAAGAGTGAATACTTCCGAGCCCAAACGGTAGCCGTTTTTGCAGATACCCGTCGAGTGCTACAAGAGTTAAAACTATCAAGGTAGGCTAACTAAATGCTTGGTAATTCAGTTTGTGTGTGTGTGTAAGTGGTTTGCACAGTGGCAACTATCTGCACCAAAAGCTCCCACAGAGTCTCGGTACAATACACTGCGGTCGCCATGCCCCAGATTTACTCAGGGGAAGCAGGAAGGGTAAGGTTACTAGTATAGGAAGCTAAGCAACAAACTAGCCTACTGCTGTGGTCAAGGTAGCAGCAAAGACATTTTATCAACCTGAAAAAAATGTAAGTGTATGATAATGATACGTCACAACATAATGTTACATCATGCCACAAATCATCATGTTATTCGGCTGTTTAATTTTTTTGTTGCTTACATTTAAAGCCATGAACGAGTAAGAAAATTGCTTAAACTAACTTTACAGAGTGTCATAGTCTGTAATTCATTTTAATTAGGCTATGTTCCTGGCTTCACACTGCTACTACCTTGCCAGATAATGTATATCTTAACTGCATTACCCCAGTGATGAAATAAATCCATGTCATAATCATTTTAAGTTTTTAAGTGAAGTACTAAAGTACAAATACATTTCTCCAGTTCAGGGAAATTAATTTGTCTTGGCAATCCTTTTGAATTCATTGAGGTCCAGTATCTTTATAATCAGGTATCTGACAGATATTCATTATTATTATTATTGAAAACACATAACACAGCAGTGACATGGAAATTAGATGATGACTGAATAAAAATTTAAATATTAATGAGACAAGTATTTTTTAAATTGGGTAATTTGTTAATTGAGTAATAAAAAAGAATCCTCAGAATAATCACTAAATTAGTGGTTATATTAATTGACTTATCGAAAAAATAAT
The DNA here is from genome assembly GCA_037974645.1 of Hollardia meadi. NCBI lineage: Eukaryota > Metazoa > Chordata > Actinopteri > Tetraodontiformes > Triacanthodidae > Hollardia > Hollardia meadi. The sequence continues at coordinate 38,746 of JBBPCS010000145.1, forward strand.
TAAAAAATTGAAAAGAAAAAAAGGTACAGCCCTAAAGCACTGTTACTTCACACACATTTTAATCAAGTATAAGTGAAAGTACTCGACTAAAAATGTACTTAGATACAAGTAAACGTTACTGTGTCACATTTTAGAATATACAGTTAGGTACATAAGTATTTGGACAGTGACAAAATTTTTGTGGTTTTGCCTCTGTACACTGTCACAATGGATTTGAAATGAAACAATCAGGATGTTGTTGAAGTCTTTCAGCTTTAATTCAAGGGGTTGAACAGAAATATCGCATTAACCATTTCGGAATTACAGCCATTTTTATGCATAGTACCCCATTTTCAGAGGCTTAAAAGTAATTGGACAATTGACTGACAAGCAGTGTCTTGGTCAGGTGTGGCCTATTCCATCATTATTTCATGACAAATTGGAGTTTATTCCAAGTGTTGAACCTGCATTTGGTAGCTGTTCAGGGGAACTCTCAATATGAAGTCCAAAGAGGTGTCAATGCAAGTGAAGGAGACCATCATTAGGCTTAAAAAAAACAAAAAACCCCACAAGCGAATATATCAGGATAGCAAAAACATGGCCAAATCAACAACTTGGTACATTCTTTAAAAAAAAGGAATCCACTGGCAAGCTCAGCAACACCAAAAGGCCTGGAAGACCACGGAAGACAACTAAAGTGGATGATCACAGAATTCTTTCCTTGGTGAAGAAAA
>JBBPCS010000145.1:39558-58725 GCA_037974645.1 Hollardia meadi
GTTGAATAAATACTTTTGGACATACATGCTGTCTGTTTAATGTTGCACAAGAGTGAATGCTGCCAACCTCTACACTGTCAAGAACTCCAAATCCTTTGACTATCTGTTGACATGGTAATTTTGGTTGTAAGTATTAAGTTAATTATTAATCATAATTGCAAATTTACAGTTTAGTAGACTAAATGAGACTGACTAACTGAATTGACTATCTTTTCCCTGAGGTGAGATGATGTAAATGAGATCCTATTAAGTAATATAATTAATTATTATTTCTGATAATTAACTATTTTTGATAGCCAAATGTAATCAATTAGTTGTCGCCATGTGCCCCAACATGTACTTCTCACTGTAGTTTTATGCAATGAAGAGTTATTACCGTCATTTAAGGTTCTTTCACCTTCAATGGTTTTGATCATATGAATAAATTTTCGATTTGTTTACAACCTATTTGGTCACCTGACTGATCGTGTTTCCTGACTTGTTGCACCCACATTTTTAATAAAATCCATGCTTTAATTAAACCAAATTTTTTTAAAGCAATATTGTTGCATGGTTGAAAGAAACTCCCATAGCATCTTGGGTCACGTGCATTCTTTCAACATTACAGTAAGGTCTTATTGGGTTGCTTCTCAAAAATCTATCTAAAAATATCAGATTTGAGCAGAAATATCAACTGACGTTAATGTGTGAGCTCATTAGCAGTTACCCAGCAGTTATAGTATAGTGTACCATACTTGTCCTCACACACTCTTCTTGCTTCCTCAGGTGTAACGTTTCCTTCAGGTGAGATGCAGCAGAGGTTGGTTCGTTCTCTCTACCAGGAGGTGAATATACCTCCGGAGCAGGTGGAGTATGTTGAAGCCCATGGCACCGGAACAAAGGTCAGTGCATACAACATTCTAGTTTCTTAATGACACTGTTTCAGTGCTGGTCTTTGCATCACATGGTTAATGAGACAGAAAATCATTCATGAAAACATGCTACACATTTTTAATCTCATAATGAAAAAGTCACCTTCAAAGACTCACCAGGAATGTCTGCGTCATCTCTGCTCTCTACATGCAGGTCGGCGACCCACAGGAAGTTAATGGCATTGTCGGCGTGTTCTGTCAATCAAAGCGAGAGCCTCTGCTTATTGGCTCTACTAAGTCTAACATGGGTCATCCAGAACCGGCTTCTGGTCTGGCTGCCCTGGCAAAGGTGAGAGTGACACACATCCTGTTATTTAACTTAATAACTTAATATTTATTGGTATTTTCTGACCATGTCTGCTGTCAAAAGTGTTTCCACACTGGAAAGTGGCTGAGTCACCCAAGTGCTTTTCTGATCTCTGCAAGACTATGTCATGTGTGTGTCTTTGTAGTCTTTAATGGAAGAATTTTGCAATTGGGGAGAAGGACAGACACTTTCTTACAGACTCTTACACACTCTTTATCATTAGTTGTCAATTATTAATTTACAGAGACCCAACATTTCCCCCATGAGCAAGCACTTGGCGACAGTGGCGAGGAAAACCTTACTTTTAGAAGACAGAAATCTCGGAGCAGACCCCGGCTCGAGGTGGGCGGCCATCTGCCTTGACTGGTTGGGTTGAGAGACAGAGACAGAGGGGGGTATAGGGAGGAGTGGGGGAGACGGGCACTAACATAGATGAAAAGCAACTGTAATAATAAAAGCTGTAGAAATATTACTACTGTTAAAAATAGTAGTAGCTGTAGGAGCTGTTATTTTTTAAATATAGTGTTATAATAATAATAATAATAATAATAATAATAATAATTAAAGCTGCAAGCAGCGTTGAACGGGCCCTCGCACCCTGCGCACGTCAGGGGGAGTGTCAGTGACAGTGTCTGGAGAACACGCACTAATTAGACATCATGTGGCTGTATGTCAGGTGTAGACCACACCATGTAAATTCTATGTAATTTGGATGTTTGTCACATGAGGCTGATTTCCTGTTGTCAGTAGGTGGCGCTATGACTGTAACTGAAAAATTGGCCTGGATATGTCTTCAGGTCAGGACTCTCAGCAGACATGTGAAATTTGGAAAAGACCTGACAATATGGAGTGGAGTTGTAACATTTTCTTTTTGTCATGGCGAGACATCGAAATTCGCAATGCCGCCATGGCTGAACGGCCATTAGACAATGACTACGACTCAATATTGACATGAAGATGTACTCAGGCCTGGACTCTCATCAATCATGAGAAATTTGGGGCAGATTTGACAATGTAAAGTTGAGTTACAACAACTTCCTGTTTTGCCCAAAACATAGTTTGGGCAAAATTGACGCGCTCGCCAAGTCAAGGGCGTTTAACGAAACCAAAAAAGCTTTGCAATTTAGCGTCACAAAGGTCTTGCGTTGTCATATATAAAGTTTGAAGTCTCTGTGTTTAAATCTCTGGGACAAGTTCGTCAAAATAGAAAGCCTGTCATTGGCTTCACTTCGCGAAAAAATTGCACAGGAGATTTAAAATGGCCAACTTCCTGTTGGACCTAGGGTATAGCTCCAAGAGGCTTTTTTGTAAGTCGGGACATGATACGTGTGCCCACCAAATTTGGTACCTCTGCGACAAACCAGGGGGAGGGGCTTAATTTCTGAAGTTTTCTAGGGGGCGCCCTCGAGCTATTTTACGATGTCCAAGCCCGAGACCCATATTGGATACTAAGTTTGGCCACTCCTGATGCATGCGCCATGTTTCGTGAGTTTTCGAGTACTACAAGGGCGTCAAAAATGTTAAAAGTAAGTAGGGGGCGCTACAGAGCCAACGTGCCACACCTAAGCCCAATTGCAGCATAAATCGTAGGAATCACTAGTTTGAACCTCCATGCAAAGTTTTATGAGTTTTTGAACATCCTAAAGGCCTCAAACAAGTGTTCGTAAAATGAAAAGTGACGCACGAAATCCAAAATGACTGACTTCCTGTCAGGCGAAAAAATCTAAAAAAATTCAGTATATTATGAATGATGAGACGAATGATGCCACTGAATTTTGTGAAAATCAAAACAACTTTATCCCAACATGGCCTGCATTTGGGGGCGCTAAAATTCTGCTCTTCATCTTGTCTTTGTTTTTATTTTATTGGTTGTTTTTCATCTTACACGTAGGTGTTGCTTTCTTTGGAGAGAGGAGTCTGGGCTCCCAACCTGCACTTCAATAGTCCCAACCCTGACATACCTGCCCTCACCGATGGTCGGGTTCAAGTTATTGACCGACCTATTCCCATTCGAGGTGGCATCGTTGGCATCAACTCCTTTGGATTTGGAGGTTCAAATGTTCATGTGATCCTTCGCCCAGCTGGGAAACCAGCTGATGCGATTGCAATACCCAGAACTGTTCCCAGGGTGCTTCAGGCCTGTGGCCGTACAGAGGCCGCGGTCAACACCATGCTCCAAAAGGGGAAGGAACACACCACAGATGACAGCTTTCTGTCTTTGCTCAATGATGTGTCAGGAGTTCCTACTGCCAGCATGCCCTACCGAGGCTACGCTCTGATTGGCTCTCAGAGTAAAGTCATGGAGGTCCAGCAGGTGCAGGCCACTGCAAGGCCGCTCTGGTATATCTGTTCAGGTGAGCCATCAAACAAATAAACAGATGAAACAACAGATTTCAGTTTTACTGATATATGGTTTTACCAGTAATTGCTTTTTATTGTCTGTAGAGCAAGATGTCTGCAATTTTTGTGAGGACTTTTTTCTATAGAATTACTAATGAAAATGGTTCACAGTTCAGTTTGTGGATTATCCAGAGTATCTAAATACAATTTCCACCCAAAGATGTTGCTCTTGATTTTTATAAAAGCCATGTTTTAGTGTTGTAAGTAATACAAATACAGAAATGCAGAAATATCAAAAACAGATACTTAAACCAGTAAAAATGACACCAAATTTATCTGCAAGAGTGAGAATAAGTGAGAATTTAAAATTTGGGTGAACCAACACATGAAACATTTTTGTAAAACTGAGTAGAACTGAGCAATCCCTTTATGTGCCTTTGGAAATGCTGTAATTTGTCAGTATTGGGATTTTACGTATGTTTATTTCTTAAGATATTTAACATTGATGCAAATCAGTGGCTTAAAAAGAATAAAGACCACAAGGGTTGGAATCTACTACAGATATTACCCACTCAAACAATGAATGTTGAGCTTTCAATGACTGTTCATTCATTCAGATCTCAGACAGATGAGTCTTTTCAGTAACTGATGTTTTGCTGGATGTGATTTTGAGTATGTGACTTGCTACTTGTATAACAGGTATGGGAACACAGTGGGCAGGTATGGGCTGCAGTCTCATGCAGCTGCCAGACTTCAGGGAGTCCATCCTGCGGTCAGATGCAGCCCTGAAGGACACCGGCCTGGTTGTGTCTCGCCTGCTCATGGAAGCGGATGATGCTACTTTTGAAGACACTGTTCATGCCTTTGTTGGCCTCGCTGCCATACAGGTAGAGTGGATATTTAATGTTGCAATACTGGCATATTAGTATAATTTTAATATGGACTATAGGATAGGACTCTTCACACAAAGTAAATATTTAGGGCCCGAGCACCGAGGGTGCAGGGGCCAGAATGGTCTATGTACCAGAGGTGCAAGGAACCTATTGTTTTTGTAAAGATTATTTTTATTCTGCTGAAGTTTTGCATTTTTGCATCCATAGCACTTAGTTGTCACGAAATTTGGTGGGATCATTGCATGCGTGTTTCAATGTTTTGTACAACATTCTTTTGAATAGGAAGTCAGCCATATTGGCTTTTGTGTGAAAATTTCAAATTTTCAAAGAGGTGTTTGAGGCCTTAAGGATGCTCAAAAAATCACCTTGAAACCCTGCACCAATGTTTAAACTGGTAAATAATGAGATTTGATAGCCTTTGGGCCACGTTATGGACCACAAAATCTGACTCCCAGCTGCTCTCTAGCCATTGGCAACTGCACAAGCGCTTTTTCACCCACAGCAAAAGTGCGTTTTACAGCTCATTTTGCATAGTGACGGTTCATTCTTCTCTTTGCCATATGCAGATTAGCTCATGCCACCTCACAGGCTGACTGCAACCGATCTTTAATGTTAGCAACATACTGTAGCACTCCACCTTGTTTGGTAGGTTCGAGAAGCTTTTCCTTTACAATCTTAAGGGGCCCTCTAACTTTGTGGCCGTACACCACCTCAAAAGGACTGAAACCAGTGGATTCACTGCAGACTGCATCTGGAATGGCAAAGAGTAAAATTGGTATGGCCATATCCCAATTAGTGTTAATTTTGTTGGTTCTTTTTAAATTTTGTCTCAGATATTTTAGTGTTTTTTAAACCATTAGATTAATTTTGATTATCATTTCAGTCAATCTAGTCTAACTAGAAGTATGTATGTATATATATATATATATATATATATATATATATATATACTCTCGAAATATATAATTAAGGGCTTTTCAGACGGGGGCGACACTCCGCCCGCGTACCCGCTAGGATCCGCGGGATCTCACTGCTCTCCTCATGTGATTAGACGGGCAGACAAGCACCCCGCGAATAAACGCCAGGCACTCCGTGCGTGGTAACCATGGAAACGGCTTCTGTGCACTGCTTCAACCTCTCGTCCATCTTGTCGCATAGTCAAAGTTCAGGAGAGTTCTACTCCGGCCGCGGGCATGTGCATGTGACGAGCACGACCGCGGCACTTTCACAGGATCGCGCCCGCTTGTTGCTCTGCCTGTGTGATCGCCCGCGCCTCCCTACATGCCCACTCGCCTCTCATTGAAAATTAATTACGAGCCGCGTCAATCGCCCCCATCTGAAAAGCCCAGCGTGAAATGCTCCTTTGATCTCCACCGTGATGCAGTTGCTTGACTTGGCTCGGCCATGATCGAAATGGTTTAGCGCTCTTATTAAAATGAAGTAACGTAGTCAGTGCGAGCAACAACGTAATTAATGACGTAAGCAACGAATCGACGAATAAATTCGTTGGCAACTATTTTCATCATCAATTTTAATCGATTAAATCGATTAGTTGTTGCAGCCCTAGTTTGCATGCATGAGTAAACCCATGCCATCAAAATCTCACTTTAGTCAAGTACCCAAAGTTGGCAACCCTGCTCCTAGATCAATGAGTAACAAGACCTTCCTACTTATTAATACTCCCTGGTGTTAACGCCTTTATCATGGCACTGAGGCCAGAATTTCTAGGTCTAATTGGAATCCTTACAATGGCTTTTGCCTTGGACAATAGCCAGGCTGCTAGCAGTAGCCATGTTGCTAGCAATAGAGACTTTAAGCAGCGACGGTTGAGTGGACGCCTACGGCATTCGAGAAAAAATGGTCCAATTTGCGCATGCACAAGTTTGTCATGACACTTCCTGCCGTTGTAGCCCAAATGCCTACTACGGGAAAATGACTGGTTTAATGTACCCAGCAGTACATGAAAGTAGTAAGATAGCTGTTGTCAGAGTTAAATTGTTTCTTCGTGATATTCGATTTCCACTACTACGGCAACCGGTTGGATTGCTATTCTGAGATGCCTCATAAATACAAGACCTGGTGCACATTGTAAGATGGCTGTTTTACAGTTAGAAAACAAGGCTTGTAAGAATTAGGCTAGCTGTGAGTCTAGAGCCTGTACCAGTGGCCTGTGATATGTCAACATTAATCAGAGCTATCAGATAGCAGCCGCTGGCCAAAAGAGGGTGACAGGGACTACCCCACCACCCACCAAGCTTTAAACTGACAGTCACAAAAAAATGGTTTTCAGTTACACAATAAAATGCTCCAATATAAAGTTCTCTCTCTCTCTCTCTCTCTTATACCTGAGATTCAGGGAACCTCTGTCTCTCCAGCCTGACAACCTCCTCATAAATCCTGAGCTCCATCAGAGCCGTCTAAAAATATTTATTTCAGAAGCTAAAATTTTAATTTTGTTTCCTGTGTCCTCTGTCCTGTCAAATTTATAGCTAGAGCTTTTAGTGTGCTGCAGTGGCATTACTATATACGTGAAAACGTTTAAAATGACTTATATACAACTAATATAACACACAATAAAGAAATCACCTGGAAAGCTTGCACTGCTGCACATCATTTAAAAGGCAATATAGCCCATGGAAACAGATAGAGGTGAAGTGAAATGTCCATGCTGGTGTGGGTTTTTAAATCAGAACAAAATAATTTGTTTGGGTGGGTATATATTGTCATCAAAACCTGTATATATTCTGAGTGTTTTGCTAATCTTTGTGTGGCCTGTCCTCTCCCAGGTTACCATGGTCGAGAAGAGGTCATATGACATAGGTGCCATTCGTAATGTGACCCCCAGGATGAGGCTACTATACAAGGTGCCATGTGCTATAGAGCAATAACCATTCACACGAACACTTCACACATCGATGGAACAGCCATCAAACAGCAATTTGGGGTTCAGTATCTTGCCCATGGACACTTCGACGTGTAGACTGCAGGGGCTGGGGAACAAACCAATGTCTGATTAGTGGACCACCGCTCTACCTCGTGAGCCACAGTCGCTGTGAGGAGAGAAAGCGCACACACTGCTGCTTTTCGGGAATGCTGATCAACAACATGCTGAGTTTACCTGCAGCAGAGCATGAGGTGCTATCTCCACCACCACAGCGTTTTCAGGCACCAGACTGAGGCCCTCATGGAACAGCACAGGGCTCACCAGATTGTTAACATGGTAATCAGCCGAACTGTACAGAGCCAGAGGAGAGTCCCACTCAGCCTGAGGGATACTGGTGCTCACCCAGCGGGACGAACGCTGCCGTGGCTCCTTGATCACCTACACACAAGATGACATTTTATAGCATCTATTAATCTTCAAATGTGTGCCAAACATGAAACTTAACTGATTTGCGACAAGCAACTATGTTTTGACATATTTTTGACATACCTAGATGCCTATTAGGACAGTGACAGAGTACAGCGAAGAAAGATACAAGTTCTAGATATAAAGTAGCCAAAACTGAATTTGTAGGATACAAAGCAGAGTTAGACCCTTATGGTGAAATGCTGAAAATTTTCAACAATAAATAAATAAGATAAGAACTTTCCAGACATAACATCAAATTGTGTATTTCAAATATTACTACACCAAATGGAAGTGGGACTGTGTTTCCCAGACTTTCCATTAGATAGCTGTCATTCTAAAAGCAGGAGTAGATACCTTTTTTAGAGCAGCCAGCAGGGTTGGAGCGATGGAGGCCATGTAGTAAGAGTGGAAAGCGACGCCAGCACTGCGTACTTCCTTTGCAAACACTCCCTGCTCTTTCAGCTCCGACACAAATTTACTGATTGCTTCCTAATGAAACACACACACCACATCTGTCAAGACACATCACCCTGCACCCGGGAAAATTAAATTAGTGAAAGCTAATGTAACCATGCTTACATTCGATAATAGACCTGTTATTATTGCTTGTGCAACCTTACATTGTTTTACCTTCTCCTCCTCCTGATGTTGTCTGTCAGAAAAAGTTAAAATTCCAATCTAAAAGTCTTGTAAATTTGCTGACCAGTTTGATTAGTTATGTGCAAAAGTGTTTCTCCAGCTCTAGTATTCAGCAAAACACTGGTAACAATTAAACCCTGCTCATGAAAAGTCTTATGTATATCACATACATCTAGTTTCCCAAACTTTACTTATTTTGGAGGATTTGTAACCTGTACCTTAAAATAGTTACAAAAACAACATGTGAGAAAATGGAAATAAAATAATAAAGACATAAAGTAGGTCAATTGTGGTCAGACTATGTAAACTTCAGGTTCTCTGTGTATTAAGAGGGCTATAAAAGGCAAGGTCTGACAGAATGTTTGACCTGAGGACCAGAGATGGTGACAGTGTCTTCAGCGTTGTGGCAGGCTGGGACCACTCCTTGAGGACACTTAGCTAGACACTCCTCCCAGGTCAATCCTGGAACACAGAGAAAGTACTAACATAAAACATGTGAAAATAAATAAAAAACAAACAATTAAAAACAAACACAAAGCAAAATCAGACTGTCATTGTTTTGCACGTCTGTATATTAAGATTTTCTTGTTCTAATACTACTTCTAAAATATACTGGACTGAATGAGAACTGTCAAGAACTGTGTCTTTCTTGCAGAGGTGTTTGTTATCTGAATTGTACTCTGGCTGACTGACCCATGTTATTGTTATCAAACAATAATAAAATTAGAAAAATCAGTAACAAAGGGAACCCAGTTGAGTTTTACTGAAAATGAGTCATCGAGGTTTGACACAAGGATCTCCTGCTGTATTTTGTGTGAGGTTATTAAGTTTTTTAGTAAAACTCTACTTGGGCGTGCATGAGACTGACATAATACTGTCATAACCATGACACGATTACTGTAATTGTTAATGCAAAGTTTACGTTGCTTGAGCTGTCTTGAGATGATAGCTAGGCATTAATCAAGACAATGTCTTTGTTATGAAAACTTCACATTAACCAAGACAACATAACTTGCCATAAACATGCCGTAGCAGGCCTAATTCTCAAACTTAAAAAAAACAATTTGACTTTGTGTGAACATTATATTAAACCGTCACATGTGGCTGGCTTTGACATTGGCTGTCATGAGACCATTACAATTGTGTCATGAATATTTTCCTTGACCTCAACTTGTTTGGACTAGTCATTACAATGTCATTAACTTTTACTACACTGTCAAATGCTTTTGTAACAGTGTCATGAGTAATTTCCTAAACCTCTACTACAGTGGTACAACTTGGAATTGTCATTAAGATGTCATTACATGTTATGAGGCCAGATTGATGCAGGGAATACAGTAATGTTACCGAGGTGATTTACTGAGTTTCCTTAGCTTTACTTGTTGCTAAAGTAAGCTAACTGCTAACTGTTGCTAACTTTACCTGAGTCAGCCCTGGGGTGCCAGAATCCCAACCCAAGTTTTAAGATTGAATTTATTTATTATGCAATATACTGTAGCATTGTACAATTACATTATTTTTGTAGTCCCTTTATGCTAGTCACAAAAACAATATTATATAAATAGATTATTATATAAGTCTTCAACATAAAACCATTTTTTTGCAATGGAGTGTGGAGGATAAATTGAGGAGTCTTAGAGACTTAGGAAAGGAACTACTCCATAGTCTGGTGGTATGGCAGTGGGTATGTACTGTATGTCTGTATCGCTTGCAGCAGGGTGAACAGGCTGTGACTGGGGTACTCTTTTTTAGTATCCTTGGGCTCTTTGCAGAAACCTTACCTCATCAATATCATTGATGCTTTATAGATGGGTACCAATGATGTTCTGGCCATTTTTAATTACCTGTTGTAGAGCCCTCCTGTCATGGGCTGTGCACATTCCATGCCAGTTTTTAATATAAGTATCTAGCTATCATTATGGATTTCCCATGTTTTTTTTAGAAGTCTGTTCATAGTGATATAGGCTAATAAAAATAACAACAAATAATTTTTTAAATTTGAAAAGCCCCACACTGTCTGCTTTGAAAAATTCTGGTCCTTGGACAAATGTACTGTAGTTGATGACCCCTGTTTTACATAATCAATTTACTTTAAGTGAGAGTGAGAGTACTCGGTACTCAGTGTCAGCAATCACCCAAAGGCACTGTATGTACTTGTACTTGGTCAGAAAAAAAGTGGCATTGATGCATATTGGTGCAAAAATTATGGTTTCGTTGCTGTTGAGCAGTAGGTTGCTGTTGGTTGTGAACCCTGTTGTTGTTGACTTCCTCCCTATATGAATTTTTATCACCGTTTGAAATAAAGCCAATACTGTGATGTCATTCTATAACCTCACAATAGAGTTTTCTCCATGTCAACATAGCAGTCATGGGTGTGCAGCATGAACAGGAGGGGGCTAAGCACACAACCCTGAAAACACTCACACATCATTGAGCAATAGAATGGAGGAGATGACTACAAATCCGTACTCTCTGGGGTCTGTTTGTGAGGAAGTCCAATACCTAATTGCAGAGTGTGGTAAGTAACTTTGCCAATAAGCTTCATGGGAGAGATTGTGCTAAACTGAATCAACAACAAACAACATTCTGATGTAGGTGTTGTTATTTTCAAGGTGAAAATAGGACTGGAGGGCAGTGAAGATGGTATCCTCCAGGAAGGACACACAGAATGAGCTTCTAATTAGTAAAATTAGATTAGTAGAATTCGATGATTTTAAAAAGGCAATATAAAATTTTAATTAAAGGGGGATTCTGGTATTTTAAAACCTGGACCCGACATTTACATATTTTGGTATGGAAATGACTCATACTTACCAAAAGCTTTGGAATTGGTCCAATAGATTACTTCAGCTGGCAGCTCAAAAACTAAGGTAAAGAATCACTGTTCTCTCTCTTACCGACTGCAGCCATGCCTCCTGGAGGAAGACTGGCCTCCTTGATGCAGCGGCCTCTCCAGTAGGCAGCAAGAATAGCCTCACTTTGGCTGAGGGAGCCGTCAGCATAGCCACAGGCCAGCTCCCCCACTGAGTGTCCTATGATGCCATCAGGTTGCAGACCAAGCTTCGTGAGCAGGTCAATCTCAGCTATCTGTAACAAGGTGAAGAATAGAACACACATGGGCTTACTTAAATTATTTGTGTTTATCTAGATTTAAAACTGCAAAATTGGATCTCTCTCTCTGAAACCCAATTATTGCTTCTCTCCCTTTTGGTTATTTAGTTATTTTCTGATTTTACAATTAATATCCAAACAACTAGTAGCAAGGAGTGTTGAACAGGCCCTCGCACCCCCAACTTAGTTCCTGTTGCCAGTAGGTGGAGCAATGACTATTAATCCTAGTTGGTATGCATATTTCTTTAGGCCAGGACACTCATCAAACATGTGAAGTTTGAGACAGATTTGGCCATGTACACTTGAGTTACAAACCATTTGGTGTTTCATGGTCTCAATTCTTGCCCTCTTAGACCTAAGTGCAGCGTTTTACACGATTGACAATGACATCTTAATCAGTCATCTTGAAAAGCTGGTTGGTCTCTCTGTGTGTTAAACTGGTTCAAAACATACATCAAAGGGAGAAAGTTCTACATTAGAAGTGGAGATCATGTGTCTGATAAACATGACATCTGTTATGGGGTTGCACAAGGGAGCTGCCTTGGTCCATTATTATTCTCACTCTATATGCTGCCACTTGGTGACATCATTAGAAAGCACAATTGCGGTTGAGCCTCGAAGGGATGTAGACGCTCGCTACTGAGCTCCCCCATATTAACCTTTATATTTGTTAACGAGTCTGACCTACAGTACACACAGTTCTGTCTTATAAGCTGAGTGTGCAATGTTATATTGTGAGAATTTGAGTTTTTATTTTGTTTTGTATTTCGACTTAACAAGATGCCATATTTGAGGAGTAATGCTAAGGTGTCCAAGCATGCAGAGGGACTGGCCCCAGACCCAGGTCAATCAGCTATACTCCATGCAATTACGACTTGAAAAACTGAATTGCTGGCGAAAACTGATGAGAAAGCAGAGAGACAGAACACTGAAATACGCAAACAAATCAGCACCTTAAGAGGGGAGATGAAAGCGTCCATCGACCATGCTAATGCTAAGGCAAATGCTCTGGAAGAGCACACCGCCAGCCTGGAAGTAGTGGCTAACAACCGCTCAGACACCATCACTAAACTGGAGCAACAGGTGTTCCAGCTGAGGAAAGAAGTGGTGAGTCTTACGGCAAAGTGCAAGGACTTAGAGGCATGAACACAGAGATGCAATGTGCGCATCTTTGGTGTTAAAGAAAGACCACACACAGTCAGTAGCCTGGTAGAGGGCTGCATTCAAGCAGGTGAGGCAACAGCTACGGCAGTACGATGGAGTCAGATACAGGATGTGGAACCCAGCCAAGCTGAAGATAACAACCCAAGATGGTGTGCAGATAAGCTTCACTGACCCCGCAAAAGCGGAGGATTTTGTAAAGGGACTTGCTACGGGCTCATAATCTACATCGAAGTTGGACACACCCGCCTTTCTTCTCTGTTAATTGGTGCCATCTGAAATGGATAACAGGCACTGTTGTTGTCTTACTGGATAGTATGCCACAGAGGCAGTCTACATTGTGATACAAGTGATACATTTGCCAGTTTTCATATTGTAATGCATATGCAGACTTTTATTGCACTGTATATATGTTTATGTTCACAGATTTGCAATGCGTATGCAGACTTTTATTTCATTTTATATATTTTTTTATGTTCACGGATGTAAACAGACATACTGACGTACACTCAGATTTGTACAGATAGATATGCACACACTGTACACTCAAGATGTTGCAGCTGTTAAGTTAAATTGTTGTTGTTCTTTGTGTATTTTGCATTATTGTTGTTTTTATTTTGCATAATATGTAAGCTGGAATGTGAGGGGACTCAACCACCCTGTTAAGTGAAGTAAGGTGTTTTCCCACCTGGTTAAACTTAAAGCAGAGGTAATACTCCCACAGGAAACACACTTACGCATGTCAGATATCTCAGTCAGACTGCAAAGAGGATGTGTGTCACAAGTCTTCCACTCCAAATTGAACTCTAACTGTCGTGGAACTGCTATCTTAATTAGGGAAAATGTGCACTTCATATCGTCAAAAATAGTAGCTGACAAAAATGGACACTTCATTATTTTCCAGGGCAGGTTGTATAATTTGCTGGTAATCCTAGTTAACATCTATGCCCCAAATTGGGATAACCCACCTTTCTTTAAGGAACTGTTTGGCTGCATCCCAGAGCTGGGCACACACCACCTGATATTGGTAGGAGATTTTATTACCGTTTGCAGCCTTCTCTCAACCGCTCCAAAATTCCAACAGACCCCCTCTCTAAATCAGCTCACATTATAAAGGCCTTCTGCCAGACCAGTGGTGTGGTAGACACATGGAGATTTAAAAATCCAACATCGAACGAGTTCTTATTTTACTCTGCATAAAAACTCTCCCAGACATATTCAAGAATAGATTTTTTCCTTTTGGACAAAAAAATGCTTCCACTTCTAAAATCTTGCTTGGCTTCAGAATAACCCAAGCACATGGCGTAATTGGTGTCTTAATCCGATATTGCTATAGAGCTAGATAGATTTTTTCCTTGAAACAAATCAGCTACCAGACACTAATATACTCACCTTATGGGAAACATTAAAAGTATATCTTCTGGGTCATATAATAGAATACACAGCTCATCTTATCAAAAGTAGATCCAAACGCTTTACAGAATTAACCAAGCTCATCCATGATGTTGATCAGCAACACTCTGCAGACCTCTGTAAGAAAAGGATTGCACTACAAACCGAGTTTGATCTTCTTGCATCTAAACAAGCAGATATGTTCTTAAAATCAAGACAAAGCCATGACGAACATGGAGAACGTGCGGGTAGGCTGCTCTCTCATCAGTTACGTCAATATTCGGCTGCCAATTATATTACAGGAATACAAGACGCAGATGGCACCCTCAAATCAGACGCAAAAGACACCAATGACCAGTTTAAGAATTTTTATTCCTCCCTATATACTTCAGATAGTTCTGTTTTATTGAAAATCTGGAACTGCCCACTATAAATGAGAAGGATAAGGCCAGCCTAGAAGAACCAATATCTGAGGCCGAGATTGGACAGGTGATCAAATTAATGAAAAACAGAAAAGCACCAGGCCCAGATGGATACCCGATTGAGATTTACAAGACCTTTACCGCTAAATTGTCACCCTTGTTGTGCTCTGTTTATGCAGAATCACTTAAACAAAAGAAACTGCCTACATCAATGACACAAGCCACAATTTCTGTTGTAAATTGTGGCTTGGGTCACAAGAAGAAAGACCCAATCAAGTGTGAATCCTACTGGCCAATCAGCTTGCTTACATGTGACGATAAAATACTTACAAAAATCCTTTCCCTCAGATTGGAATCTATAGTACCAACCATTGTACATCCTGACCAAACAGGTTTCGTAAAGGGTCGGCAGTCATTTCACAATCTACGCTGCCTCTTCAATATAATATACTCTGAACACTCAACCCAGCTCCGCCAGAGATAGTCATTTCATTGGATGCACACAAAGCTTTTGATCGTATTGAATATAGACGCCTTTTCAAATATTTATGCAAATTTGGATTTGGCCCAACTTTCATATCTTAGATTCGAACTTTGTACACTCTGCCACAGGCATCAGTGAGGACCAACAATACCCACTCTGACTACTTTACACTCCAAAGGGGCACGAGACAGGGCTGTCCCTTGTCCCCCCTCCTATTCGATCTCACCATCGAGCCACTGGCTATAGCTCTGCGGCAAAACAATGAGATAAGGGGCATTAACGTTATATGCGAATGACCTTTTGTTGTTCATATCTGACTCCGAGATTTCAATTCCAAAGTGCCTGGACACCATTTCACAATTTGCCATGACCTCAGGTTATAAAATCCATCAAACAAAAAGCATATTATTTCCAATTAACAAGAAAGCACTTACAATGTCCTTTAACTCAGGTGCATTTAGAGTTGCGACTGGTCCCCTGCCATATTTGGGAGTCAAGGTAATGCAATGTTATAAAGAGCTGCTCAAATATAACTTTCAACCAATTATGGACCAAGCTAGGAAGGACCTCAGTCGCTGGTCAACTCTCCCACTGTCTCTGGCTGGTCGCATTAACTCAATAAAGATGGTAATTCTACCAACATTTTTATACTTATTTCAGACAGTTCCCATTTTTTTGCCAAAATCATACTTTAAAGACTTAGACAAATGCATCAGCACATTCATTTGGAACAAAACTATGCCACGCGTACGTAAAGCTGTTTTGGAGAGGCACAAAGCAAACGGTGGTCTAGCATTGCCAAATGTTTTGTATTATTACTGGGCAGCCAACGTCCACAAACTAATTATCTGGTACGATACTTTTGTAAATGGTGAAGGCCCAAACTGGTCTCTTATGGAACAGCAGTTCCAGTTCAGCAGTCTCCCCAGCCTCCCTGCTGTGTGCTCCATTACCACTGGCTACGGGGGCCCATATGGATAATCCCATTGTGAGAGACATCTTACGTATATGGACCCAAACATTTTGGCAATACACAAGCCTTCGTGTCTATGCAGTTTACCTCAAATCCCCTTTTTAAACCTTCTCTGATAGATGCAGCTTTTCAGATCTGGTCTAGAAAGGGAATATACTGTGTGGGGGACCTTTTCACCGATGGAATGTTTGGTTCCTTTGATCGTTTTGTTAAAGAGTTCAGCTTACCTCGGTCCCACTTTTCAGGTGCCTTAAAATCCGCGATTTCACTCGCACACATTTCACATCATTCCCATCCAAACCATTGGCCAACCCACTTGATGAGTGTCTGAAGCTCAAACCCTACGTACCAGGCTGTGTGTCTCGCTTATATAGTAACATTCAGAGTATGGAATGCTATTCTATGCACCACCTGAGAGCACAGTGGGGGGAGGGCACAGAGCTCTCTTACCCCTTTTCCACCAAGGCACTTCGAGGGCCGGTTCGGAGCCGGTGCCTAATCTCGAACCAGTTCTTTGCGTTTCGGCAGCCAAAGAACGGCCTCTTGGCCGGGAAAACCGGTTCCAGAGTGGCACCAACTCTTTGCTGGTCTAGAACAAAGAACCGCTTATGTCAGGGGCTGGGGGTGGGATTATCGTGACCAACTAGACCAACTAAAACTTTGTGACCGCCATTTAAAAAAACAGAACTAGCGTGTAGTCGAAGAAGGAAGAATAACACAACAACAACATCAATGGACGTAAAATCAAAGCAGCAGTGGTCCATGGAGGAGACGATGTAGTCCGCCATTGTTGTTGTTGTTGTGCTTGAAGTTGCCGCTAGCGTTGCTGGGAAAGCGGAGACATATACAGTAGAGTGTGGATACCTGACCCGAGCCGAGACGGGATCCGTCGGGCCGGGTTCGGATAAGAATTTAGACGTCATGTTTGGGTTCGGGCTACCTGACATGCTGCTGTGTTGTGCTTAATTAGAAATTAGATATTGAACTTATATTCACTTATTATTGAGCACCCTGCTCCTCTGCTGGCATGCTGTGTTTTGTTTACTCCCTATTTGGTACCGTCCTGTACCAATGGATGAAGACTCCCTATCTAACCTCGAAACACAGCTGCTGCTTTGAACCATTTGATAGATTTTAATGATTCACACGCACACATACATCCTGTTATCACATACTCCTCTTTCTTATAAAATGCATGTATACTCTCTGAACTGACATCAGTCTGCATCTACACTCTGTGTGCATGTAGCTGATCACTTTGCAAAGTTCTCATTAAATGACACAAAGACAACTTCTTCATTGTGTCGACTCTTGTTTTCAGATTTCCACCACAGTGACAACGCATGAACGCTACACAGGCTATTTGTTACATTCAGGCAGACCGCGGTAAATATTCAGCCTAAACTAGGGAGAATGGAGGACGTCAAACAAAACTTGTCATCAGGAAAGTTTAAAACTGCCGAAAACCATGCAGGAAAGTCAACAGTATGGAGGCATTTCTATTTAGTCGTAAATGCGGATGATAACGGAGCAGTTGGTTTTGTGAAGTGTAAAACGTGTGCTGTGCGTGCGGCATGTGTGTGTGTACGTAACAGCAGCCTTTTGCCGGTTATTTTTACACTGTCCATGTGTAATCAAAGTAAACAGACAAGCTATATCTAAGATAACAATGACTTCATGTCAGGTAACAAACTGCTTTGGGCTCTGTCGGGTTCGGACCGGGCTCGATTACTACTGTCTCGGACTCGGTCAGGTTCGGTCAGAAAAATGCGGCCCGAGCCACACTCTAGTATACAGACGTATACAGTGACGTAATGACGTGGCTCTCTCTCTCTCTTTCTAGCCCATGAAAAAGTTCTTAGAAGGTTTGCAAGTTGAACCAACTCCGAACTGGCACTAGCACCAACCCAGAACTAGCACTAGGTTCGCATTGGTGGAAAGGGGGTATCTGAGGAAATCTGGCAAAGAGCCATCAAAAGAACGCATACATCTTCAATTTGTGTCAAGCATGCCTGCACCTCTCTAGAGCCAAACTGGCCCTGATATATCCTGGTTCAGACCCTAACTGCATCAGATGCCATCAGGCCCCTGCCACTTTAGGCCATATGTTTTGGACATGCCCAAAATGATACACATTCTGGTCAGAGATTTTTAACACATTCTCAGTAGCCCTCCACATTTCTACCCTACCCTTTCCCCACCCCCCTCTTGTTTCTTCTTGTTGATTCCTTTCTTTGTCTTTAGTTGTAAACTTGGTTGTTTAATTTGGTATGTGTCTGCACCTTTTTTTGACACTTTATTCCTGTTTTTTCTATTATCTTTTAGCGCATTTTTTCTATTATTTTTCTGTCCCTTTATCTGTTCTTATTCGGAAAAATCAATAAAAACAATTTCAAATAAAATAGAAAGCACAATGTATGTTTCCATAGTTATGCAGATGACACACAACTGTACATCTCTGGTGAACCAAACAATGCTGCAGCTATAGACTCCATCACTACCTGTCTTTTGGCAATAAATAAATGGATGAGTAATAATTTCTTAAAGCTAAACGAGGACAAAACTGAAATCTTACTTGTTTACCCTAAAACCAAAAGAGAAATGCTGTTTAATAATCTCTTTCCACCTGAGAAACAGCTAAAATATGACCATTTATAAATCAAAAAGATGCAGAACAACTGATACATGCGTTAATTTCAAGCCAACTTGATTACTGTAATGCACTGTAATGTAATGCAACATCAGTCCAGTTTTAGCTGTCCTGCACTGGCTTCCTGTAACATTTAGACTACATTTTAAGGTCCTCCTCCTTATATATGAAGCCCTTAATGGTCTGGGACCCAGCTACATTGCTAACTCCCTTGTTCACTATCAGGGCTGCCCCTGGCCAAATTGGGGCCCTAAGCAAAATTTTGTTATGAGGGAAGGGATGTCTCTTTTTATCACTCTATCAATCAATTTAAAAAAATCAATTTTCTCCATGTTTTTAGGAATAAAATGCTCTATAAATCAGGCTATGAATGATATATGAAAAAACCCCTCTGTACAAACCTTCAGAATATAGAAAGGAATCAAACTGGAAAGTTTGGTGGATTTAAGTGCTATTGAAGTGGAGATTTCTGACTTAGTGTGAGGAAAAACCTCATTTTGAAAAAACAGCCTTTAAAGATTTGTGTTGTCAT
>JBBPCS010000146.1:0-57199 GCA_037974645.1 Hollardia meadi
AGGGGAACCTAAGTTTTGTACGGTTAATTTATTTGACGAGCTGTTCTTTGTCCGTTAGCATCGTGAATGTAGTAGTATCCTTGTCCTTATACGTTTTAGTCAAGTGTTAGCATGTTGTCTCCGGTTCAGGTTTCGTTAGCTTAGGATGCTATTCTGAGGTGTGTACAGTGATTGTGCATACTTTGACCGCCGCACAGCCAAAAATTGTCTGAGCATGTTTACCTCTAACGTTAGAGATAATCTAACGCGCCGAGTTTTGTTTGTGGTTGGCACGCAGCCGACATTACAGCTGCTGACTAGATTGTTACCGAAACCTGTGATTCCCTTAATAGTTTCACCCCGTTGCTGTTATGAATGCCATGCTATGTACATCGTTAGTTGTAAAAATACTACATTGGCCTCTGGCAGGAGGCTGCGGTCCATTTGCTGAAAACGCAAGCAGTATTTCTACACAACTAAAACTCGCTATTCTTGTTGTTAGTGTTTATCTCCGATGTTACAATAAATAAAAATATGCAGTCATATTTGTGTAAAATCCAGTAATACTCTACCTCGTCAGTCAACATGGTTCTTTCTCTTCTGATAGTCTTTGCCGGTTATGTTGGCTTCAGCTTGTCAACAAATGCACATGTACCGCTGTCTATGAGGGGAGCTCAAAGCCATTTGTCTTTACGACAGTGTAATTACACCCTGCAACGGTAGGGGGTGCTCAGGGGCGAAAATACCAAAAGTTACGCAGTGGGGCTTTAAATGTTTTTGATTACTTGATAATGGCATCAACAGAATTTTATTAGCTTTGTTATTTTGCCATGTTGACCATTAGCCAGTTGAAGACCCAGTTGGGTTGAATTGCTGCCTTTGTTTTAGTCAATAAAATGTTGGGAACCTTAATCCAGTGTGAATACCACTCTTTCCTTCATTGAATTTCTTAGCCTCTACCTCAACTAAATAAACACAACTACAAAATCTAACTATTGTCTTTAACCAGGAAGCACTCTGCTATATGTATATATGTATATGTGTGAGTATGTATATGTGAGCCTATTAGTGAGTTAAACAAAGCACTATGAATCAGGTGATTTATGTTGCTTAAGAATAGTGTTACATTTAGGCACATGGTTAAGAACCGCTGCAACAAAAGGTCAAAAAAAGAGAGAGAAAAAAAAACATTTAAAAACCGAGAGCCTCTTTATTAAAATGCTTCAAAAGTCAAACAAATGAAGCTGGCATATCGTGGTGAAAACAAAACCTTAAAACATTGCTAAAAGTGTTGATATGTTTCAGGTGCCTGCAAATACTGTCCTAATAAAAAACAGAAAAGTGTATTGCATGTGAAACATTTGTCTTAATTTTATATAAACTTCAGGTCATCCACTCCACTCCATCCATTAAACCTGAAGAATGAGGCCATGTGATCAGATCTGGCTGAAGTCCACTATGATGAAAGTTTTTTTTTCTTTAAGTAACAGTTAATATGAAACTGTACTAAACGGATGCACGGTGCCTGAGAAATAAACTGTATAAATGAGTTTGCAACTTGCCTGACTCATACATTTTTCAAAAGACATCAAACTAACATGCAAAACATGAGGGAGTAAGATTCCCGCTACTTGAGCAAAGACAACCCCTCAGCATTATGATTAAAATGTTTTACAGTACATGCCTTCATGTGCAAATCAATAATTCAAATACAAATCTAGACATTACAGAGGCAGATTCTTTTTTTGTCCAAATAAAAGTACCAGTACAAAAAAAAAAAGGATAAATAAACCAAACATGGATCGGGACATAAAAAGACAGCTTCGTTCTGACATTACTTGGGTTTTACACCAAACTCCAAAAATATAAAAACAAAAACATCATTTTCTCAAAGGAATAACTAATTTTTTTCTCCATCAGTTACTTTTCTGTGACATTTTTCTCACATTGGGAGCAAAATATATCATGTCCATGTGTTGCTAGACATTACCCCAAACTATAAATATAAACAAACAGGTGTTTCACAAGTCTGATCACTCCAAAGATCATTCAAACAGCATTTCTATTGACAGCCCATTTCAGTTACTCAGTTATAAACATGCTGATGGATGACAAACATGAAAACATGTTGTTAGTCCAGCACTGCAACACACACACACACACACGCCATTATGTTATTATAATACTGAGTGGTACACCAGTCAGTTCTAAGACCCCACAATAATCAAGTAGCTGACAAGTTGTTCTCTATTTTGTCGACTACACAGAATCTACTGCGAGATAAAAGCTTCATGCTACAACCCTGAGACACCAACAATATTTGAATACAGTGGACATGTAGTGCCAAAAACACACACACACACAAACCATGATAAATAATGAATATGAAAATACTTAGTGATGCTCATTACTGAAGGGAAGTGTGTGTGCCTGTTACTTTACAACATTACACCTGGCCTGCAGGGTTTCATGAGGTTTGACACGTAGAAAACCAAGCTTTCTGCTCACTAACCACAGTCACTGATGGATTCTTGTATTCATTGAGTACATTCATCCTTTTACTTGCTACATTTAGATTTTTGTATAAAACAATGGCTGAAAATTGTTTTTAAAATTGTTTTCCCATTTGGCTGATGAATAGTGTTACTCAATCTCCCAAATGACTAACATGCCAGCATTAGTCAGATGTGATAAGAAAAAAGGAAGATGGACCACCTTTGTTACTGCTATAACCTGTCAAAACACACTATTTAAAACAACAAAACTTGAGGATGGTGACATGGCTTATGCTGATGAACAAAAATCAACACTCACAGCGAATACAGTATGACCATCCTGTAAAACAGCATACATTGTGCACAGCTACCACAGATGTTTGGTCAGTCTTAGAAATGTAGAATTAAAGCCATTAAATCTGAGTTCTAGGCAGTACACACATGGTCACTTTAGGTATCAGGAGATGATATAAAACCATGCAAAATACCAGTAAACTGTTCCAGCTAGAAGCAGTAGAGGAATCTCACCAAGATGCTCCAAACAACCTCCACGTTAGAAAATAAAGTGTATCGTAAGGCTCTACTCTTACCTCCATTTTAGCACAGTACTGACTTTTTGATATAAAAATAAAGATTCTACATCAAAACAATCTGATTATTTACACATCAGAGTAGATAAGGGTACAACTTCAATACACTGGTATTAATAAATTCATCAGAGGGGAAGATACAAGACTAGCAATTTAATTTGCAGCTCGTTCCCACTACTTGCTCCGTCTTATTTATGGGAGGGAAGATTTTTCTTCCACTGTGAAGCGAAGAACCAACAGTTTATCATGTTCAACCAGGAGTTTTATGTCTTTTTTGAGGCTGGAGGATACTAATGTCTGTAAACATTGAAGGAAAATACATGTGTATTTGAGTTCTAATTGTCTCATAAATGTCCAAGAATATGATTTCATCTTTGAAAAACACCTATGCTACTGGTTTGAGAACGGAACGTAAACACCTTCCCTCTTTCGTGAGTTCTCTGGTGAAACACATGCATGGCAGAGGGATTGCTTCTTCCCGGCGAGCAATTGTATTAAACTTGCACTTCTTGAGGTGGTCAGCCATGCTGGCGATGTTGGCAAACTTCCACTCATTCACTGTACCAAAAGCTGTGCTGAATCGCCACACCTGAAAGGTAATATAGAGAAGTGATCTATTACTTCTCATGCTATGACACTGAACAGTTGTACCAAGGTTTCATAAATAAAATAAGTGAAACTGATTATCAAATGTGTTTTAAAAAAAAGAATTACAAACCTTGTCTGTGATCTGCCATGAAGACGACCCGTCAGCACGCTGTTTCTTGTCCCACAGCAGGACGACCATGCCACGCATCTGGAGCAGACTAGCACACACATCCCTCATTGTGCGGGACACTCTCGAGAGTTGGCACAAGCTAAAGCTGTCCAGGAAGCTTGCTACATGTTGCAACACCTCGAATGGAAGACTGCTGAATTGATCGCACTGAGAGCCAAAGTGGCAGGTGTTTCTTGGGAGGTTGTAATGTAATGGCAAACCAGGCTGAACCCCAAACGAACCAAGGTGCCTGTCGTGGATGATTCTAAAGCCTTGTACAGATGGGCAAAATCGTCTTTGGGAGTAGGTGCACCCATAGTAGGCCAAGGGGCAGCGTTGCTCCATCCAGCCATTGAGTCCGGCATGAATATCCCCGTGAACATTTTTGAAATGCGACGAGAACTCGTCCCGCCGGAACAGCTGTCCACACACAAATGTGAACATTGAACGCTGCTTGGTTTGGTATCGAGCCACACATTCAAGCACCAGGTCCAGCCGGAGAGTGTGGAAGGGGCTTGGATTGGAAAGCTGTGGGCTGGCATGATCGCAGGCTGATGCTGAAGCGATATCTCCCACCATGGTGTTGGTTGCAAGAATGGCTGAAGGGAAGGAGAATGTTTGAGTACCAAAGTCAATGTGGTAGCCATCGACAAACCTGCTGTCTGAGATTCCTCGACCTCCCGGAGAGTCACCGAGGCAAAAGAGCAAAGCTGCTGTGATGAGATCAATGCCATGGAGGCCCATGGGGTCATCTGCTACTTCCAGATCTGATGTGTCTACTGCTTTGTCCTCCATCTTGGCTCGGAACAAGTAAGGGTCTGACAGCAGAGCCCGACGGCCATTAAATGTAAACATACTTATTCCCCTAAGCACTTCTACATTCTGTAGTTTACGCTCCAAACACCTATACCTGAGTTCAGAAGGTAAGTGTTGCAAGAAGTTATTTCTCACATGATCAGACAGTAGGAATGGCATTGGGGGTGAATGTGGTGCTTGTTGAGGCACAGGATGTTCTAGTGCGATAACAGGCATGTAATCCTGAGGGATCTCTGGCCACACAGGGTTGGAATCATTTATTGGCTCCTTGATGTCTTCTTTCTCTTCAAAAAACAACTCTACAAATTCATTTTCCTCTGCCCAGCCATTACCATCTTCTCCTCCATCTGTCTCCACTGCGCAATCCACCCCACCTACTGCTCCAAGCTCACACTCTGAATCAGAGTCACTCTCTTGCATATCTACATTCTTCCCACCCTCAGCAACATAAACACTATGACAATCACCATTTTCTCTATTATGGAGGGCTCCATTATTGTCGGTCTTTTCCCCATTTAAATTTCCAACAATTGCACCAACATCCTTGGAATTAGTGAGGATGTCCAAGGCCACTGCTAAACTTCTGCTCGTCTCCACTGAGGCTCTATACAAGTCATTATAGGGCTCCTCTTCCATTTCCACAGTTCCACTGCCTAACACTGTCTCTGGTAGACTTGATGCTATGGCCATTTTGTCACTTCCGTCTGCTTCCTTATCCCCATTCTTTGACACGGTGGTCGTAACCTTCAGGGACTCTAACAACATCCTCTGATCCTGCAGGGCCAAAGCCATGTCCAACTGCTCCACCTCATCAAAGTCTTTGCTCAAGTTTTCATAGGACTTGCGATCAGAGTAGCTCACAGGCCATCGATTCCACTCCATAGTACAGCATACTATACTTGCTGGGCACGTCTCAAGGTGTTGTGCCATCTTGATCCTTGCAATAGTGAACGGGCAGCCAAATCCACTGTTAAGACATGGCAACCGCTCATATGGACACAGTAGACGGTGTTCTTCTAGTTTGCATGAATGAAAAACTGCCCCGCACACAAGAGGACAGCCGATGAGGTCGCAGGAAACACCCGTCTCTGGTCTGACCATGCATCTTCTGTTGATGCATTTAAGGCAGTGGGAGTGGAGGTTTTCCATTTTTTCCTGTATTGCTCCTTGCCCAACTACTTCTAGCAGGGAAAGGGGGTGAAGTGTTCAACCCTGGAACAAAGACAGCAAGAAATATACTTATATCACAAGTCTTAAGAAGCCCAATACAAGGTCACCACATTGTTTTTAGGTAAGCATATGGGGCATGCAGCTGGAAGAGAGCATGCTGGTGTTACATTATCCCACTGACATTACTGCAACCCTCTGGCATAACACGTGCAGTCCCATTCCTTCGAACTATTCTGTCTCACACATGTTCTCTCTCTGTCTCTGCATGTTAAATCTTTAGGCTCTTCAGTAACATTTCACAACACCCCTCTTTGGTTTCATGGTAACACTGGTTCTTCCAGGACTTCAGGGTAAACCTGACCCCTCACCTTTATGCTCTGGGAGCTACCCTTCCGTCATGGAGCTTGGTGACAAGTCAGAATTTCAACATATTATGCAAAGAAAAAACCCCGAGGGTAAAAACCTTTCAGTCATTAGCCTCGAACTTATATGATAGTGTTAATGCTAGTTGTGTTAAGGGATTTATTGGATAATTAATGCCGACTAAAAGGACAAAGCCATTTTAAAAAAAAATTACCCACAACAATGCCACTTGTTGAAACCGCAAAGCCACACAGGAGAGCTATTGTTCCAAGTCTTTGCAGCCATGGCCAGCAACAGCTAGCTAAATTACGCAAGCATTGCTGGCAGGTTAGCAAACAGCTAAAAACACAAACAGTGGGACAGTCCGTTCTAAGAGTTATAAACAATTATGGTCTCAGCGCCAAACAATGACGCAATATTATGTTTAAATATAACTATTATTTTCACGATAATTGCGCAACGGAAAAGAGTGTGCTAATGAGTGTGAAAACTTTTAAGTTACACAAAAGAACATCACCAACATGGCCAGCCAGTTAGCATTAGCAGCTACACTTCATTAGCCTACTGAGTTAGCTAGGTGGTAGCTTCTAGAAACTGCTTACCTGATTTACGGGGCTCTTCGGGTGTATTTTATGACTATTTCTGTACTTATGTCAACTCCGTCGACATCAGCAAGGCGGAAAGAACAGCGACATGAGCATAGTATTAAATGTCTCCAAATCTTATGATATGAACTGGTTGTAGCTGGTTCTCCGGCTGTGAGTCCTTCGCTGGTCTGAGTCGGTCGGCGTTTGTGTTGATCATGGAGTGGGGCGCCGCAGTACCACGTCATCACGTAAGTGACCCAGTCATATTTAGGTTTATGGACGCAGACCTATGAGAGGGCACTGAAATAGACAGACTGGGGAATACCCTGAGGGCACTGCAGTTTTATATGTGATCACTCAGGCAGACAAACACACGTTTTGTTTTGGTCTTTTAATGGGATTTTTTTTGACAATGAACAAAAACAAAAAAAAACTTTATATGTTAAGTAAAAGATGCAATTAAACACTTTTAATTTACAAGTTAAAGTCCCTTACTTGGGCCCAAAAGTATTAGCAGCAATATATACTTAACATATCAGTGAATATCAGAGGTTAGTCATTAAGAATGAAATGTGTAACGGTAAATGGGTATTTATTATAAATTTTGATTACAGAGGTATTGCCGTGTAAGCAGCATTTTAATGTTGAGCTAATTTGAACTGTTTATACTGGTGCTTTGCAGATTTAGATTTTACATATAAAGTAATAACAGCTGTCTGATAATTGTAGTGGAGGCAAAATAACATTACTGGTACCTCCCTCTGAAATGTAGAAAAATGGAAGTACAAAGTAGCATAAAATGGAAATACTCAAGTAAAGTACAAGCACCTCAAAGTGGCACTTTAGGGAGACCTTTATTAAGTCAATTTCTCACAATCCATGGATTCATTCTATGGAGAGAAACAAGACTTTCATTATTATTACAAAATCACACCTGTACATGTGTGTTGGAATTTGTACATGTTTATGTATTTGCATGTCCATTTCTTTGCTCCAAAAGCTCCCTGATACCCAGATTCATGAGGCCACCTCTGAGATGTGGTGAATGTTGGACAGAGTGAGCTGCGCCTCCTGCGCTGGGTAGAAACGTCTGGAGCGAAGCCACAGCCTTCCGAACACTCCTGTGATCAGCAGCAAGATGACGAGCAGACCCCCGAGGACGAAGGTCTCCACTGGAGGGACTCCGCCTGCATCCACAGACAAAAGGACACAGGTGGAACCACACTTTGCATAAGAATGCTGAACTGGAATTTCTAAGATTTGAAGATTTAAATGCTGAAGCTCTAGGATTCATGAGCTACAGAGATGAAAAAAACATACTAAAACCAGGTTTTTCTTTATCGTTTAGTAGTCGTCTGATTGGTCCATAAGACACTGTATGGGACAGAGGGATGTCTCTCCGCATCCTCATTAATCCATCTTCAGCAGAACAGTTCTGTTTGGCAAAAACATGCAATAAACAGGGATACTATAAGCCTTAATGTCACACAGTGCACATTTAAAATCAGGACAGTTTTACCACAAGCTCATATGGCTGAAAAACATTTCCAGGCTAAAGGGGTCTATATAAAGGACATATAGTCGGCTACTTGACTAAACTGGCCTGTGACTAACAGTTTGAGGAATGAGTGTTGCATGAGCTCACTCACAGGCTGGCACAGCCCCACGGTGTTGTGGCAGATCTGGACGTTGCAATGGAGGAAGACATTTGTGTAAGAGCCGCCGACAAACTTGAACATTTGTATCCTGAACATGGCCTCCGGACCCAGGCCGTTCTTCAGCACGCTCAGGGTCTGTTCATTTGACAACACCGGGCAGCTTCAAGAGGGAGACAAAGAAGTCAGGGAGGCCTGATGGTAGTGAGGTTTAAATCTAGAATGAAAGACTGTACTTTGAAAATGGAGACAGAGCAGATTTCAGCTCGTGATGAATTGTAGAGCAAAGAAACTATGTAAACACTATCTAAGTGGTTTGGTACAGCAAGAGACTATTTTCTTTTCCCTGTGGCATTTCATTGCTGTGCTGTTGCTAACAGTACCAAATACTGCCTGGTTGTCAAGGACATGCACAGCTGTTGAACTGAAAACGCATGTGGCCTCTCAGACAGGAGTCACATGACCAAAGCCTGAGCGCTGTTGTCTTAGCTCTCGAAGCAACAAATTCTCTTATTTCAGATTTCAACAGCGCTCCTGTAGGACGACTCAGAGCTGTTTGCAAGTCTGGTGAAACAACACGGCAAGAGCTGGTCTCAACATACAAATCTCTCTTGTGTGGATATATAAATCTTAACTTACATATTCTTACTTTTCCAGCTACTAGGTGGCAAATGGAAAAGAATAGGTGTTTGTTTGTATAGCTCCATAATGAGATGTTTAATATTTTTGCTCATTTGTTTAAACAGTTCAGAGGCAGACAGACCTGTCTCTGATGAAGGTGTACTGAATGTTACTGTATGGATCGCTGGTTGGTGTAGCCCAGCATCTCTCTATACGTAACATCAGGTGAGCCGGTATCTACAAGAGACAGACAGGGTTGGGTGACAGTTAAGTTTTTTTTTTTGTAAACAACAGCTGTACCAAGAGTTTATCACAACACTCAAATTACTATCTGGTCACGGGTGCAGAGTGTTAGATTTCCAGCATTGCTTGGAATATCCACAACATATTGCTTAACGTGTGTGTAACAACATGCTTAACCGCATCCAGAAATAGCCATCAATAATAAGAATAGTTCAAACACTTTAATATGTTTTTAAAGGCTCTTTCAAGCCCATTACATTTTCTATTATTGTGCACAACTACATCTGACATAATCTTTAGGTCAATTTGAGCATTAAGTTGATGTAATAAAAAAAACAAACATAGTGATTGGCTATGTGAAGGTTATTTACCATGAAAACTTTCACAAAGATGTCATCATCCAGTGTCAGTGACGGCACAGTGGTCCATCTGTCCTCAAAGGCTTCATCTTTGTACAGTAACATTGACACTGAAAAGTTCCCGTCCTCTGTGTTCAGAGTGATGGTTCTGCAGAGAGAGCAGCATTAAAGGAGCAACATGTTAAAACCAAATAATTTTACAGTCATTTCACAAGAAAATCACAGGGTTCGTACAGCTTTTGAAGCACTTTCAAGGTACCTAAACTCTCAAAGCCTTTATCAGCACATCTAAATTGTTACTATGAATGTAATTGCGAAATATAAAGTTTACAGAATTCCTTTTTACCCACATCAATCAATGAACGTTGTCAGTTTATTTCACCAGCTGTTCATATTAATTGTGATTTTATGTTTTGATCCTGATTAACAAAAAAAAGTTATTTTGATTTAGATGGGCGATTGTGTTGATGTAACACCAGATTGTGTTGAAAATCAAGCATTTTTTTCAAGGAGTATATTCAAACTCAAGCAAATTCCTAACTGTGAAAACCCAAAGCTCATGACTTGAAATCTAGATTATATCAAAAATAAACACTTACCTGACATCAACTCTAATCATGTTTTCACTGTTGGGTTGTTGGACCATGTAGTTGATGGGGTAGCGGCATACAAACGTTATGTTGATATAGTTCCTCGTTATAACGTCCGAATCGTTGTTGTGTATAGTGTTTATGAACATGATGTGCGTATCATCCGAGGCCTAAGGAGAGAAACACAAATATAAAAGTCAGTGGAAAAGAATCAAGAAAGAGATGTTTTAACTGCTAATTTTAAGTGCAATAAATTTCTATAACTGTTTTATTATTTTGTCATTATTTTTTTGCCAGTAAAATAGTAAATAGATAGTAGACTGTTTTGCGTGAGAACCACTTCAGAAATCTACAAATATCAATAAATATAACCTATAAAATGTCTGAAAATAGTGAGAATCACAATATCCTAAAGTCCGAGTTGACATCTTGGAATTGCTTGTTTTGAATTACAAACAGTCCAAAACCCAAATCTCCTATCTAAGACATAGAAAGGCAGCAAATCCTCACAGAAAGATAGTTGAAAACTTGGCATAATTTCTTGAAAAATGACTTAAATGATTAATAAATAATCAAATGGAACCTGGGAAGAGTAGCTGTTAAGTTGGTAACAGCTGATGGAGATTTAAATAAATAAACAAACAAAACAGCGGCTGATTAATTTTCTTTCTCGTGTCAAATCTACAGTATTCACAGGCTAAAGACAGTTGATTGATGTGGTTAGAAACTAATGCTGCTTCATTCACAGACTCCACAAAGTACCAGAAAAACAGTAATTGACATTCAGGCTGCAGTAACGAATGATTTTCATCATCAATTAATCGGATTAATTTGAGTTTTAATTGTTTTTCATCCATAAAATATTGGAAAACAGTGAAAGATGCACACAGAGCCCCAAGGCGACATCATTAAACCTTAAGTTTTGTCCAACCAACAGCCCCAAACCCCAAAATATTCAGTTTACTACAATGTAAGACATTGAAAAGCAGCAAATTGTCACATTTGTGAGCCTGTGACCATCAAACATTCAATATTTTTTGCCAGAAAAATGAGTTAAATGATTAAAATAGTTGAGGATTAATTTTCTTTCAAACAACTCATCGATTAATCAACTAATTGTTGCAGCTCTACATGACATATATTGGAAAAGTCCAAGATACAGTATGTGTGAATGTGTTTAGAGGGCAAAATGGCACATATAAGATGCACGTAGCTGCACCAATTTCCAGTTGTTAATTAACAGGAGCCATTGAGGTTCCTTTATGTAACCTCTTCTCTAAGCTGTAGCGTCTACAGATCATCCTTTCACACACTGTAAGTGTGAGTGATACTGCTCAATGTTCAACTGTTGGCAGCTGACGTAGGTGAAACCATAAAATGTGGACGGGTGACAAGGTTGCGTCCAGTGTTTGTCTGGGATCCCGCTGAGTGCAGCTGGAGGGTGGCTTCTGTAGCCACCGGGCGGGATGGATTGGCCTGAGCTCTAACATTGGAGACATCTTCTGCTACCTCTTGGTAAACACACCGCTGACAGGTTTCTACGGCAAGCAACAGGTCTTCATTGCTCCACGACGGAACCCCACCGGCACTTGCACTTATCACTGGGTAGCATGAAGGCTCTCACAAATGCAGAACTTTCACTGAAACGTGAGTGAGTGCGCTGTCATGTTTCAATAAAAATGGCTGACCTTTACACCCAACAATTCAGTCACATTCTCCTCTGACGGCAGGTTTAAAACATTCTAAGGTCAAGGTGAAAGCCAGATTGACAGCTGTGGCATTCTTCTCCTTTAGCAACAGCCTTCTAATCCAGAGCAGGCTTACTTTCCTCAGCCGTTAAGCAAAAACCTTGTAAAACTGCTGAGGTGGAGTACTGGGAGATTTCCTCCCTACTGAAAGCTGTGTTAACCTTTTGCTTGCTTTACAAGAAAAAAAAAAAAACCTTCATGCATTCCAAGCAAGCAATTCAAGGACACTTGTGTAGCTGAAGTAGGGATTTAAAAACCAAAGTTTGAATCCATGAGAGTGGCTGGATTAAAAATAATCAGGGGGCTAGTTGGCCAATGATTTACGGCCTTCCTATTCAGTGAACGTAAACAAATAATCATCATTTCCATGTAAATCCTGATAATTTAGAACTACTAGGCCATTCAGGGTCCTTTTCCTGCTTTGAATAAGGTCCTGTTGTTGTTATAGGCAAAAGGAACAACACCGCCCTTCTTTCCTGACAGACACCCTCCTCCTTTCTTTTCTCTTCACTCCTTTCTGTCTGGACTCAGAGTTTGTGCCTTTCTCTGTCCATCTTATTATGCTTGCTATGAGCTAATTCCATAGTGCCCATCTGAACACAGAGCCTCACAGTCCACATTGACGTCACAGCAGGAAAAAAAGTGGCAAAAGGGTCTGGTCTCATTCAAGTTATTTTTTACTGTTATGTTAAGTGCAATAAACTGACTGATTAGCTCCTTTTTTGGCAGTGAAAAGATCCTGATTGCAGGGGACAGTTCCCAAAACAACCGTAGACATCGTAAAATAGATAATTTATAATGACGGGGATCTTATGTTGTCAATAAAGGAGATACCAAGTGTAGTTTGTCTTCATATTGTTTAAAGCTCATGTCTGCATCCTTTGTTAAAAGGTTGTTCTGGATGTCTGCGTTCACGTGCAGCGTTTGATTAGTTTGACTCCTGCAGAGACGGCCTGACTAACATTAAGCAAAAGAATGAGGGTGATACCATTATCGTCCCACAGTCTGAGAGATTCGTCTTTATGCTGAAAACGTAGTCGTCTCCGACCTCAACGCCACGGCACTCTGGATCATTTAAATGCAAATCCCAAACCTAAACATGAAAAGCACAATAGGAAATAAAACAAACACATTTTAAGGAAAATCACATTGCAAACAATTTAGGATATCAGTACTAGGGAATGTGTAAGTTGAAGGAAAGTGGTTTAGAGTTTTGTTGGTGCTCACTTACATAAACTGGGGGCACTTTGTTGAGGAAAAAGGCACTGGGAATAACAACCTCCATGTGGTCGTTAGTACAAATGACAGTTTCATTGAGCTCTAATTAAAAAATAAGATAAAAACAAATTAAATATCACAAAAAAATTCCTTTCAGTGAATGTGAAGAGATATTGGTAATTTTAGGGTTAGGGTTACATTTTGGGGTACTTTTGGTTCTCCACCATTCTTGACTATAAATATAAATACTTCTGTTCTGTGTGTATTACCACATATAATCCCTATATTTTACACGCAAAGTGATATCTACATGTCAGTGGAGGAAAGAAACATTTATTCAAGTGGTGTAGTATTTACATTTTCTGTTACTTTATGCTTCCACTCTACTACATTTCAGAAGGAAATATTGTACTTTTCACTCCACATATATCTCACAGCTACTTTTCAAAATAAGATTTTACAAAGTGTATGAATTCTAAAAATATGATGTATTTCTTAGATTAAAAATACTCAATTGTATATAAAGAATTGGCTCCACGTTGACCAGCTACGACGTCAAAATGCTGCTTACACATCTAACCATCAAGGACAATGATTAAATAATGTTTAACTGGGGTCAGTGTTGTATAATGAGTACTTTTACTCTTCATACTTCCATGCTTGCACTTCAGTGTGATGCCTAAGTAAAGAATCTGAATACTTCTTTAACTACTGCTAAATGCCAAATTATACTGCTGCTGTTGTGATAGAAACAAGACAAAAGTTTTTACTTGACTTGAAGTATTAAAAGGTACTTTCTGAGAGAACATTTCAGGCAATAATTCTCGATATGAAAAATTTCTTTTTAATGATTCCTGAAAGGAATACGATTTCCCTAAAAAAAAATTTTTTTAAATCAGTTTGTTTGACCCTTGACACTTAATTTCTGGTTGTGTGATGTGCGGTGTGAGCTCACCCTCCTCCTCAGGCTCCAGATACACTGCTGAGGTGACCATCCTCATGGTGACCAGTAACCAGGCGAAAACCAAACTGGCAGGTGCCATCTTCCAAGGACTCTCCCTCCGGTTTCTCTTTGCTCAGCCACTCCACTGTACCTTTTTGGCCCTTTCTGCAAAACTCTGAATCTTCTTGGGGGACTATTCACCAGAGTTTGCTGTCACCACAAGACGTAGTACCCCTCTCTTACTCCAACCCTCGAAACACAGCTCTAATGAACTGGGAGCCTCCCTCTGGCCTTAAAACACCAGCTTGAATGATGTCCCCACCAACAATGAGATTCCGCACATGAATAGGGAGAACTGAGAGGAGTCCGAGGTAACACGCATGTTACCGCCTACTGCGGTGATGTCCTCTTAGTAAACATCTTACAACAGTTTCTTACTACAGGGAGCAACAAGAAGTCTGGTAACCACGTAAAAGAAGGACAACAGCACCGGGCTGGCACTCTTTGTTGTCTACATCCTTTGTCTGGGCATTTTAAAATCTTTACTGGTGCGGGAATCCCACTCAGTCAGGCGAAAAGAAAGTCATTACGAGTCAAGGGCAATTCAGCCACGATGCCAAAGACCTGTGAGTGTACGTGTGTGGTGGCACAGACCATAAAATACTGAAGCATGCCAACACAAGAAAGGAAAGATTATTTATCACACTCAAAAAAAGCTTTGAAGCAGGAGAAATGTAATAAAACAGCCACACATCCACTGAAACTGTCCAGAACATTTTTAAGTGGTCATAAAAGAAAAAGATGAGATAACTGCCGCCATGAGGCAGAAAACGTCTTCACATCTTCCAACTTTTATGAGTTTAATTTACAAGATTAGTTTCCAAGACACTGAATCTTGTGCTTCTTTGTCTTGCAAATAAGACAGGCCCAAGTGTTCGGTCGAATTGTCTGCCTTTGTTTCAACAGACAAATGGCTTAAAGAAGATTGTCTGGTAGAAGAAAATCTTTCACTTCTGCTGTGAAAGTCAATGGCTTCCTTCCTGCTTCCATTTTTTACTACAGAGAAATAAACCACAATAAAAGCGCTGGACAAAAAGGGCTGGTCATGACAGGCTGACACCCTGCCATCAACAGACTTTTATTTCCTGAATGTTGTGAGAATACTTCCAATTTCAGCATCTGAATTCCTCCATTTTAAACTGTCTTGACTAGCGGTGAAGTCGTGCATAAATGCATATACGTAATATTAGATTAAAACAAGCAACAATACTGTACAGTCTAGTCAAACCTGATCATCATCAACATGTACTTGAACAGCTGAAGTAGTTACTGAATCAGTA
Organism: Hollardia meadi; assembly: GCA_037974645.1. NCBI lineage: Eukaryota > Metazoa > Chordata > Actinopteri > Tetraodontiformes > Triacanthodidae > Hollardia > Hollardia meadi. Next base: position 15,475 of record JBBPCS010000146.1, read on the forward strand.
AGTTACAACTGTGGCAACAAGTGAGCCGAATACACAGAAATTCAAAGAGGTTAAAAAATTGGAAATGAAATACAATTAAGAAACAAGTTCAAACATTTTGGCATTTCATGACATTAGGATGTTTATATAAAAAAGTTGAATGTGCAAATTCAGAGTACGTCTATAACCACCGTGTAAAGAAGTGAGCTCTCTTTGCCCGTGTGTCTTCAGCAGGTGAATCCAGGTGTTCGGATTCACTCCAGATGTTCTGTGTCTTCAGTAAAAAGATCAGCCAGGTCGGCCACCGTCAGCACGGCGGCCTCCGAGTGCTTCATGGCTGTGCTGGTGTGACTAGGATTAGAGAAGCTTTTATCAGTCCTTTCAGTCAACTGAATTCATGGATTTTAAATACTTTATCCACTGCACTCACCTTTTCTCTGCTGTCTTAAGCATTGCCTGCATTCTCTCTTCAATAGTGGATTTGATTAAGAATCTGTGAACAAATGTTGGCCTGGTGGACAGAGAAAACAACAGAAATCACACAGCAGGCACAAAACAGTGGAGGCACTTTTCCTGAAGTGTAATATTAATGTAAATACTGTACAAATGACAGCCATTATCACTTTAGAAATCAGATGTTTTCTGAGGAAGGAAATGCAATTCAACAATGCATTCTTGCGGTGAGTAACACTGAACGTAAATATAACGTCTTTTTTGTTTACAAAAAACTCTACAGGGCACCTTTTAAGTTTCTACAGTAATATTAAAATCATTTTAAAATACTACATTTAAGTATTGCGAAGTCTTGAAGGAAGTGTGCACTGTCCAAGCAATTATTTCCACAACCAATTAATCTGATGACTTTTTCTCAATTGATCATGTAGTCTATAAAATACTGAAAAATGCTTTTCACAATTTGCAGAGGGACGTCTTCAAATTGTTTGTTTTGTCTGACCAACAGTCCAAAACACAAAGACATTTTATTCACTCATATGACATAAAAAATCAAGACTTAACAAAATGTTTGGCATTTATCCTTAAACGACAACTGAAATAATTAATTGTTGACTAATTGATTAATCGCTAATTGTTGCATCTCTCACTGTTCTATAGCAAGAATGTATCGTCTTAAAAACTATTCATTTTAGTGTGAAGAGGATTTGAGTAGACCATCCTAATATCAGTGCAGTACTGTGTGGTGTCCTATTGGCACTGCAACCTGTGCCACCTATCAAAATAAAAAGAAACGGCAGCAGCAGTTATGAAGTGAGGATGTTGCTGTGCGCCACCTACAGGCAAGGAAAGTGAGCTGCAGCTGCAACACTCATTGCCTGCAGGTGGTGCAAATTCAGAATTATGACTTTGATTGCCAGTAGGTCAAAACATCGGCACAGTGAAGGTCAAACTGCTGGAAAAGTTCCCGGTTAAAATAACTCCCTGCTTCTTACTTGGTTTGGCCGATCCGGTGCACTCTGCCTATGGCCTGGAGCTCATGAGCAGGGTTGAGGATCGGCTCTACCAGCAACACGTGAGTCGCTTCGATGATGTTCAGACCATTGGAGCCGGTGTGGAGAGGAAGGAGGAGGATGTTGATCTTTTCATCGTATTTGAAGGAGCTCAGATTCTCCTGGAAAATTAAAGTCAACGCACTAGTTACAACCTCAAGCTATATTGATGTACCAATTTGGTTCAGTAGAGCAATCTAAAATGTAGGTCTAAGGATTTGAATTGGTTTTTAATTTTTGGTTTCAATCAATATGGAATCTGTTGATGGCAGACATTTTATTGCAGCCATCGATATCTTTTTTTTTTAACTTCTCATGATGAAAATACAAGTATTCAGTGTTTACCACAAAGATTTCACGACAGAAGAACCCCTGAAACCAAATTAAGATCACAAGGTGCCAGAGTAATATTGCCACACTGATATCAAATTCTTTAGTTTAATAGTCAGCAGGGTATCGCACAAACTTTGGATTGGATTTGCATGAAACGCTCCGAAGAAAAGCCCTCGGGGAAAGAAGACAGATAAGATATTGGACCTTGGATTTCCACCTTGATAGGATCAGTGTTATTTTTCTTATTCAGAGGGGTTTTTTGCAGGTTAAAAAAATCTGTTAAACCAAAAAATGAAGCTACAGGAATGGTGTTTGGGTGTAGCAGCAACTTGGAGAATTGCTGTGTTGGTGGAGGACATACATCAGTGTCAACCTCAAAAAGTAAATATGTGAAAATTTAGAGTATTTTTTTGTAAGAGGTAAATTGTCCCTATGTGGTAAACCCCACCTGATGTACTGTAGTTTTGTGGCACAAAGCAACTACACCAGGTGGGGTTTATGTGTTAAGCACATCTAGAAATTGTTACAATTAAGATTCTAACCTGGAATTTGTGAATCCCATTGATTTGAGAGAACTCCATGTTGTTGTCAAACAAGGCCTTTGCAATGATGTCCAGGACGCTCAGCCACTGTGCAGGAGAGAAAAAAGAAAGAAACTGGGTCAGATTCAGACTCGATATCGTCAGAATAAATCACTATCTCACAGAGCAGGGATAGTTTACAGTTACCGTGGAGAAGACGAGACACTTGGCTCCGGTGTCAGTCACTTGAATCTTCTTCAGCGTTCTCACTACTGCCTCCACTTTGGTAGAGTGGCTTCCCTGAGAACCCCAGGAAGAGAAAAATTAGCCTATAGTATCTAACTAATAAAAAATACCCCAAAGGAAGATGTATTAAATTACAATTACATACATTATATGGCATGAATCAAAGTATAACCACCTAAAAAGTGGCAGTTATGGTCATAATAACATGTCAATTATTCAGGTGAGCAACAAAATACATCGAACAACTTTTAGACAATTAATCCAGATGGAACCAAACCAAATAGTCAGAGCATCCAGATTCAGCCATGACGGATGTAATGAAAACAGATCCAGATCTGGGCCTGTGTTTCTGACTGACCTTGACCGGTATGTCCTGGTCCTGGCTGGACGACTGGGTGGTGAACACGTACGAGATCTCGGTGTGCGACGTGGTCTGCCTACAAATGGCACATTTGATGGCTCGCCGCCTTGAGCCCACGCTGTACTGCTCCACAATGATCGCGATGCACTCGTTGCAGAAGCAGTGGCCGCAGGTCAGCACTGCCCACTGGAGAAGAGAGTGAGATGACATGATGGCTACAAAAGAAGAAAAATAATACTGGGCTGGGGGCTGGTATGTCTGTATGAAAGGTGCTCGATTATATAGTTGAGTTGAGTATTCGAAGCAATTGGAAGCCAAAGAAGGGATGCCAACAATAGGACAAGGAAACTTTGGTTTGGGCTGTATAATTTGTCATGGTGTAATTACAACTGTTGTTGATTGTACACACTGTAAAGCTCAATCTCAGTATTAAGACAGTTAAGTAAATAACAAGCAGTTGCACAAAACACTGATACAAATACAATATGTGGGACATTTAAAATCTACCACCACTAAAGAGTGCTCACCTCCTGTCCCAGGGGCCGGGCACAGATGGGACATGGCTCTGGGTTCAGCCCTCCAGTAGACTTGTCTTGGGACTGGTGCAAAGGAGTTTTTGTTATTTGGAGTGAGATCATACCACACAGTTTAAGAAAAGCCTCTGAATGAGCTGGGAAAGTAGTCATGTGCCTTTGTAGTTACTTTCAAATGTAAATTACCTTCTCCAGGTTGGTGAGATACAGAAACTGGCCGAGCTTCTTTTGGAGTTGAGACTTGGCCACTGCCTGGTCGTTCAGAAGCTTGACTCTGTTCTGCTCCACCTGGAAGCAAAACAATCCAGGGCAGAGGGTCAGGAATGCAATAAAAATAGTTAAGGCAGAATATTACATCCTTGGAAACTTTCACCAACAAAAACAATTCCTCCATGATGGGTCTGCAGTGTCGACACTACATATTACGTACATGTTCATATTAGTCCCAAAGTTTAGAAAAAGTAAAGTTTTAGGTCATTAGTCGCACACGTGTTGCACCTTCTGAGGTTTCTTCCATTTTTACGCTGTTAAAGGGTTTTTTGGGGAGTTTTTTTCCTTATTCAACTTGATTGTAAAGCCCTCAACTGACTTGACTTGTTCAAAGTACAGCATAGACTGACACGTACATGTTGTATAATAGCCATTTACTTGTCTGTAACTCACCTCATGAGGCTCGATGATGTGCAGCAGTTTCGGCTTCGGTTCATCGGGCAGACGCACACGTAGTCTCTCAGTGGCCATACCCAGCTCATCGATGGCCGATACGTGATTCCTCAGCACCATCCAGTACTCATGCAGCACCTAAGAAGGGACAGAGGTAGCTTTCACTCCAGTCTGTTTCTCTTATTACTTTTTATTGCAGAGAAGGAGGATGAACAGCTTTTTTAATTGCTTCAAAAGGAATCTGATGTTACTTTAACTCTTCCTTTTCAAGCACAACCTATTTCAAAAGCCAGACAGGGTTTGTTAGTGTCTGTACAAACCTTGTACTCTTTCTTCCAGTTCTCAAACAGCTCCATGAAAGTGTTGCCCTCCTCCACCAGCTCTGGGTCCATGCGTTTCACTTTAGCGAAGGACAAGATGGCTTTCAGAGTGCGCTCAGTCTCACTGGCTGCCCACAGACCTCGACTGGTGGTGGGGAGACGGTCGTCCACCAGCCCGTCTTCATCTTCGATCATTTCTTCAAAAAAGGCCGTCTGACCCTTCACCCTGTCAAGGAATTTTCCTCCGAAATCACCAACTGAATTTCCATGCAACTTGACATGTCTGACAGGCCTGAAAATACTGCTCAACTTACGTGTGAGAAAACAACTTGGACTCGTAATCTGTGAAAAGTTCATCTGCTTTGCAAAAAACACAACTGAAATAAGAGAAGAAGAGGAGAACATTAGTTATGATACAAAGTAAGTGGAAAGCAATAAATACAATTTTCATGTTGCTGAGGCTGTGCGCACTTTTAAGGGAAGATCTGTCTTACTTATTCAGTGGCAGTCTCATAGGCCTGAGGTGACAAATGGTGACCTCATCGATCACTGTCTTTGAAGCCGGGCCTTCTAGACTCTTCACTGCGTCTTGCACAGTCTTTTGGGATTTCACCAGATCTTGCATCTGTGATGTGAGTAGGAACTGCAGACCACAGGCATCACGGAACCTGCAGGAGGCCAAATTTGCTTTTATTACATTTGTGAAGAATTATTTGTGTAAGGATTTATTTTGAAATAAATACATTTTTTTACTTGTCTGCCATGGAGAGCTTGTGGGCTTGTTGTTTGTAGCTGGACGTAAGCTCATTCTTGACGCGGGACACCAGATCGTCGTCGTAGGAGCAGCGGATCGCCCTCTGGATAACATCCAGCCACCAGGGAGAATTCAGCTTGACCTTGAAGAAGAAGGTGATCATGTTAAGATTTCTGTCTTATTTGATCTATTTGATCATGTTAATTATTTAAAAAAAAAAAAAATCACCATGTACAATTTGATATACAAAGAAAATTACTTTTTTGACTCTGACCATTCTGACCATTACTGAGCGCTGTGCCAGGTAAGGCAGGAGGCAAAGCCTGTAATACAGCATTTCTATCGTACCATCCTGGGACAAAAAACTATTCATTAAAACGGATTATTTATTACTTCTATTACGAGTGGTGGAAAGCTCAAAAATACAGGATGAGTCCAGTCAGGAAATTCATGACTTTAGGACTCAACAAATAGTAGATCTGAATTTGATGATGCACCATGGGATTTAAAATTTTGTACTAGAGAATCTTAAAATAAAGTAAAATTAAAGCTGCTACTATTCCATTTACTAATTACTATAGTGTGAAACAAATGTAAATTTTCTGGGGAGAAAAATTCCCACTTACTCAGGTTTAAAGGCAGGTTTATGGCTGGTTTTTACTCAAAATAAATTGGTCTACAAACACCGACTTAGCACTCCAAACAACATAGCAATATATTGATCATACTGTGAATTTATTTGGCATATAATCTGTTATAATATGTTGGCAATTTGCCTCAATGTAGATGTAAAAGGAGTTCTCACTTTGCGTTTCAGCTCTTTGATGTTCTGCAGCACTGGCTGCAGACTCTGATGGGCGTCTGCTACCTCAGAGTCGTATTTGGTCATGTAGTGCTGTCGCAGCTGCTCTGCCTACAGAGACACGGAGAGAAGTAAAAGCCAGTCGACTCTTTATTTATCTGTACTCAAAATTAACAGGTACAAATTCCTTATTGGAATAAATGTGTTCTGACTGAGAGAAATATTCATGAATTACCTCCTCGCTTAGTCGGTCATCTCTGAGTGTAGGAGGTATCCCAGGATGTTTTGCACTCAGCAGTTCCATCAAATTGTGGGTAGCATGAAGCCTCTGTTTTACCACAATGGTAAAAAAAAAAGACAAGTAATTAGAAATGTTTACATAAACATCCATTATGGTTAGAAATAAAAATGGAAAACATCGTGGATCAATGTCAGTGTAATCAAACATGTAAAGACCAACTGTATTTTAAACCTAATGATCCTCGTTTTACTTTAAATCAGTAATTCTATTAGGTGTCTCTTTACAGACGGCAGCTGTCGGATTTCAGAAATGAAACCCTTCATATGTTAATCACGGACACATAAAACAGACATGAATGGGGTGAGAGCATATACCTGTAATGAATCTGTTTTCAGCCTGTCTTTGTGCTCTTCTGATGAACGAAGCACTTCTCTATACAACTCCACTGCTTCTACAAACTCATCTGCAAGACGCAAAGGAAACGGTGATTATTAGTGACACTGAATACGTCCGTCACATGTGGAGTTAATGAGGCGTGCTACACAAACCCACCCCAGTACGCTCAGCCACATTTTATATATAATGCCTGAAACCCACTGCAACAAAACACCTCGGTACGAAACGTGTTGGGAGACACAAAGATGAGATCATGGCTTGTGTTTTGTTTGAACTGATTCCCATGGGAAAGTGGGAGCAGAGGGAGCACAAGTACAGAAGTGGGGATTTATACTTCTGATGATGTGGATTCCAGCCAGGCCATTGAGAGCGCACACCAATTGTCTGTGGGCTTCTTCACACTCCACTCGACATTTCTTCTGCAGGGACTTCAGGAGCTCCTCCATCGTCATGGTGCTGGGGAGGGGAGGCACGGCACAGACACTCAACAAAAAGCCTCCAATGCAAATCACGCAGAATAGGTCAACTTTAAATAAACACACATGCACACTGGACAATTGACCAAAAGGTTGCTCCAGCCTATTACCATTACTAATGCAGCAATACTCTTATTTAGTCAAGCAAGATTGTTAATTAACCGTTGCAGCTGCCTTCAGATAAAGAGCTCTCCTCTCGCCTATGTGTGCCTTGAAAACACAAGTGTCATCTACCTTTTCTGCAGAGGCAGGAACTCCCCCCTCACAGCCTGTGGATGGCAGCAGGCCTGACGCAGCCTCAGCAGCGGGCACAGGATGGTGTTGACGGTTCGGCGGTCGAGGCTGCCGAGTTTCAGGGTCCAGTCGGAGATCTTCCTGAGTTTGACCAGAGCGTCCAGGGAGCAGACCTCGTGCTGACGGTGGTAGAAGTGACCCTCGACGGGGGAGAAGTGCAGCCAGTGCACCTCCTCTGTCTGCGGCGGAATCTGAATCTGGAAAAACAGAGACAAGGTCACATTTGAAGTACATTTATCGCAAATGAGCACAAATTCTGCGATTTTACACCATTTTGATTGTCTATAAAGTCTTTTTTACACCAAAATTAGTGCATATATGCAAGTTTTCAACCACAGGTAAATCCACAAAAAATGGGCAATTGACTACTTTCCCATTGCCAGTATTAGTTTGCACTTCTGTTCACAAACTTGCTGGTTCACAAACTTGCAGCTCGGAGACCAGTGACAATGTTATAGTGGTTTCTTTTTTATATATTTTACGTAAATCTCTCTTTCAAACTCAAAGATGATTCAAAGATGTTCGAGCAATGCTTGAACAGAGACAGATGGAAAACTTTTTACAAGCCAATGTCCGGAACTTCTAGGAACATCACAGAATTGCGCCGAAAAAAGGGGTGAAAATTAACGTGTCCACCTGTCATGTTTACATCATTGCCGATCGGAGCTGGAGTTGATAGATATCTGTGACTTCTGCAGTCATTTGACCCAGGAATTAATGCTGAAGCACCCTTTCCCAAAAGCCAGATGTTAGAGGGTGTTAGTGGGTTTTTTGTCCAGTATGAAAGGGGTATAAGCAAGTAAAAATTTAGCTTCAAGTTTAAGAAACAATCACAGTCACAGAAATACAGAACTTTTGTTGTCTTACCTGATCAATGACGTCTTTTTTAGCTGATCGCCACAATAGTTGAGCAATTACATTGTACAGCGGCTCTGTGTTTCCACGTCGATAAGGGCGATAGAGCAGCTGGTCCCACCAGTGTTTTACCCAGTATGGGTCGACCCCCAGGAAAAGTACAAGGCCGTACAGATCTGTACAGAAAACAACATCAGTTTAAAGGTTCATTTTGTTGTCTTACGCAGGTTTTAATGATTTTTTTTTAACATTGTCGAGGGCCTTAAGAGACCAATTTTACGGAGCCTCTCATTTAAGACCCACTCTGATAGTTTGAGTATTTTTTGTGTTACCTTCTAAGCCTCTCTGGACAGGAGTGCCACTGACACACCAGCGGTTGACAGATGCCAGACGTAGAGCCATCTCTGCAGCCTGACAGTGAAATAAAAGGGCGCATAAACACAATTGCAACGGACAAACTGAAATTAAACACTCTGTTAAACACATAGTCTGATATCTCATGTACAACTTATGATTTTATCCACACACTCCCAACTGTGTGGTCAGCATCAACGTGGTAATATAATTCACTAATAATATGGAAATAAGGTTATAAACACAAAAACTATCTATCCAATTAAACCCTAAATGCTTCGTTATCCTCCGATTTAACTACCCAAACCACAGGTGCTGGTTTCTGGATTCCCTTCAACTCACCTTCGCAGTGGGACATTCAACCATCTGAGCCTCGTCCAGACAGATGCGCCACCACTCCACAGCCACCAGAGGACTGGGGATGGCCATGTAGCGCTTCTGGTTGCGGAAGCGGCGTCCATCCTTGCTGTTACTGTGGGGAATGTCGACGTAGTTGAGCTCTGACCGCAGCACGTCGTAGGTGGTGATGACCACATCCTGCTCGGCGAGCATATGTGGCTGGATGAATCCATGCTTCTTCACACCCTGATAAACCTGAGATGAACAAGTCATATTAGTTAGCAAAGTTTAACAGTTTTGTCAGTGTGTGCTTTTTGGAAGTGCAAGAATTAATTAAAATGTAAAAGGAGAACCATAATTTAGAAGTGTGTGCATGCATTAATACAGAATAAAAGTGAAAGTGGCCCTCAGAATCCACTTTAACATTTACATTAGATTTATATTCTTATTAATGTTCGTGCTAACGTCTTGGAATTGACTGTGTGAAGAGGAATAACAGCTGCAGAGAATGTAACATCACACTTATCTGCCTTCATCATGTTAAAGTAACACTTGAGATAAAGGGCTATAAAGTAATGTTATCTTTTAATGTGTGACTGTAATCTCAATTTGTACCAGGCTTAGCCAAACACACAAGCTGAAAATGCAGTAGCAGTAGTTATGGCAACAAACAATGAATTTCAATGTTATTTATATTATATATCAATTACATGCAACTGTCCACCCATCAGAACAGGAAATGACACTTTCCAAACTTGGTGCTAGTGTGCAGAAAAGTTCTGATACTGTGTCAGGGATGGTGATCAGACTCTCCGGGTGTGATAGAAATAGATGTAGTTGTATTAACAGAAATTTGTATAAAATCAGATTTCTGTTGAATTCAACCCTTTCAAGGTGGAGAAATCATCAACAACCACACTATGAGTCTACACCCATGCTAGCAGCTCTGTAAGGCTAACGCACTAGGTATAATGTTCATGTGATGCTCATCATCTCAATTTAGCCTTTTAGCATGCTAAGGCGTGCTAAATATGGCGTACAAATATAGCCGAGGCTGATGGTAATTGTCGTTAGATGTGCAGGTATTTGGTCATGAACAAAAGTATTGGCCACATTTTGACCTGCTGGTAATAGGCTACGTATTATCCCAGTAAGATGCAATAAAATTAACCCAGATCTTGTAATAAGTGGAAGATTACATAGGCATGTATGTGAACTGTTTTCTAAAAATGTGTATTCTTATATATTATTCACAAATTCTGGAAAGATGATCTTAAAGAAAACAACACAATTGGTCCGACTGTGGACATCTCTCCTTTATCGTGCATTCTTGGTTTAAATAATCCCAAAATATCCCTTCAAAATCATTAAAACTCCTGAGAATCCTCCTCATTTGTGCTAGTGGTGTCAGAGGAACTCCCTAACATTACAGAGTGGATAAGTAGTGCGTTAGAGTTCATGCCTCTTGAAGATCTCAACTTTTATTTGAGAGGAACCTTGAGAGAGAGTCTTTTTACAACTTGCATACGACCTGATTGTTTTACGATAACAGTGTAAGCAGTGTAATAACAGCTCTAGCGTAGGAACAGTAGATGTTCTAGTTTCAATGCACTGTCTCAGTACATTCCTGTTTTGTATAGTCATTAGTTTTTCATCTGTCAAATCTGTCATGAACTGTAAAACATGACAAAGTCTAAATATAAGAGGGGGAAGCCAGCAGCAGGAGAAAAATAATGTGATGTGAAATAAATAATAGATGCACAAATGTGTATCTAGTTTGGATCGTTGAGGTAATATGCAACATTTCTGGCCTGTGGATAAAAAAAAAACATCTACTCTCTCACCAGCACTCGCAGTGAGGAGGACCTGATGTGCCGGTTGATCTCCTCCACCCACTGGTGGCAGATGGAGCTCGGGGAGATGATGAGGGTGGCACCGGTGGAGACGGGCTTCATGGCGACCAGGCAGTGAGGGCAGTAGAAAGGCGTAGTTTCAAGGCTTTCCTCTTTGTAGTTTACACAGTTTGCATGCTGCCACAGCTGGCAGTTCATACACTGGACGCGAGCCTTGTAGTCAATAATGCCAAGTTCACCACAGATGCACTCAAAGCGATAGTCCTGGGTGTTGAAAGGGACAACAGATGCTCTGGTGGGGGTTTCTGTCTCCTCGTGTGAATCAAGCTGAGGAGCGTCTTCAGGTAGCTCATTCATTCTGGGCATGTTCTGTGTATCTGACTTATCCTGAGACATCTGCGAGGCTGCCGTTGACGTATCCAGCAAGTTACCCGACTGATCTGCTTTCAGACTTTCATCCCATTCCTTGTTTGTTTTCGTTCCCTCTTGTGCTCGACAGTCAGATGAAGGGAAGTACAGATCACTTTCATCTTCTGTGAGAGAGTTTTGCAGAGCTGCCTCTGCCTTCTCTTTCGCTCGTCTCTGGAACATTTTCCTCGGCGTGCTCTCTGTGTTTTTGTAATTCTAGCAACAACAAAAAAAAGAAACCAGACAAACATTAAAGAACACAACCAAGTACTATTTGTAGCATTAATCATTTATATTTGAAGCTCTTTATTCTTACAAACTTGGATGCTTCTGCTAACATCTTCTTCGTCTCTTTGTAGTTCTTTCCCAGTCTAAATGACCCTGCCAAGCCTCGACCTTTGACCTGTTCAACCAGCCCTTCGCTTATCAGCTTCGCCAGGGTCTTCCTGATGTGGGTGCGGTTTTTAAGGAAGTCATAACTGTAAGTGGTGCTGATGTAGGTGAAGATGGCGTTGACCGAGGTTCCTTTGCTAGATCTCATCTCCTTGATTGCAGTGAGGAGCATGACACGCACAGCTGCACAAAAAATATTGTTAAACATATAAATGAAACCGCGGTGGCAATAAAAGCTGTGATGTGTGAGAGCATTCTGAGTAACGTACTTGGGTACGATATTTTCATTTTAGGCTGCACTTCAATCTTGCGGATAACTTTCTTTCTTTCAATGGGAGGAGGAGGTACAAAATAATTTACAGATTTTCCCTACAAGAACAAAAGAGATAAACATAAAATAGTGGACAAATACCCTACACTATGCAAATATTTCTATGACTGTTAATAATCATCCATGACACTAATAGGGTGAAGGTAAACTGAGAGATTAAAAGGTGGAAAAAGGTGATATTCTGTATTTTTAACTGTAGCTGCCTACTGATCCTCACCACAGGCAAAGTGAGAGCCTCCTGCTCCAGGTCCTGTCGAGTGTGAAACAAGATGAGAGCAAGAACTTCCACTGTCTTTCCCAGCCCCATTTCATCAGCCAAGATCCCACCGGGCCAGTCCACACCGGCCAGGGGAAATTCTCGAATAAAGCTGGAAAAAAACAACAACAAACAAATAAAAATGCTGAAAAACAAAAATAGTTTCATGTATCACATGTACCTCAAGTGGCATCTAGCAATGCTGGCTTTGAGCTAACAACTTACGACACCGACACAATGCAGCAGCTTTCATTAGTGCATGTAAATATGAAATAGGTTTTTATGATTTAAGTGCAGTGGCCTGTTTAACATGAAGAGGATTCAAGTTCTTACCAGCCGGTAAAAGGGTTGTAGAACAACTTCTTTCCACACAAAGTGATCAAATCTCGCCAGAGGAAATGCAGCGTTTGTTCTGCAAGAAAAGAGGTAAATATTGACAACCTTAATTGTAGTCCTCCTTGTAGTCCCAACAGAGTTCTTTTCCACAACAGGAATTCAATAACACGTAACTTAAAGTGTAGCTATTATTATGATTGCTTTTGTTTCTACTGTACTCTTCACGCTTTGCGGGTCGAGTTCAGGTTCCAGTTTCAGGGAAAAGTAAAGCAACGGGTGTGCTCTCACAGACCTCATCAGTCTAAAAACGTATGTTACACTTTGGAGAACCTGTACCAGACAAAAAGTGAATACCTTTGGGTGAAGTGACCCTGGATTTTTCTCTCCTCAGCATCCAGTTGACGGCCTGGCTCTGATAGGGTCTGAGAACGGGAATGAGAGCTTTGTGCTGGACGTCATAGGTCGCCTCCTGGCTCTCTCTCTGGTGCAGATGCCTGACATAATCATAGAGTTCCTCCACATTTTGTCTCTCCAGGTCTGTGTCACATTCCTCCTCCTCATTCTCTACAACTTCTTCATGGAAAAATACAGCAGAGAAATCAAATTTTTCTTCTTCTTATTATTATTTAGGATGCTACTTGCTTAAAGTCTAATGCTGTTTTACATTACACTTAATGGTGAAACTGTACTGGTATTTTAGTACTTGGATCAAAGCAGGCATTAGACATTAGGACCAGATACTTACCAGGGATAATGAAATCGTAGAAATACTCCATTAACTTCTGCATTAGTTGATTTGCTTTCTTCAGTCGGGCATTTCCCTCGCTGAGGAACTCAGGCTTCCCGAGCCCAGTTTCGAGCACATAAATCCCTACCTGCCACATGCAGACAAACATCAGCTGATGGAAGAAATGCCAATTGTTTTAAATTGTGAACCACTAAACTTCAACTGTTCCCCATGCAAACAAATGCCTATGACAGTGGATTTGGACACTTGGGACAACATTAGAGAGGATAAACTAGTCAGACAGATCCTCTGTTATTTGTCCTGAGGTTTGAGGCGCTACCCATATATCGCAACATCCCTGGGTCAGGTTCAGACGTGGACCTGAACCATGTTATTCCCCATTTCCCTCTGTCCTCGTGTCCTGCTGTCGATTCTCTAATTAAAGGGATAAAATGCCCCAAAAATATTTGCAAAAAAAAGGAAGGCTGCAGCAAAACGGCCACTTCATAAACACACCACACTTTCAGCAAAATGCAGACTTACAAGCGGGTATACATTCATTGAAAACAAGGTGATATTAAAAATTTTCCTTGTTTTTTCATGTTTGTGCAGAGGAAGGCTAATTGACCACCAGCATTAAAGCTAAATAATATGGTAAGCGCTGATGTTAGTCATGTTTTAAAATATTACATAATGAATTTCAGGCAACACAAACCGTGAAAAAAACAGTACATATAAAGATGCAGCCTTGATTTTCATTATTGTTACGGCAACAGTTTGCACACATATACATAGAATATCATCGTGTGAGAATATTTGTCGTTGAAATACCTTCATACCTTGACTGACCCTTCTTTTGCCTGGTGGCAGAGCTGCACCACCCTCCTCTTCTGCATCCAGTCGAGGTCCTCCAGCGGGATCACACTGAGGCTGCACTCCGCCGTGCAAGTGTCCTCATCCGGCCTCCACTGCAGTCCTGCACTCTCATCGCAGCTGCTGTAACTGAGGCACAGTTGGTCACCCATTCTGTGGAGGATGAAAGCTCTCTGCTCACAGTCTGATGGGATCCAAGCCGGCCAGACGCTGAACTCCCCGATGAGTGCCTTCCAGATGTGGCCCTGCTTTAAAGCTGGCTCCACAGTGAGGGCCAGGGAGGCTGAGGCAGTGGTGCCATCTGACGACGTACCAGGGAGTTCCTCTGTAAACTGGACAGAACTGGTACAGGAAGCCTCTGCAACGTCCTCGATGGGTGAGAGAAAGGAGCTGCTGGGGGTAGGGTCGACAGGAAGAACAGAGCAGGTTGGTAACTGGTCATCTTCCTGGATCGCCTCGTTCTTGCGGTCCTCCAGCATGTTCCAGTTCAACCTCTTCTTCTCTTCTTCGTCCACCCTCACAGGAGGGGCCCTCTTTCTTCGGCTACTCATGGTTAACCTCTACACAGAAAGCGAATGAAGTGTTAAATTATTTTTTCTATGTGCACTTTACATGGAGACATAAGTTGTGAGCAGTTTGACTAATTTATTTTTCTCCTCAAATTACTTAATTTGGACTTTAGATGTTTATAGACCTGAAGGATTAAACACATTTATATTTAAGATTAGGGAAAAGTCAGAAAAAAAAAATCTACATCTTGTGCAACAGATTGTTTATTCTTTCGACTTTATCTTAAAGACCCCAAACAGTTCCCATACAAGAAAGTTTTTTTGTTTTGTTTTTAAAGTAGCTCTTTAACCCCGTTTCCAGCTCTATGACTTTGTCCTTAATTAGTGGCTAATTCAGATGTTATGTCTCGTATTAAGCTGTCAGTGTGAAAAGCAGATATTCCACAAGGCAAACAAACACTTTGAACACGAGCTAATGTCACTGCTTGTGCATTTAGAGCCAGTTAGCACGAACAGCTAATGTTGTTTTTTACTTTTTGGACATTTCACGTACAGCGTACATCTGTACTTATCACAGCTAGCTAGGCTCACATTTAAGCTAGCTAGCTAACAAGTGTGTGAATTCATTAGCATGTTGGCTAACGTAAAGCATTACTGCTTTAATTTGCGCTGCTTAGTTTCAGTTAAAGCATCTCTCGGAGGAAACAGGCGGCAGATCTACACTGTATGAACACTATATGAACTATATGAACACTGTTACACAATGAAAACACCAACAGGCTGCGGGTGCGTAATTTATCGTCCGACTGTAAACAAGCGAATTTAAATAAGCTTATTTTACGTTTTGAGCCTCTCACGGAGCGGTCTGGTTTCTATCGCTGCATCCGAAGTCGTTTAATGGTCCCAGCAGCTCCAGACAGTCGGGCTGATGTGCACCAAAACACACTTCATTTACCGAATCCAATGTTGCTCTTCGCCATTTTTAAATACAGGAAGTGAGGTCAGAGCACTGCTGCTGACGTTGTTCTGGATCAATTGATCCAAATTATGTATTCACAAACACAAATTTTCTAAATCTCCTCCTAAATTTTCACTTTTTCCATAAGAACTGAAATTGTTACTTAAATCCCTCAATTTTATAAACAACAAAAAATGTAATACGTTTCTGAGTTTTTATGAAACTTTTTTTCCCCTGAAACCTCTGTCTGATTTATTATATGATATGATATTATCCTGATCTTCTTCTTCTTCCTTTCTGATCTTCTCCTGATATTGATCTTCTTCTTCTTCTTCTTCTTCTTCTTCTTCTTCTTCTTCTTCTTCTTCTTCTTCTTCTTCAGATCTTGATCTTCTTCTTCTCCTGATCTTGATCTTCTTCTTCTTCTATATCGATTTGCTGGAGAACCAGTTTCTCAAAGTACTTCTTTAGAATGGGGGTTGACTGCCACAGGACGGTAGTCATTCAGAATAGACACTTCAGACTTTTTTTTTTTCCAGACAGCTGACTCTTTGTTGACAAGATCAACATTAAAGCATTAAAATATGTTTAGCTCATCCAGAAACATGGCCTCACACAGGGTGGGGTGCTCCTGCTTTTGTTGCCTGTGATATTTTGAATCGCCTGCCACATTTCTTTGCTGTTTGTGTTGAGTTCTCTCTGTTGATGTCTCTGCTTTGCCTCCTTGATACCAACTTCCAGTCTTGCTCTGGTGGTGCTGTTTGCATCCTTGGCACCTGATCAAAAGACAGTTTGTTTGTTTTTTGTCTCTGTACAGAGCCCTCACCTCACCATTCATCCAGGCTTTCTGGGTGGGGAATGATTTTATTTTCTTTGTGATCACCACATCCTCAACACAAATTGTGATTTGACTGAACATGAAAAGAAAAGATGGTTTCAGGTTCTTGAAGACAGAAACAGAAACCAACCTCAAACTGAAAAATAATTTTTAAAAGTTTTTGCAGCTGGATAATGATTTTTATATTATTAAAAACGTTATTCTTTAAAATATTAAATTCTTGACCATTGTGATCTGACAACAGTGCTGATTTCTATTGTTGAATAAAGTTTTATTTAAATGTTATGGTGCAGGCGTAGTAGCGGGCATCAGCCACACGGTGGCAGCAGAGTCCGATCTTTGCAGCGGCAAATTGCAAGTGCATCACATCTGTCACTGACAGGCACGACCCAGCAGGACTACATGTGAAGTTTGACCAGTCTCCTTGATGACCAGACTTCCACTTAACACATATTTGTCATAGTTATCTTTTCAAGTTACCATTTCTCCTGGATTGCCCCCCCCCCCCATGTGCACTTGAACGTTCCATCAAAACATGGCCATTAATCGACTACTGAAACATCCCCCCGACGTGTAAGGACTATGGCTTCAAATCAGGGGCACTGCAGTGAGTGTGACCCGCTTACAGAATGCAGGGAGGAAGAGGAGAAGAAGGGGGCACCTCATGATCAGTGCAGAGAGAGAGAGAGAGAGAGAGAGAGAGAGAGTGAGTTGCACAGTGTTTTCTCGGCAGAAGAGCTGGAGTCCAGTCTGCAGAAGAGACACAGACCCGCTATGTCCCGGATTGCCTGGTGCAGGTAGGTAAAGTAATGCCAGTCATCAGACGCAGTCTTTGATAGACAGACCCCCCTCGACTTAATATGGGAGCGTTTTCTTAACATGCTCGAATATTCAGTCTGCTCCAGTAATTAAGCTCCCCCCCCTCTCTCTCTTTTAATTGGGATGCATGTGCATGAGTGACGATGTTAGAAATGTTGTCCTGTAAATGACACCGGCTGTAGAGCTGCGACTGAAGAGCTGATGTCAGCTGTCAGACGGGTAAAAAAAAAAAAGAAAAGAAAAGAAAGATGATTCGAATGGAGCACATGCCAATGTCTTTATGTGATGCGATCAGGGGCGAAAGTTGAAGAAACAGTCAGAGGTTGATCAGGTTGAAGGCACGAAATCAGCCGAGAGATCCACAACTAAAGGAGAAGCAGCTCTCCGTGGTGCTGAAACTGAGACTTTTTTATCTCTCAGATCGAGCTTTTAGTGCCATTATTAAAGCTTGTCATTTATGATCACTGCTAATACCAACTGTTTTAAATTCCACCCTGTAGATTATTATTGCAACATGGCTCTGATAACTTTGCCTTTTTGCATGTTTTTGATGCAACTTTCATGTCTGTTTTCATGTATGTTATGTCTTTATGATGATTGGCCCAATAAGACAATGGTTAGATGAGCCAACTGAGTGTAACATTTAGGTAAATCACACATTTCAATGTGACTTGTTTTGTCCAACCAACAGTCCAGGTCTATTAATTTTACTGTCAGACAAAGGGAAGCATCAAATCTTCATATTTGAGAAGCTAAAATCAGAGTATGTTTGATATTTATGCTTAATAAATGACTGAAATTAATATACTACTGTCAAATAAGTTGCAGATTATGTTTTTGTTGATCAACCAATTGTTGCAGCCCTAGTTTCATGTGTGAAAAACAGGAATGAATGCCCCATGTCTCACATACAGGAGAAGCAGCTGAGTTAATTCATCTGAAAGTGGATTGATGGACCTCCATTATGGCCAAGTGGACATGATTCTGCATTCAGCACCTGTGGCACGATGTCGAATATGATCTCCCTGACTGCCATAAGCATTTTTTACTTGCCTGTTTTACTCTTTGAGGCATTCGTGTTGTCTAAAATCAAGTATGAGAGGTCGGTGGTGCCGAGTTCTGCCTCTCGCCTGGTGGCGAGGATGGACGGGGACATCATAATTGGCGCCCTCTTCTCTGTTCACCACCAACCATCAGCTGAGAAGGTGGCCGAGAGGAAATGTGGGGAAGTCCGTGAGCAGTACGGCATCCAAAGGGTGGAGGCCATGTTCCACACGTTGGATCGGATTAACTCGGACCCGAACCTGTTGCCCAACATCACCCTGGGCTGTGAGATCAGGGACTCCTGCTGGCATTCGTCGGTGGCTCTGGAGCAGAGCATCGAGTTCATACGGGACTCTCTCATCTCCATCCGGGACGACAGGGACGGCTCCAGGTGGTGCATCAATGGGGAACCTTCCAGTAAGCCGCCCTCAACCAAGAAGCCCATCGCAGGGGTCATTGGGCCCGGATCGAGCTCAGTTGCAATTCAAGTTCAAAACCTCCTGCAGCTGTTCAACATCCCGCAGATTGCCTATTCCGCAACCAGCATTGACCTCAGTGACAAGACATTATTTAAGTACTTCCTCAGAGTTGTGCCATCAGACACTCTGCAGGCCCGGGCCCTCTTGGACATCGTCAAACGATACAACTGGACGTATGTGTCTGCAGTGCACACAGAGGGTAAGACAACATTTCCCTTAAATAAAGAGGCAGATTATAAATAGGAGTGTTAGAAGTGAAGCAGCACAAGCAGAAATCTCCTAACTCTTAGTCTCTAGTATGGGCCAAGCTCCAAAAACACTGGATCCTACATCTCCCATGATGCAACTCAGTAGTATCGTATGTTTCAGGAAATATCTTCATCCTATGGCATTTTCTTGATACTGGTTAGTTTATTCTGAGTTTTTCCTCAAGATATTGCCACTTGTATCTGGAAAATGTCCAAAACATGTCAAGAAATAAACACCCTGTTCATACATTTAATTTTCTTCGGGGGGGGGGGGAGAAAATCAGATTTTGGTGGTTATTTTCTGCAGCGTGTTGGTAATCACAAACAGTCGGCCACAGGAGCAAGAGACAATCACGTCAGAACCACAGATCATGTTATACAGATGTTTTCAAAGAAGGTCCAACTTAGAAACTCATGGCACAGAGGCAGGAGCTCCCAACCTTCTCCACCAGATTAGCACTGATTCAATCAATGTTGTATTTTGCTGCAGCAACGTTGTAACTGTTGTTCTAGCTTGTGAATTACATATTTATGCTGCTGTTCTCACAGCAGGTGGCTGCAGAAGCTGTGGTCTCTTTTGTGAGGCTCATCTACATGACATTAGTATAAACAGAGGGCAATTTCAGAGGAGGAGAGACGAGAACGTGGCGCTCCTTTTTCTGCATCAAAGCCCATGAAGAGTTGCGTATTCACAAGACACAAAGTCTTCTAAAGACTTTATTCTTTTCTTTTTTTTCTGTTCTCTTTTCCTTTCTTCCTCGGTGTTGACGTCAGGAGTCTGGATTAGTCTCTCCTGCAGGTTTCAGCTGCTGTTGCAAGTAGATATTAGGCGATTCATCAATTGATAGTAAATGAATTGGCAACTATGACAAAAATCTATTAACGGTTTGAAAAATATTTTTGCACAAAAATGCCAAGTATCCTCTGTTTTCAGCTTCTTAAATGTGAGGATTTGCTGCTCTTTCTCTGATTTATATGATAACGAACTGAAAAACCTTCAGGTTTCGGGCTGTTGGTCAGACAAATCCAACAATTTGAAGATGTTACCTTCAGATTTGAGGGGAATTATAATGCTCATCCCTCACTCTTTTCTTACAGTGCATAAAAAAAACCCCAATTAATTATTTTGTCAAGAACCATATTAATTGATAATGAAAATAGCTCCAGCCCTGGTTGCAACCTGCATTTAGTCTAAAGATGTTGTTCTAGTTTGCAGGCTGATTTTTCACAAATTACAATGTGCATCACTACATTTTAGAATCACGTAAAAGCACATGAATTCTAATAATACAGATTATAATACTTAAAATTCCACCCACAGTATTGAGCAAAGGCAAAATGTGATGTGCCTACATTAAATACCCTTAAAGCAGCTGTTGGAGTCTCATCTGTGTCTTCACTGAGGGAATTTGAGACAGGTTTCTGATAAGCTGATAAAGATCCAATAAAACCTGGCAAGCCCTCTTTGTTTACTGAGATAAAGATGTTTTTTAATGTCAATTTGGCAATAAAATGAATCAGAACTGAAGTTTCAGAAGCAGACAACCCACATACAGAAGCCTATTGATGACCTAAAAGAGCTCCTTCTCGTCCTCAGATACAGCTGCTGAGGTCACATTAACCCTGTTTGCTCCAGTTCCAATGCTCTTGATTCCATAAAAAGAAGTCTGGGGACGTAACAGGTTGAAGGAAGAGATGTGTTTTGTCCGCAAACCAGTTTAAAAAATAAAAAAAAAGACCACGTGACAATTAAACAATCTGGAATTACTGAGTAAAGCTGTGAATCAGAACCCACTGATTCTTTCCCTGTGAATGAAACTCTTCTTTCTTCTTGTCTCTCTCAGGTAACTACGGGGAGAGCGGGATGGAAGTGTTCAAAGAGCTCGCCTCGCAGGACGGCCTCTGCATCGCCCACTCTGACAAGATCTACAGCAACGCCGGGGAGAAGCACTTTGACAGGCTGCTGAGGAAGCTGCGCGAGCGTCTGCCGAAAGCCCGCGTTGTTGTCTGCTTCTGTGAAGGCATGACAGTCCGAGGGCTGCTGATGGCCATGAGACGGCTCGGTGTAGCCGGAGAGTTCCTCCTAATTGGCAGGTTTGTTAGAGATTTGTTTTTCCCCGCGGGGGTTTGCGCGTTGTCCGTCAGGGATGAAAAGCACACGAGTTTTCAAAGAAGAATGATGAAAAGAATTCTTTCTCTTGGCGCTGTTGAGAAAATGCTGATGGCCGTGAAAGTCAGTCAACACAGTAATGATCAGGCAAACTGAAAAATAAGGAGCACGATCAGCTGCACGAATGAATGATTTTTGTGTTGATAATGAAGATAGTTTACAATCACACCTTCAATCTTAATTCTCAACAATCTTTAAGGTCTATTTGGTAGCTGTTCCAGAGCTTTCAGTCATATCTTGCATCTCCGTCAGCAGACAGGGTTGTTATGGAATTGTAATCTTCAAATTTCTATTTTTGTGAGCACTTTAGGGACTAACATACAACAAAAAACAAAGACAGCTTCGGAGTTGTTCGGTCCACTTAGCAGCTGTTCTGGAGCTTTCATTCGTAATTGGACATTGTATTCAATCTTAACAAGAAAGAAAACACAAACATTTACAAGTACAAATAAATATGAATCTGAAAGATCAATTATCAGGTCTGTTGGAGATTGTTTTCCCATAAAATAGCAACGTTTTTAAAATGATATCAGATATTTGTACCAAACAAACTCATGACATCTGTGGCAATAATGGAGATGAATGTAGTTGACCAAAGAAACTTTTCACGAGCTCCAATTAGTAGCTGTTCTGGAGTGGTCGCATCACTCAATCTTCCTCATCAAATGGAGTTTGCCCAGTAGTTATGGAAATGTGGAAAATGTAGAAAATTTTTCCTCTATAAAAGCTTCAACATTTAGTCTCAAAGTTCAAAACAATCTTACTACAAGGTCTGTTTGGTAGCGGTTCAGGAGGTTTCGATCTTATTGTGTAAGCGTATAATTTTACATTATATTCATTAAGTTAAGGTAAGTTTTTTATACAGGACATTTAATGTAAAGTGGCAGTTTAAGGCTTTTTATGAATTGTTGAGGATAAAATTATCACATTAAAGCAGGAAAAGATTACACCATGAATACTGTGAGGAAAACACAGAAGAATTACATCATAATATGACGTTGTAATATTCAGCTACGCTCAGGATGGATGGTGTACACAAAGTTCATATGGAACCGAAATCTCTTCTCTTTTTTTTTAGTATAGTTCCTGTGAAAGCAGAAAAGATGCTTTGAGTCAGGCTCAGTGATGAATAATGCATCCACGCAGCGAGCTCTCCCTCTCCCTGTCAGATCACAGGCAGGATGGGCTAATATGGGACAGCACCTCCAGCATAAGCTGGGGAATGTGGAGTATAGTGAACATCAAAGCTCATATCAGCGCTTAGACCAGACATTCCCCTCTTTGTAGAGTCTCAGCTCACCTCCAGTCCTGTTGGGAGCAGTCGCGGCACCTGAGACGAGGCTACGCGCTAAAAACTCGCTATGGTTAAATTTACTGAGCTCATTTTTGTGTGCGGCTGCTTTATTGATAAGAAGGAGTCAAAGCCCTTCTTCTCGAGCCAGAAGATGAAATGTGTGCATGAAAAATAGGGTATATTAAAGCCTAAACTTGCTCTCACCCCTTCCACTTGAATTCGCACTGCTGCTAAAGTCTCCACGGAAAGATAAGGAGGGCGTGAGTGTGTGTGTGTGTGTGTGTGTGTGTGTGTGTGTGTGTGTGTGTGTGTGTGTGTGTGTGTGTGTGTGTGTGTGTTAGCGTGTGTGTTTTCTGGGTCAAGGAGACTACTGAAAAATGAAAAATGTTTTTTTGGAGCAATGCAGTAAGTGAACACATGCAGGCATTGTGCAACGGGCCAATTGAAAACGCCCGAGGTGCTGGTCATCAGCTATCCCGTCTTCTGCTGTGTGGAGGGTGAAAGCGATGGGCTGCTCCTCCACCACAGACCCCACACATCTCAGACAACAGATAACTCATCTGATCAACTTTCAAGTGAGGCTCCCGTCATCACTTTGGATAAAAGAATATGTCAGTTTTATGATCCTGTGCTTGACAAACATCCGACTCCTAATCTCTTTGGTCCCCCCAGGTGAATTATTCCATAAAAACAATACTTTTAATAATGTCTTTCAATAATTCCTCCTTCTCCTAAATCGTATGATTCATATCAGATCGGTGTGTTATAAATCAGTACAGGACGTGCGTGTGTTGACGTCAGAGCTGTAGGTTTTTGGCACTCGGAGTGTTGGACTGCGGGGGAGTGTGATGCTGAGAAGCAGATGGCCAGGTACTGTTGATACTGTCACACTGTACGGCTATTGTCCGCTCATTCTTGAAAGTGCCAGCCAAGCCAAACGTGTTACTGGCTTCGGTTTTGACAAATGTGGGTTTTATTGAGGGCTGGTTATATTTTTGTCCTGTATGAGGTGCATTATGTGCAAGATTCAGTATCTTAAAATGAGTCTGTTTTGAATACAAAGATTCATTGTTTTGCCCCAGAAGCCTGTGAAGCAGCATTTGAACACCAAAATCAACTGTTTTAGGAGAATGTCAGTCTTAACATAGTGTAACCTGAGGCTATCACCAGGATCTAAGAGCTTGTGGTGGACTACAATGCTTCAAATGCGATGTTGCAAAGAAGCTACAAACTCTAGAACTTGGATGCTTCACACATGCAGAAGATCTATACAATCAGTACCAAACAGTTTCAAGGTGGACAAAGATGGCCTTCTGTTCCTGAGTTATGGGGTTGAATAATGGTGAAGATAACCTTTGACCTTTTGGATATAACATGTCATCATTTCATCATTTTATCCTGTCAGACATTTGTGTGAAATGATGTCACAATTGGCGTATAAATTCTTGACTTAAAAACGTGTTTTGTGACGGTCACAGTGACTTTAACTTTTCTCCAGTTACATTTGAAGAAACTCCAGGCGTTCCTGAGATATCCCGTTCTCCAGAACGGAACGCAACAACCCGAAAGCATCGCTGGCATGGAGGCGTAACGGCAATAAGAGTAAACACCCATGCCAGCAGCTCTGTGAGGCTACTTATTCACCGTTAAATGCTAATGTGATCGGAATGCTAACATGTGACATTGCTAACATGCTACATAATAAATAGTAAGCAATGTTCACCACTATATATATATTATTGAATTTCAGACATTTCACTCACCTAAACCACAAATTCCAAACTTATCGTGGCGCTAAATAAAAAGTCGGGGATTTCATCTTCATCATCTGAGGACCATTTATGTCTGCACAAAATTTAATAGAAATGTATCTAATAGTTGTGACAGTTGCCATCCCAAGAGCTACGCTGCTAGCTTTTTTTTTGCACCTCTTCATGTAATTAATTTATTCATGTTGTCAGGCTTTATCTTACTGGATTGAAATGTGAGTGCGTTTTTAAGAATATTGCAATTCTGCACATGCACATTTGAGATTTGTGGCTAAAACCATGACATAATGTGTGTTGTTGCATCCTTGGAAAGATGCTTTTTAAGGCCTCTCCATATTCCTTATTCTCCTCCTTCATTTCTCACTCATGCAGTATCACACATATGCATCACTGATTTGTTCCCACTCTGCTTAATGCTGCTCTGAAAACACCCGAGCGGCATTTGCAACTCAAATGAAGGGAGGTTCTTTATCGACTGTGACTCAAATCTGAAGTGACAAACAAAAGCATTTGTCTCATCAGCCTGATCTTTTGTGTGAGATTCAAGGCAGAATAGATTTTTGAAAGAAAAGAAAAGAAAAAGCAGAGGATGTAAGCTATAAATACAAACTATGACCAGTGGAGATGCAAAAATCACACGTAAGAGTTTGAGTCTGTGTGGAAGGTGGGAGCTTGTTTCTCTCCAGGGCAGATTGTACTGCTACAGTACTAATCTGTGAATTCTCACCGGACTTGTGATTGTGTTGCAGTCAGAGTCTTGTTTTTTTTTCTTAGTTTTTTTTTTCTTTCGGCAAGTACAGTGAGAACTCCACGCCCCTCAGCAGGAAGGCTGAAAGGGAAACAAAGTCAGGGCAACCAAAGGGAGAAGGTTTCTGCAGGATTCAGTCTGAGGCTCGTTAGTGAGGCTGCACGTAGCGACAGACTTTTACAGCTTCAACAGCGTCGTAACACAACATTTTCCCTGTTGCCACACAGTGAACACTGTTTGTTACCATCAAAATTATTTCATATTATTTAACTATACAGTTAAATACAATTTTTTCTATCTATATATTTAGTTTGAAAGTCCCTGTTAAACCGACATCTTGCAAGACCCCAATTTTAGCATTTTAAAGAGTTTATTTTAGAATTAAACTACTGTTTTTCAGAAAAATAAATACCCAGCGACCTCTGAAAAACCCAGACGGTTGCTTAACAACACTCACCTCAGTTTTGAAGGTACTTTATTTACAGAAATGTCAAAGAATCTTCTAGATAAGAAAATATTTTGTCCTCAGCTTATTAAAAAATACGTTCAACAAGTTTCCCAAGGGGTTTCTCTCGTTTCCTATCCATGTAGTCAGAAACGATATATGTCATCGCTCATTTTGTACAACAAGAAAAATATAAAAGCATTGTTTTCGTTGATGAAAATATAAAAGAAAAGAAAGTTACACCAAGTTATTCATGTAAAAGTGTCTTTTTTTCATACGTCATATAAATGTGTTGAAGCTCCGTTTTATGCTTCATGCTTCCTTTTTGGAGCTGCAACAATCGGTCGATCGATTGATTAGTCGATCAAAAGAAAATTAGTTGGCAGCTATTTTGATAATCGATGAATCGTTTCAGTCGTTTCTTAAGCAAAAATGTCAACAGTTCCAGCCTCTTAAATGTAATTCATGTTTTTAAATGAGTCTTGGAGTTTTGGACTGGTTGGAGAAAAGAATTTGAAGACCTCACTTTGGCTTCTGGGGAATTGTGATACAATTTACAGCAATAAAAAAGGGACAAATTCTTCCTAAAATCCTCAAGTTTGTCCTTCAAAGCACCCTGACTTGAAGGTGGTTCTGGTGTTTTCCAGTAGAATTTTCTTTGCTGCTATAAAGCCATTCATTTCCTCAATGGACAGTGTCTCTATTGTGAATGATCATTGTTGGCTCTGGTTACATTGCAGTACCAAACCCAACTTATAGGACAGGGAATAAAGCTATTTATTTTGGAAGAATTGCATTTATCACATTGTGGTCTAATTTTGGTGTAGAATACCCTTCGTAACAAATTCATCACCTCCAGCTGCTGTTTTTGTTGGGAGGAGATAAGAGTTGCAACTCGAAACAGGATAAAAAGATGTTTTTTCATCCTGCAGACAGAATATTTATCCATCAGATGGTTAGAAAAGTCACTGAGGATTCTGGAGGTAAGTTTTCTGGATGACCTTCAGGGTTTTTCAAAGGTTGTCTGGTGTTTATTTGATCAGAAAAACAGACGCTTAGCTCTGTAGCCTGATTGTAACACATGAGGGACACAAACTGGGGCTGGTACTATTTGTGTCCCCTCCCTCTTCAGTGATGGCTGGGCAGACCGAGTCGAGGTGGTGGAGGGATATGAACACGAGGCGGTGGGTGGCATCACTGTGAAGCTGCAGTCTGAAGAGGTCTCCTCCTTCGATGACTACTTCATGAAGCTCAGGCTCAGCACCAACACCCGCAACCCGTGGTTCCCCGAGTTCTGGCAGTACCGGTTCCAGTGCCGCCTTCCCGGACACCCGCTAGAGAACCTGAATTATGCACGAAACTGCTCAGGTAGCTAAACAATTCATCAGGCAATTATGATGTTTCCTGCAGTTTGTTTGTTTTTTTTTGGTTGATATTTTTATGCCAGTGTGCACATCAGCTTGTCTCTTTTAACCGTTCTGATGTGTGCAATGCCCAGAGGACGATGCCAAAAGGGCCCATAAACTGGAACACATTCTTTAATTATGAATGTGACTGCCAGAGGGTAGAATCCTCTCCAGGTCAATCCAATAACATTTGTTTCATACTGTTTATTTCTGTGACACTTGGCTTTACAGAGGATGATGATCTAGGTAAATTAAATCCTTTTCTTTTCCAAAGGAACAAAGTATAATGCATTAGTTCTTGGTTCCTCGAAACATTGCTCAACAAGCATGTTTCCAAAACATTTTTTTTTTACATACTGCCCATGTTTCTTTAAAACAAATATATTTACAGAATATATATTTACGTTTTCAATCTTAATTCATCCGGTTGATGAGACATTATAAAATCATTTAAAAAGTATTTCAAATTAATCGCATTGATGAACGTAAATATAAAGTTATGCATGCAGCAAAAAAAAACAACCGACTTTTTTTTTTAACTTTTCAGTTGACACACATTCAAGATTCTTCCAGAGAATTTGTTTATTCCACTGCACCTCACTTTCTGCAGTTTTTAAAATCTTTTTTTTGTTGTTGCAGCGTTTGCACATTATTTCCAAGAACACAGCCTCTCTTCTTTATTATGCACATATACCTTACGCTTTTTTTTTTCATTCCTAAAAAGCATCACATTTTAAAGAGGTCATTAGACTATTTACTTTTGCCTCATCGGTGGAGATAGAGTTATTGTTTGCTGTCCTATCACTTCTATTGTTTTTATTTTATTATTTATATTTTTATGTTTTTCTTTTGGTGTAGAACTCCAAGATGGTGAGTGAAACCTGTGAATGGAACCACAATGCTCCTCACTTTGGGAATATACATAGAGGTTGACTGATATTAAGCATTTATCACATGATGTGATAGTCAGTCTATATTTTTCTCACAAAAATGTACGATTAATCTCCGTTAACCTCTAATATATGAAGCTATTGGGATGTTTTTTTTAATTGTTTTTCTGCAGTGAGAGCCCAACAACTAATTCTGATCCGTTCCCTTCTTGTGCTCTCACACCGCTTTGTGAAGGTTAAGACAGTCGTATAAAACAGCCCAATAACATTTGAGTGAGATGGTAACTGGCTTAAGTTGCATGTAGCCACAGAAATACTGAAGCCATACTGCAACACATATTTTCAGAAGCACTGTGTTTTAGTTTTATTCATGTTTGGACGGATTCAGCCGTCATGCAGCCGACTAATCCCGACGTGCGGCAGTAGGTCCTCTGCTTGCATGCTGACATCATGACATCATTTCATCATGACTGGAGCTCGCACAGCTCAGCGAGCGTCAAAGCCAAGGAGCTGTTAAACTAGGTCATCACCAGCAGTTCCCATCGTACGCTCACCCAGCTGCTACCCGAATAAATTTACTGTTTATGTGTTTGTCTGAGCAGGCAGTCAGTTTCCTAGCAGTCCCTTTTTAACGATCATTACTTGATTTAAGTGGGAAGAAGCACACCAGCGATGGATGGCGCTCATAAAGCCCGTCAGCCTCATATATCATACAGTTAAATGTTGTTGGGTGCAGCGGGTGAAATCCTGTCTTACACAGTGTTCAGAGAAAAGGACAAATGTTACGTGCGTTTTAAATCTGCTTCTGTATCAACTAAAACATTGTCGCAACCACAGATTTCAACCTTATTGTCCACATAGGTATAAAAAATAAAATGCAATACACAACATTTAAGAGAAGAAGAAGAGATTAACTATATATTCCTGACGATTTGTTATTCAATTTTGATTTTTAAAAGTAAATAATGAGGAAATTTTAAAAAAAAAATGTTTTTCCTGTATTGCAAAAGAGCAACAAGAAATTTAAAGAAATATTAACAAATATAATAGAAATCCAACCTAATCTGAGTTATTTGATAACATAGAGAACTGTGTAATTGATTAACATTAACATCAATTATTATTGATAACATATACTAGTTATGAAGACTGTATAGAATCACACACTTTTAGCTGACAGTGTAACAATAACCAGAGTTTCAGTCACTGTCAGACAGTATTATTCCATCATCAATAAAATATATTG
Source organism: Hollardia meadi (assembly GCA_037974645.1). Lineage (NCBI taxonomy): Eukaryota > Metazoa > Chordata > Actinopteri > Tetraodontiformes > Triacanthodidae > Hollardia > Hollardia meadi. The sequence continues at coordinate 44,487 of JBBPCS010000146.1, forward strand.
AACTATTGTCATAATGATTACCTAATATATTTCCCCTTTGAGGGAAAGATTCAGTTACATTTTGACAAGCTGTATGATTTCCCATCAGATGTTACATTATGATTATTATTATAATTAGTATTATTATAATACACACATTCACACTCCACTTCCTCTGCATAAAATACGAAACAGGGATTTTGGAATAGATTCAGGCAACGATTAGCAGACCATGGTTGATTTTTTTAGGTTACAATTCATATGCTCTGATAATTTACTAGCATAGAGTGCTAATGGGAAAATATTACCACCGTGATCCTTTTGTAAAAAAAGTCTAAATATGCTCTAAATGTGTAATTTTCAGTGAGCGGTACTGTTGCTTTTTAATCGGAATTGAGGATTGTAGCGACCCACCCAGAAAGAAAGATTTAAACCTGTTCTCTTGCGACCAAGTGCTGATTTTACAAGAGTTGTCCATGCTCTGCCAGAAGATGCTTTCCACCTGGTCCAGTGTTTTAGCAGTAAGGACTGAAATGCATGATGCAGCTCGTTGTAATAACAGTAAGTTGACATCTTACTTTCAAAGCAACTAAAAAAAAAACCCTGATTACTCTGCTTCCAGCTTGCATTACACTGAACTGATAGGGTGTGCTTGAACGCCACACACTGTTTGTGTCCAAATAATGAATCGTTTTTGTAATAATTTGCGTTTTTCTGAGGAAGAACTATACGAGCAGAAGACAACAGATCCTTTTGGTTCATTTTTCTGCTTGAGGAGACCTGATCTCTCACACTCAGGACTTTGGACTAACTCTAATTGAATCCTGACTCATGAATGCTGAAATGGATAGTCTTGCCATGGTAACAAGGTTTCTTTGAAGCCATTTTCTGAGGCTTCCAGTTCTTTTAAAGCAGGCTCCCACAGAGGCAAAGAGCTGTATTCAGAGAATAATTAGAAGATTCTGTGAGCACCCTATCACTCCTTTGTAATGTCTTACATCTTGCTAGACACACCTGTGCAGTACACCTGAAATTTAGACATGCTTTTTTACAGCGTAACACACAACATGCTACTGCTTGCAGCACTGAAGCCCTTCCTTTAAGACTTAAAAAACTGTCCAGGAGATGAGTCCTGACTGTTCTCTCATGTGTGGGCAGGTTACGAAAGTCTGGTGGACAACTACGTTCAAGACAGCAAGATGGGCTTCGTCATCAATGCCATCTACGCCATGGCCCACGGGCTGCATGACATGCACACTGTCCTCTGCCCTGGTGATGTGGGGCTGTGTGAGAACATGAAGCCCGTCGATGGCAGCCACTTGCTGGATTTTCTTCTCAAGACGAGCTTCACGGGAGTTTCTGGAGAGGACATATGGTTTGACGAGAATGGCGACTCACCTGGGAGGTAAAACACGCTTCTTCTGACGTTCTTCTGTAAAGTAATTCTTCAAACAACAAACCGCACGCCATATTTGTTATACAGCATCCCAGATATCCTTTAAAGGGCACCATGATGTTGAATTCACACTTAAGACGCTGGAACATGTTTACATTGATAATGTCTGTTGTTGCTTTCAATTAGTCATCAGGGTAGTTTTAAATATTGTTACGAATGAGGAAGGGGCAGCGCAGATTGGATGGAAAAAGGCTTTTAGAAATTAATTAAGGTTCAAACCAAAAGCAACGGCAGGAGCAGATAAAACACAGGATCAGAAAACACAATGAACGACTACAAATGTCCAAAGGAGCTGACTGAGACTGAGTACTAAAAGTACTGAGTAGCTGAGGGAGAAGGGAACAGGTGAGCGCGAAGGAACAGCAGGCAGGAGCTGATTGGCTGGGGAAAACGCTGAGAGCAAAGCAGGGTTTAGAAGACTTGATGCAGAGCAGGTGTGAAGGGAAAAAGCAGGCTGGGGAAGGAACACAGAACGGGCACATTGCAGACAACCGAAGGCCAGAAAGAAAAAAAAAAACCTGACAGGACCATAATAGAGAGAAAAAAGAGCAGAAAAAAATGAAAGACAGGCACAAAAATCCCTGAGTCACTGGTAATGATCAGGAACACGATGATAAGAGGCAGTAAATCTCTTATTATTTCCCCTTTAAGAATTGACTAGCATTGTTGAGTCACGTCCTCCTCTAACTCAAGCCTTCTGTCCACTCTCAGGTATGAGATTATGAACTTCCAACATGTGGGGCCTGGTGTTTTTGACTACATCAACATCGGCTCCTGGCACGAGGGCGTACTCAGTCTCGATGAAGAAATGATTCAGATGAACCGCAGTGACATGGTCCGCTCTGTCTGCAGCGAGCCCTGCTCCAGAGGAGAGATCAAGGTCAAATCCTTTATCCTGCTCAGGACATACTGTGTTGTCCTTTAAACATTAGGACTACAATTCTTCACCCTGCAGCTTAGTTAATGCATCATACAACTGTTTTTTTAATAAGGCACATTTTATACCAGTAAATGGCAAAATAATGTACTCAATTATTGCTTTATAGATCAGTTATAAGCCACTAATTAGAGCACATTTTGGGTTGCCAGGTTGTGAAAGCACACATTGGATGATGTTTTATCCTTTCTATTTGGTAATAATCAAGCCCTTGCCAAAGGAGTTTACACAGTGCTGTTTAAGTCAGATAAATCTGTATTTTTCGCAGTATCACAGAGTTTCTAAACTGGTGTCGGTGGCGAATTTCCTGTGCTGGCTCACCGTTAGCGATGAGTTGTTTTTTTTTAGCAAAGACGGGTTTTCCAGAGCAGAAGAGGGGAGCAAAGAAAAGGCTGGGGTGTCATAAGCAAGTTGACAGTGTTTGTATAATTACTCTCTCTGTCAGAAGAGGGAGACAGACGTTCTAACTGTTATATACGTTGGAAATCCATTGATAAATCCTCATGGACCTGATGGCTTTCTAATAAGCCATCAGGTCTGCATTTATACATTAATTAATTGGTCATTAATGAAGGCTTTTAATCATCGAATCTGCAATGTATTGTAGTATTAATAAAATGTTATGTTTGGTCCGGATCATCTGCAGTCCCTTTCTAGAAATAAAGATGGTCAGTCGAACCAGTCAAAGGGAGTTTTCACAACCTGGTAACTCAAAAGTTATTATTGATGTTGTATAAGTTATACAACCTGATTTCCATATCTTTGTCCATGTAGTCCATCTGTCTACCTTTAGTTTTACTGTGTAAATACACAACTATAAAGTGTCTACAGACAGTGGGGCTCCCTTTTACTTGGAAACAAACTCAGTGTAGAGTTAGGTACTTGCAGGAAAGTATTTTTACATTTCTATGCATGTTTTATCAACCAGGTTATCAGGAAGGGAGAAGTGAGCTGCTGCTGGATCTGCACTGCCTGTAAGGACAATGAGTACGTCCAGGATGAGTTCACATGCAAGGCCTGCGAGCTGGGCTGGTGGCCTGACAATGAACTGGAAGGTAGGCTTACTTACTTATTCTGTACTTACCTACTTTTGTAAATGTAGATATAGACAGGCTGGCAGAGGACTTAGAGATATAATATGTAACATTTCCACATTAAAATGCCTAAAAAGCACTGGACCTTTGTTATATATTTGTTATCCTATCCTTAATGTTTCCAACAATGTTCAAATGAAGGAATTTTATTTAACGGTAGAGAGTGGCGGAAAGAAGTGACCAAACGTAACGTGAATAAAACTTTTAAACATTACATCATCCATGAACATTTCTGCCTGAGACACATCAGATAGATTTTCATCGTTAAGACAACAATTCCCATGATCCTACGCTACTTACGTTTATTGTTTTGTTTTTACTTTTAGACCCCCTAGTGACAAGAACTGCTGTGCTTTTAACTAATTTTGTTTTATTTAGATTTTAGGAAATATGCTTCCATATCATTTTTTCTTGAAAATTAGATAAGATTGATACCAGCTTCGTATCTGTCCTTTTAAACGTAAGGCTACAGCTAGCCAGTTAGCTCAGCTTATCGTAGAGAGTGGAAATGGGGTGATTCTAACAAAATCCACCAACCAGCAATTCTAAAAAATGTTTTATTTCATTTGACTGTTTAATCTGTACAAAAACCAAAGTATAAAAACAACAATTTGTGGGTTTTATATGTGGTTATATGTGACTATTTTCTTGGCTGGGAGCAGTGACTTCCTGGACTCTCCAGGGTCACAACGACAACGAGAGTTCAAGAAGTTGTTGGGGTTTTTTGTAGGGATTGAACAAATGTGACATAACATGTTAATTAGTGAACTTCAGAGGTGCTGGAAGGCTGATTTACTTGTTGACCAGGCTAGCTGTTTCCCCGTGTTTTCCGTCTTTAAGCCAAGCTAAGCTAGCCTAAGCTAATCGGCTGCTGACTGTCGCTTCATGTGTGAGAATTGTTCCCCAAAATGTCTGTTGCTTTAAATCACCAAAAAATGCATTTATCTTCAAAATAAATGTTGCTGTTCTGCAATTTTTTACACGTAAATTCAGGTTTAGGTTACTTCAGTGACTTCCTGTCAGAGATAAGAAGAGATTCTTTAATCGTAGAGGCTCTGTAGAAAGTTAAGTTCCTCCAAGCTTTTGCTCCCCTCCTCCCCCCACATGTGCTCTCTACAGTTTGCCCTGCTGAGATCTCTGCAGCGCTATTTCGCAAAGCTGTTCTGTCCTATTTTCAATGCTTTCCCATGACACCTGAGAGCCATTCATCATCTTCACCATTTTATCCGACAGCAGCCCTACTTCACTTACCGCTCTTCTGGCCCACTTTTAAAAGGCCTTCTGTGCTGTTCAAAGACAAGACACTTTTTAATAGGATCATCCTGCCTCCATGCTGTTTCAGTTGGGGGTTGTTGTTTTTTTTAACCACAAGACCTTTATTTGCACGCAGAAATGAGAAAATGTGGAGAATAGTGATGACATAAAAATAATTCTTGAGCAGTTTTCTAACCGTAACCCTCCTGCTGTTATACTATAAATAAATAAAACAACATAAATTAGATATTCAAAGTGAGTACTTAACATGAAGCAGAAAGGAGATCTTATTTGGATCCATGAAAAATGCAGTGATTTACTTTGTCCTGGTGCATTGGCCCCCTCCTCTGCTGGCTGCAGCCCAGCTTGGCCGAAGCTGAGTAGAAAGGGGTTTATTTATAGTTGAGCTAAAAACCTACTTTGAGACTTACTGTATTTTCACAGGCTAAAATGTATTTGATTATTTTTTTTAATTTTGAATGTGTCCATACAATAAAGCTTTTAATTTAATTCTTAGCAAAATCACCTTTTATTTAGGCAAATATTCACTTGATAAATCAGAAACATATATGCACCAAACTGAAGCTGAAATGATGAAACTTTAATGAGCTGCCTTTAGTATATTGTGGCTGTGTGTTTATAATGTCATGTTGTTATCTTTTTCAGGCTGTGAGCCGATCCCCCTGCGCTACCTGGAGTGGAGCAATCCGGAGTCCATTATCCAGGTGGTTTTCTCCTGCGTGGGCATCCTGGTCACGTCATTTGTTGCCTTCATCTTTGTTTTATATCGTGACACGCCTGTGGTCAAGTCCTCCAGCCGCGAGCTCTGCTACATCATCCTGGCAGGGATCTTCCTGGGCTATCTGTGTCCCTTCACCCTCATCGCCCACCCCACCGTGGCCTCCTGCTACCTCCAGAGGCTCCTTGTCGGACTCTCAGCTGCCATGTGCTACTCCGCCCTCGTCACCAAAACCAACCGCATTGCCCGTATTCTGGCTGGCAGCAAAAAGAAGATTTGCACCAGGAAACCGAGGTTCATGAGCGCCTGGGCTCAAGTGGTCATTGCCTTCATCCTCATCAGTGTCCAGCTCACCTTGGAGGTTACCCTCATCATCATGGAGCCTCCTGAACCCATCAAATCCTACCCCAGCATCAGAGAAGTCTTCCTCATCTGCAACACCAGCAACGTGGGTGTTGTGGCCCCTCTGGGCTACAACGGCCTGCTTATCATGAGCTGCACGTATTATGCCTTCAAGACCCGCAATGTTCCTGCAAATTTCAACGAAGCCAAATACATCGCCTTCACCATGTACACCACATGTATAATCTGGCTGGCGTTCGTGCCAATCTACTTTGGCAGCAACTACAAGATCATAACAACATCCTTCTCCGTGAGCCTCAGTGTGACTGTGGCCTTGGGCTGTATGTTCACGCCAAAGATGTACATCATCATTGCCAAACCGGAGCGAAACGTGCGCAGCGCGTTCACCACCTCCGATGCTGTGCGCATGCACGTCGGCGACGGGAAAATTGCCTGCCGAAGCAACAGCCTGCTCAACATGTTCAAGAGGAAGAAGAACACTGGAAACGGCAGGTAGGTTCATTAATTGAATCTGTGAGTCCTGCTCCTGCGGCACCTCAGGGATGCTGGTTTTACTGTAATTCCCTCTCAAAGGGAACCTGATGTCTTATAACTGTATTCACTTTCAAGGGGACACCTGTTGTAAAGTGTGACGGATATACAGTAGGTTAGTTAATTCACACGGCCATTTTAACCTTTGAACTGATGGTAAAATTAAAACTAGCATCTCTGTGTGCTAAGGGATGACAAGTGGGATCACATATGCAGAATACAGGGTTTCTGCAGGATTCACCAAATTTAAGACTTTTGGAAACATTTTTGACCACATAGGCTTCAATTTAATTCCAATGTATGTACGATGAAAAACCAGTAGGGACTGTATGGCTTTGAATTATTGAATTATATCCCCCCATATATTTTTTTTAAGCACTTTTCAGCTTTTTTTTCAAATGACCTGGTCCCAGGGATAAAATGGATGGATTAACCAATTAAATATTATGAATTCATTTAAGTCTGTGCTTAACACCACAAAAAAAGGATTAAACATCCTCCTGTGTGCACAATCCACTGTCGAACAATCCCATTTTCAGTTTATAGGTGTATAACCTCTGCCCGACGGACAGCTTGCAATTCTTTTTCAATGCCATCATCTCAAGATCACGAGTTAATTACTTCATTATCTCGAGATAACAAAGCTAGTTTTCTCACGGTAACGAGTTAATTTCATCTTGTTGTCTCGGGAAAAACAAAAGGTCGATGTCTCAAGATAGTTTATCACGAGAAATCGTCTTTGTTTTCTCACAAGATCATGGGATAATTAGTGAGAACTTGAAAATGAATATGTGGTTCATTGTGTCAGACCTGATTTCAGCCCTCAAGATCAGGGATTGTCAAACTTTTGTAACTTAAGCCCCATCTTCTGATTTTCTTGAAAGTTTCAGAGGACCACCTTCCCAAATAAATGACAAAAAGTGATAACGTGAGCAAAAATTGGAGGGAAAAAAAAATATTGTGACAGGATTTCACCACATTCAACACACTGTGCTTTCCGCTAAGCATCACAACCGGCCATTATGAATCCAAATTCATTGTAGTCAGGGTCATATTTCCTCACCACAGGCTTTGGAGCTTTTACTGGCGCAGGGTTGTCTCCTACATTTAAATTTGACATTTTTTATTCATGTAAATTCTTGAGCACCTTTAGATATATATATAAAAAAAGAATAATAATAATAACAATAATGTAACTATTTGGTTAGACTGCCTCCACTAGATGATGCCCTGAGGCCGCCCACTGGTTGAGAACAGCTACTCAAGATCATTATCATGACTGTCAGTTAGGATTCATAACTAAAATTCTATCTATAACAGAAAGACTATGCGATTTCTGCCTGTGTTAGACCTTGATTGGAGTATAGTCTCATGCGTTGATCAATAATGGATATTTCCTGATCTGACGTTTCAGCTTAAATTAGTTGTTGCAGTTGTCAAGACATCTAATACATGCTGGCATGGCTCTCCCGATCTATAAGTAATAAAAGGAAACAAGTTGATTATCTTGTTATTTGGAGATAACAAAGCTTGCTCATACTTCTCAACCACGATCGATATCGGCTTCCATGCCTGACAGCCTGCAATCAAAACCATTTTATACCAAAAACTTTTTTAGGACTAACATTGCTAACATTAGAATATTGTGGAAAGTGAATTCAATGGTTTTCAAGGTTTTTCAAGACCTGCAGATCCCCTACAAGACTACATACACAATAAAAAAATTTTGGTTAAATTTTTTTTTAATGTTTTAGTAAAAAAATCATTCTTTCTAACATGAACCAGAGATGCTGTTTTTGTCTCCGCCTTTTCTGGGTTCCTAAAGTAACAGCCGTCTTTATTTTGTTCATAGTTCTAATGGAAAGTCTGTGTCATGGTCTGAACCAGGTGCAAGACATCCTCCAAAAGGGGATCACATGTGGCACAGACTGTCAGTGCATGTGAAGAGACAGGAAGCAGGTTCCAATCAGATGGCTGTCATCAAACCCTTAACTAATACCTACCAAAACAGAGCACTGGAATTCTCAGACCTCAGCACGAAGACTTTGTACAATGTGGCTGAGGAGGACGAGAGTGACCCTGTCAGATACAATCCCCCCGCCACTCCCCCCATGATGGCCCACGGGCAAATTCCTGCCTGTGGGCTGATGAAAGACGAGGAGGTGGAGCTCTATACCCCTGAGCATCTGCAGCCAAATAGCATCATGCCCCAACAGGTCATCGTGGACCACCTACAGGGGGCGATGGTGGTAAATCGGAAATTCATCAATGACATCCCTCAGCTTAATGATATGATTAGCCTGCCTGAGGCCGTGAGTGGCGGCATGCCCGTGTACCACCAGGCCCACCTTATCCAGCAGGACCCGGTCCTGCCCATGCACCTCGATCCGTTCGATGAGGAGCCCACCTCCCCTTTAGAGGAGGAGGAGGAGATGGAGAATGAGCAGTTTGGCCTTCTTCATGGCTACATGTACAACAACGCCCAAATTCATGATGAGGAGGACTTGGCTGAGGCCAAATTAGCCATGGAGGACTCTCTGGCTCTGATGCCTCCTTCCCCTTTCCGAGATTGCGTCGGCCCTCCAGGGAGCCCCTTTCCCAATTCTCCGGTGTCCGAGTCGATTTTGTGCAGTCCTCCAAATGTGACGTATGCCTCCGTCATCCTCAGAGACTTCAAGCAAAGCTCCTCGACTCTGTGAGGGCGCACAATAAATATTACCAGTTGTACTATATTTTAAATTTCACAATGACTTGAGCTGTACATCATGATATTTAAGGGAAAAGTCATTCTGTGGTTCATTCTGTAGCTTTTACATGATAAGGGTGAACAACAAGGCGCCACATTTTAAAATTCTTTTAGATGTTGTCTACAATAGTGAAAGAATTTGCCTATTACGAGCATATATTTATATGCTAAACATAAGCTTTTACGATAAAAATAGATTTTGTGCTTACGAGACAAAAAAGTTGAGATTGTGTGTGTGTGTATGTACATTTATTAATATAAATAGATCTATTTGATAAATATAGGTGACATAACAAGCAGGTGAGTTTGCCGATTTTAAACGGGGCAACTAAATGGTGAACATAGTTTGTATGTGATGCAAAACAATCCAATTTGTCAACAATATTTTCAGAATATATGTTTTATGTAGGGCTTCACGTTGTGTGTTTTGCGCTTTATCGGGGAAACAAAAGAAAGTTTAAAGATTAGTTTGATGAGAAGATCGATTCCAACATCTGTCTGCTAATTACAAAGCTAGAGCTAGCAGCCATTAGCTTAGCTTGGCATAAAGACTGGAAAAGGGGAACAGTTAGCGTGGCTCTTTCCAAAGATGATGATTAATAAATTGTCACTTTGGTTTTAGCACTGATTAAACAAACACAAAGTTAATCAGTGACATCTGGAGGTGGTCGTTGGTAGATTTTGTTGCTTTTGGACAGAGCGATCCCATTTCCCGTGTTTCCAGTCTTCATGCTAACCACCCACTAGTGTCAGACGTGAGTGGCATCAATCTTCTTATCTAACTTTTTGAAAAGAAAGCGAAAATGTTAAACTTTTGCTTTATGCTGGTAGAACGGTATTAAAATGTTCTCCTTTTGGGTCGATTTAAAAAGTGAGACGTCAACGTGATTTCTTGTCGGGGGGAAAAAAAAAAAAAAGATTGTGAATTTTTTGTGATTGATACAGTACTGCCAGACAAATGCGCTGACTGTATCGCGAATGTAGCAGAGAAAAACATTCAAGTGCCACATTTTCATCAAGATTTTTATTTATTTATTTATTTTTTATTTTGTACATTTATCTCATTTCTATATGGTCCTGAAATGCAAGTTAAAGTAGTTTCATATTTATATCTTTTATAATTAGACATCTGATTTCATAATTGTATGGATTTGTGTATAAGATAAATAACATGCATATGTTCTGTGAGTGTATGAATTGTGAAATCATTTTGGTATTCAGATAATATCTGTATGCATTACAGTATTAGAAAGAACTTACTAGCTGTGTATGCTTCTATTGTGTGATTGGTTGTGTACACCAATCGATTTCCTAAATATTAAGACTTTATGAGCCTATCAAAACTGTATAATGTGATGAAGTGCTACTGTTACCATTATACATAATATTCTGAATAAGCTATTAGCAGCCTGATATATATACACAGTATAAATTAAGTCTGCCATTTTAAACCGATATTTACTGTAGAGCATTTAAAAGGACACTTGTTTCATTGGAGTAAATTAAGTATTTTCTATGCTTTTGTCTCCTGTTTTTCATGGTGAAACATACAGTAACGTGGCTCTGCGGTCTTGGCCTTGACTCCCGACTCCAATAACTTTATTAAATCAAAGGTCAAAGATTTATGGCTTTGTGTGAAGGAGGAAATTCAAAACAGGAACATTAAGAAGTAGTCGTAAAGGGCACAAGTAGGGTTGAGACGAAAAAGCAGATTATATTTATGAAACTGGACATGAAAGGCCCAGTTTTGCGATGGTTTAAGAAAAAAGATAGTTTTGTCTTCATACCTCTATGCCTGTTGATCATAACATGGCAGGAAGTTCATCGACATCATGGACGGAGAAGCTGTTCAAAGTTTTAGTCATTGGGGATCAAGGCGTTGGAAAAAGCAGCATTGTCTTGCGTTATGTTAACAAACGCTTCAATGAAGGATACAAAGCTTCTGTGGGAGTTGACTTTGCTCTAAAAACAATTGAATGGGGCCCCAAGACTGTGGTGAGACTGCAGCTTTGGGATATTGCAGGTGAGTGTCAACGTGAAGTCTCTGAAGCCTACTGTCTCTGATATAGAAATGAACAATTTCAATGAAAACAGTATGTAAAAAATCTGCAGTAACTACAAAACGAAGCTAAAAAAAAAAAAAATCTGCACAAATCTGCAATAATTGAAATCTGGCCAGATATAAAGCAAAAGCAAGATATCAAGTGAAAGCTCCTTTAATCATAGTTAAGAGGACCATACCATAGTCGAACATTAATGTAAGACTGAAAGGCAGACACGTTGCAAAACAGAGAAATGTTTAATCCCTCTGAAACTGTAAATAATAAATTTTCTTTACAAAACACTGTGCCTATTTAAAACGGATAAGAAATCTGAAAGCAGAAATTTTGTTGGTCGATTATATTTTCCAATCGCATTCCGTGAGGATGTTACAAAAAAGGAGTCCCCTTCCTGCATTTTTAGGTTCTATAGTATAGAAATGGTTGTTTGGAGTTTTAATTATTAGCCAATAATCATTAAAGCATCACATCCTTTCTAACCAATTACCAGCCAGTCTTTGTTTCAAATTTGTCCAAAAAAAAAAGTCCAACAGTAGATCCAAATTACCTTCAAACTCTTAATAAATCGTGCTGTGATTGGATTGTAGCTGTTGAATACAGTATGTTTGAATAAACAGCCTTTTTACCCAATGTTTTCTCAGATCTAATTTTAATCCCAACCTGTGTCCATAGAAACATACCATTTAATTTCAGAAAGTTATTGCTGTCAGTCTCTCACTTGTTACATAACTTTTAGCCCGATCTGGTATGATAATCAAACTTGGGCCAGCTTTAAATTCAAATCCAAAAACGACAGGCCTTTTGTCAACAACCTATCTGGCAAAACATGAATTACGCATGCGGTGAAGCATAAATTACAGAGATTAATTCTCTCTCCCCACAAGGCCAGGAGAGGTTTAAGAAGATGTCCAGAGTGTACTACAAAGGGGCGATGGGAGCGTTAGTGGTCTTTGACATTACAAAAAGCTCCACCTTGGAGGCTGCCTCAGAGTGGAAGCAGGACCTCAACAGCAAAGTCTGTCTCGACGGCGGATGTCCAGTCCCTGCTGTCCTGCTGGCCAACAAATGTGACATGAAGGGAAGGGATAGAGACTTGGTGTCCTCTCTGGACGGCTTCTGTAAAGACAACAGCTTCACGGCCTGGTTTGAGACTTCTGCAAAGGTGTGTGTTGTATTTTATTACGTCAGAATAAAATCTGTCAGACTTTCCTCAGAGGTATTGTTGACTGAGGTAGGTAAGCAAGAAGGTCCTGGGTTCGATTCCCCACAGTCCAAAGACATGTACATTATGTGATTTGGTGACTCTAAATTGCCCGTATGAGTGTGTGTGGTTGTTTGTCTCTATATGTCAGCCCTGTGATGAACTGGCGACCTGTCCAGTGTATACCCCGCCTCTCACCCAATGTCAGCTGCGATAGGCTCCAGCCCCCCCTGCAAAGAATAAGCGGTGATAGGTCTAGATAATTAAAAAAAAAAAATTATTATACCTTTATTTAACCAGGAAGTCCCATTGAGATTAAAAATCTCTTTTACAAGAGAGACCTGGCCAAGGTA
>JBBPCS010000146.1:57299-104791 GCA_037974645.1 Hollardia meadi
TGTGTGTGTGTGTGTGTGTGTGTGTGTGTGTGTGTGTGTGTGTGTGTGTGTGTGTGTGTGTGTGTGTGTGTTATTTTTTTTTCGGACAAATTAAAAAAGACAAAAGAACATGACCCTGAATCTACTGTATAGACCTTAACAGGGCCAAAGTCAGGATTTTAGAAGGTCAAGAGTTCAAAGCCCCCAGTAGACCCCCAACCAAAACAAATTTGATCCAAAAAAGTTTAACATTTTCTTTCCACATATTAATCTAGCTGTTTACATATTAAATATAATTAGTACTTTTATGGAGGAGCATGGTCAGATTTAAGGACTTTGACTTTAAAAACATACCTGAACAAAGCTTAAAAAGTCAAATTATAGATTATAATCTCCTTCTTAGGATGCTGAGACTCTTGAATTCCCTGAAACAATATTGAGAACCTGACTTTGATGTACTCAGTGGTAGCTATATGGCCTTGTACCATACGTTTGCCTTTTTCTTTTTTATGTGAATGTTATTTGGGTTTCTTTGCCACACTCTATACATTGTAGTTTACGTACGTCATGTGTGTTTTGGGTTGGATGGCTCAATGTAGATAGGATTAATGAGGCAGGCTACAGTGCAAACAATGCGTTCAGTTTATAAAGAGGAAGATTTTTGTCATTCCAAAAAATTTTACAGAATGTAAATTCAGGATTTAAATAATTTAAGGATCCTCAAAAAAGAAAATCTTATGCTTGCTCACACTTTTCTTAAAATCTTAAATCTATGTGGCTCGAAATCTTTCACAGATTAAATAATGTAATAATATAAATGGCATGTGGTTTACTACAGTATTGGGATTAACCACATAGCCTACTATCTTACATCTCTCCAATATGCCTGTTTCAGATGTATTATTTAAAGAGTGATACTTAATTCCTGACAATCTTCCATGTACGTTACAAATCAGTTAAAAGAAATGTCAGCCAACAAAACTATTGGCCTCCTCAGTGACAGATCATAAAGGTGACCATTTAACCAGGTTTTCTGGTGTTCATCTAACCAGATTTTCTGGTTTCTAATTCTCTGTGGAGGTAAAATAGCCTTGTTCTTCCTCCTTGGGGAACATGAGGGAGGAGGAAATACGGCCTATTTTCCATGCACACACAACAGATTAAATCCTGAATTGGGAACCGTTTACAGAAGGACTACCCTCCTATCAAATTTCTGTGGGAAAGATCTGTAGTGACGAGGATTATAGACAAGAGATTTAAAGGCGCAGTTTTAGTGGTTCTGTGTATCTATGGCATGTTTTCCCTCGCTGCCCCTGCATTATTATGATAGTTTGTAGACTTTAAGGCTTTGATAGTTGTTAACATCAGCCAGCAGGGGGCCACAACACAAAGTGAAAATATGAACTTAAGGTTCCTGTGTTCTTTTTTTTGTTGCCCTAAATTAAAATTAAACAGATTTATTACAGTTTTCATAATGACAACCATTTTTGGGGATTGTGGAAAAATAGATTTAGGGTAGCAATAGCAAAATGAAGTGTATAAGTTAAGTGAAAAGATATAACATGAAATTATTTTTATGTACTTTATATATTTACACTTTTCATATGAATGACACTGTGTAGATAAGCTAATTTGTTAGATTTTCACCATCAAACTACTAAATCTGTGACACTGTGTCATTCATATGAATCAAACTACTAAATCTGTGACACTGTGTCATTCATATGAATCAAACTACTAAATCTGTGACACTGTGTCATTCATATGAATGACACTGTGTAGATAAGCTAATTTGTTAGATTTTCACCATTTTTTTAATAAAACCAATGTTTTAAATGTCACAGATTTAGTAGTTGTGAGCTATATGTGATGAGTGTAATCCACTAAAACAAAACAAAAAAAGCTTAAAAATAGAGGAACTCATTTTTAATGGCCACATTTTTTATACTTGACAGAATTAACATTAACATTTTTGAGCATGTTATGGTTCAATTAAAAAAAATTCACTTGACAGAATTATCTACTTTATGTTAAGCACATTAGACAGTCGATTTTAATCAAAATTCTCCACCTAACAGAATGAGAGGCTACTTCAATAGAAAGTAGGCTAGTAGGCTACTTTAGCCTACTCCACTGGAGGCTCATGTTGAGAGAGCAGCTGAAATTGTCATAACACCGGGAAACGATTTGTGGTAACAGCAATCAAAGTTTGTATCCTGTTAGATATATTTTGCAAACAGCTATCAAAATACTGAACAGACAACAGTTATCGGTAAAAAAGTTCTCGTTTGTTAGCTGAATCCCTATCAAGGTCACAGAATCTGCCGGGTCCCAAAATACGCCGTAACACCGGCCCAGCATCCGGGTGACCGCAGTGCGCAGACTCAATCCCCGCTGCAGTTCACTGCGTTTCCGTAGCTAGTTTGCTACCCGCTGAGCCCTGACTGGGGAAACAGCTCACGGAAACGATTTATCCCGATCGAATAACGCCAGAGCTGGCCACATAAATGGCGGATTAACACGGATATCGGAAAGGACTCGCCACATCAATGTTAGTGACTCGGGTGCTTTTGGAGAGTGCGCTGGCAACACCCTCCGTAACATGCGAGATGTATACAGAAATATATTAACTGTGCGTTATTTCGGCTAACTAGCTAGCAGCTACCCCCCTCTATCCAATTTATGGTAGCTCGCTTGATTTGTTTTTTCAACCGTCGCGTCTGTACCGGAGGAAAATGAAGAAGTTTAACATTAGAAAGGTGCTGGACGGCTTGACAGCGGCTTCTTCTTCCTCCTCCGCAAGTGCTCAGCCGGGTACTCCCAGGGAAAACGATGTTGTCCAGGAGACTCTCCAGTCGGAGCATTTTCAGCTTTGCAAGGTGGGTTTCCGTTAATAGCGGGCTAACATTAACCGACTGTCAGATGACAGCGGCGTGACCAAACACTGGCGTTGTTTTCATCTATCAGCACTGCTCATTGGGGTGGAAATGAAATGAGTTTACGCATATAGCGCGTAGAACAAACCAAAAAAAATGTAGTATAAGTTATAACTGTGGCGACATTAACAGGCAGTGATTTTTAATGATTGACTGCTTTGCTTGGTTGTGTCCAATGGTTGTATCCGGAGCTGTCATACGAGCTTGGTTATTTGCGTTGCACTGAATCTTCGCCTCAAGTCACTGCTTTTCATCACTATTGTAATTTAGCTACATGACCCAATCATCCCCCTTCAGTTCGACTAAGAATGGAATATCGAGTTAATGTTTAGCTTCACATTTTGTTAAGGCTATTTTAATATGTACATTGCAAGCGTTTATTGGCTGCTGTATTAACTCCTGCTGTCCCTACTGGCCGTGAAGAGGTCCCTTCCTAAGATGATTTAGAGCTTGAGGCAAAATCCATTGAGGGCAAGATCCATAGTTCTCATTCTGTGTGAAATGCATTGCATTTACTTCAGCTCAAGCTGATTAGAGTTAAGTCTAAGTTTGATAAATCAAGTGGATGCATTTCAATGCTACAGTCGTTTTTTGTGTAGAATTTCCTTTTTGTGGCGTCTACTTGATTTATCTAAGTCAGACTGCCTCTTGTTAGTACAGCCAAACCTGAAGTTGTGTTTTTACACTGAACAGGACGGCAGATTTGTCCCCCTCACTTACATTAATATAGTGTCTCTTGAGGTCCAGTGTTGACAGGAGGAACGATTACACCGACCAACCCTTTGCTTGAACATACATGCATGTGGGCATACTTTTAAAACAGACTTGAAAATGTGAACCTATCCTTTAAATCCCAGCCTCAGTTTTTTCCCCAAACTAATTTCCAGTCATGTACGGTTTAATAATCTTGCCCGTGAGGTCAAGCTGGAGAGGTTTTGCCTGTGTGAAATGTGTTGAATATCTCGGCCCACCAGCTTCTGCCCCAGCTGGGAGCAGAACAGGTCAGGTCTACAGGGCCATGGCATTACCTGTTACGTAATGCTGCTGTAAGCTGTACAGAGCTCATGGTTAGCTGGGCAAGGTTTCCATCCCGAAACAATTGAGTTATAGATGCCTAATGATGATAACATTTTGGTGGCTTGGGGACTGTAAGATCCTGGCAATGAAGTGCACTCAAAGGCTGGAAATGTGAGCCTTAGGATGGATAAAATTAATTTATTACTGATGTTTTACAGGATTGAGCCTGTACACATGTCAGACGGATATCAGAAAAATATTCCAGCCCCCATTTGCTCTGATGTTTATGCTTTATCTAATTTATTTTGATAATAAGACAAATTTTCCACATTGATGGATTGCATTTCTGGGAGATTATGAAAATGTTTTTTTCTCCGTTAGTGCCAGCTTGACAGAAGCAGATGATTGATTAGCTGACTGGAGGTCTAATATAAATTCTGCTTTTTCCTGCAGACTGTGCGTCATGGCTTTCCATATCAACCATCCTCAATGGCTTTTGACCCTGTGCAGAAAATCTTGGCCGTCGGGACTCAGACTGGAGCTTTGAGGCTGTATCCTTTCTTTCTTTTTTTTTTGTCATCGGAAAATGAAAATGAAGAGAGCCACACAAGGAAAGTAAAGCTTGGATAATTCCAGTGATTTTTTTCCCCTCCACTCAGCGATACACGCACATACAAGCATAACACACACAGGCGAATGTCTAACTTCTTGACGTCCTTTCTGAAAATGTCAGACGATCAAGTTGCCCTTCAGCATTGCACAAACTCTGGGGAATTCACACAGTAAGTGACCCGCCTTCACCTCCTGTCATCCAACTAGCTCAGAGGTAGACACTAGCTAGGATGTGTTTCTGTGCAGCCAGCAGCCTCCATCTCCTGGAGCACCAGGCTCATTAGTGGTATCTCTGCAGTAGCATGAACAGCTCCACTGCCATATGCCGAGGAGCCAGCCTCATCAACTGAGCTGCCCAGCCTGTGTCAGGATGCCACTTCATATGTGCTGTAAACATCATTGGTGTTGCACAACACACACATGAAATCAAGCTGCTGCTGTGCTGCGTGGCCCCTCGGGCGGTTCGGAGTCAGCTTTGTATTTGTTTGTATTCAAGGATAAAAATTTGGTTTTACAGCTAACCAGGCAACTTCCATGAGTCACAGCAACAAGGATTCCAGGCTATTAAACACTGCATGTAATAGTCTGGTCATATCCAGGCTATGCTGTTTAGAACATGTCTGCAGGGTTGGCCTATTAGTGTGTAAACACAGGGTTTCCCTTAACGCTAATATCCTGCATGGGAGGCCCATCTGCTTTATTTAGATTTTCATTAGACGTGGCTCCATCCTCGTCTTTATCCACTCTGCAGATTAAGAGAGCGTTGTGTTTACAGGGCAACTCCCGGAGAACACACACTGCTTCCATGTTGTCCTAATGTGCTAGGTGGAGCTGATGGGATTACTGTCATTCAGGCAATAGGTCCATCTATCAAAAGACAGGCTGTATCGATCCACCTCATTGCCCCCGGAGTTTGGAAACGTTGCAACAGCTCAGTAGACATAAGCTCAATGAGGTGTCTACAAGCAATAAATGTCTGCTTTTAAAAGATCTGTGTCTACTACAGTGTTTTAATCAGTGTGTTACTGTAGACAGTCCGCTGTTCTTTGTAATACTAAGACCCACACAGGGATGGAGGCCAGCGGTGGCAGTTCATGTTTTGAACTTTTAAAGGGCAAAAGGAAAGTTCAAGTTTGTGCAAAATTGATAAAATATTTCACAACATTGCATTTTAGTCCAGTATACTCTAGCAGCTGATTGGTCATGCTGGAAGTCACAAGTTTGTTTGGTGATCTTCCACTGCAGAAATACTGTTGTAGCTTCCTCTTATTTTAGGTCTTAACAATGTTCGAACCCAGAATTAAAAACAAAGAAATGCTGCAAAGACATTTTTTGGCTTTGCATTTGACAGCGAGCATGATGAGATAACTTCCTGTCATGATGATAATCAGCTGACTACACAAGAAAACCGGCCCATGTGGAAATACTGTGGTGAACCATGTTGGTTTACCGAATGGGGAAGAGTTGATGTTCAGGGCTGTAATGTGAGATGCCTCAAATTCTCAGGGACAAAGTGTCATATCTGTTTCAGATTTGATATCAAAGTTTAAAACTTTTTTCTCCAATATAAAAAACTCATTGGACAGTAAATGGTAATGTAAAGGGACATTTAATATCGCATCTGACACATGGAGTGTGGGGCTGATATATATATATTTTTTATTACTCTGTTGATTATTTTCTAGTTTCTTCGTTTGATCTGAAATATTTTAAAAGGTTAATAAAATGCAATTTCCCACAATTTCTTCCAGTAGACATACTCATAGTGTCAACAGTTGAAAACACTAACATATTCAGTTAACCCTCAGCTTTTAGTGGAATCTATTCACATGATCAAAAGATGATGACAGGAACTATTGTTCAAACTTATGTTTCCTTCGCAGCAAGATATTTTGTTATGTGCAAAGTCATAGTTGACTAGTGTGACCCAGCTTCCTGTGCTGACACACTCCTAGAAGCATATGTTCTACTAATGAAATTAATTCATAAACTGAAATAGGCACTGAAGTGTAAAACGGTCTCAGTTGACAGACTGTATAGTTTCTACCTTTGTTGTAAAGGTTTTGATCATGAAGCATGGGCGGAAGTACCAACAGAATGCTCTAGTTGCTCGCGTCGGTGATAAAATCTTGTTTTGAGGTTCATACTTTCGTCAACTTCCTGCTAACCTAGAAAGTAGTTTGGCTCAGCAGCACCATTAACCTACATTGCATCAGATTCAGACTCCAGACACCTGTGCATTTACGTACACTGATGAGTAAATGCACACAGAAAAATAACAGGCAGTAACAGTACCCAGTAGTATTAAGGTTGTTGAAGTGGTCCTGTTTGATGTTAGCAGTATGAATACACAAGTGTTGCATATTAACATTTGCTCTCTTCAGAATACTGCACTCTTATTTATTCACAACCAGAAGCTATGAAACCGACTTAATGACTCTCCTTCCTCCTTTCTGGAACTGTAGAGACATGATATCCATTCATAATTCTGACAAATGTTGTACAGAACTCACGGGGCCAGGAGCTAAAACTGGACAGAAAGGTCACGGGTGAATGTGAGTTCAGTTGCTAATAGTCTTCCACTGGCGCCGGTGTGAAGTCTGAAAGTCGCCTCCATCCTTCTGCAGAAGAGATGCCCACTGTAGAGCCTGTCCTGAAACGGTCTCCTGCAACCCCACCTTAGTTTGTTTAAGGCATTGAGGGATTGTTTGGCCACAGCTCGGTTAATCCTGTTCAGACATGTTATGCTGTGTCAGCTCAAAGTGGATTCGGATAGGGAACACAACCGTCTCTTCTTTGGGGCTTTTCTGGGGTATTATCGTATTAAAAGCATGAGAAGCAGTGCACCTTTTTATCTGCCCAGAGATTCTCTCTGCGATTAGAATATCTCATGCTGCTTCTTTCTTCTTTTTGTGCAGGTGTGCATAATTTGTGCACATACTATCTTTCTGTAAACGTGATTAAAGGCTGTTTGAAATAGGAAAGCTTTTCCTTCCTATGCTCCTCATTCCTGTGCTTTCTGTGAAAGTGTTTGATACATTACAGTCCTGATGCCTACAGTACGTGGCAGTGCTCCACTGTGGCCACAGTCTCCCTGCCATACATGCAGTCATTCTGACTCCTCTTTTAGTTCACACACAGTTTAAACTGAGGCCAGACATCTGCAGTTGGCTGAATGGGTGGCCCGGCTGTTTTTGAATGGACAGCTTTAGCAGGCGGGGGATTCTCTGACCTGAACTTCACATTCCAACAGAAAGAGATGAGAGTTAAGTTAATCGTGCTGCCGTCATACTGGCTGACGCATGTGAGTAACTAAGGCATACAGGGCCCACTGATTTTATTTATAACTCACTTGTTTTGTTTCATGTTCTTGCTAGTGCCTGTTTAGGAATGCAAACCGAAGAAAATGCCAACTTACATTCATTAAAACAAACATCTTGGAAAACTTGTTTAGTTTTAATAGAGAAAAACAGTTATCAGTATGCACCTATCACACATAACACACATATCTTCGGCCTTGTTGTATCACATAATCTAGATTATCTTTAACAGGGTTTTCCTCACATATCTGCGTGAACTTCCCTGGCAACTGTCCAGTTTTCTTTGACTGAGCTGACTTTTAGCTTTGGCCGTGCGGGTGTGGAGTGCTACTGTCAGCACGAGAGCGGCGCTGCTGTCATCCAGCTCCAGTTCCTGGTCAACGAGGTGTGTTTCCTTGTTTGGTTTCCTCCCCTCCTTCTCCTCACCCCTTCACTCCAAATCTGTCAACTACTCAGTGGACTAGTCAATGTTTGTAGGCCATGAATCACATCTGTTCATTAGCTGATTAAATAGTAGTGCTAGTTTTGTGACTGACATGCCTCTATATAACCCTCATGGTTGTGGGCTAATGATACCTGTACCACCTCCATTTCTGACCCTCCCCACAGGGGGCGCTGGTGAGTGCCTTAGCTGATGACAGCATCCACCTGTGGAACCTGAGGCAAAAAATCCCTGCCATCCTGCATTCTCTCAAATTCAACAGGGAGAGGTACAGTGCCGTGTTCTCCTTTCTGCTGCTGTTTGCAGTGACGCTGCATCTGTCACTGTGAAGTGACAGCTGGCCACATGCCTCTCTGTGTATAATTAGGAGCGTTTGTTGCCATCGGGTCTCGAAAAGTAATGCATTGGTGTTCTCTCGTGGTTCTACAAAAATTGGGCTTTTCCTCTCCAATCAAACGGGCAATGTGAATTCAGGAGGTCAAGGTATTACATTGATATTACATTTTTGGGAATTTTATCTGTGGCTGTGAAAGTTATATACTCCTCTATCCACGGGCCAACAGCCATTTTCTTTTCTAAAATAAACATGTAATAGATCCGTCTGTGGTGTAGTGATTAAATAGTTATGGTTTTTCAAAGTGTAAAACTTTAAAGCTTCACCAGACGATCTTTTTCATATTAACAATGAATGAAATGGCTGTGCGCAAACTAAAAGGTGTCACTTATCATGACGAACCCACAGAGAATTATTACCCAACCCTGCAGTTCTCCTCAGGGCTACAGAGCTTTTTAGCCTCTTTTAGCTCATTGTTTTTGTTTTCTGGAATGCAAATTCTGCTCCTATAAACTCTGTTTGCAGGAGCAGCAGGCAGCTGTTTCCAGCAAACAAAAAACATTGATATTCTAATAATTAGAATGTTTACTTATGCAATAAGTGCTCTACAAAAAGAAAACAATACATTATTTCAACAATAAATTTAGTCAAATTAGAAAACGATGAGCTTAAGGGGTAAATAAAATGCCAGTATACAGACTTAGAAAATTCCAGCATACAGTAACCCTACTGTGTGCTACCTGTCCAACGTCAAGTGGCTCGCAAAGTTAGCAACTAGCTGGCCCAGTCCTTTTTTTTTTCATGAGTTTGGAGAGACCAAAACAGAGCTACATGATGATAAGATCATGATATGTCAGATGTTGTGGCCAACAATATCAATTAATGTAACATTAATTAAGTTTTTTGTAATATAATACAATACATTTGTTATCCAATTTTAGTCCAAATGTCCATGTTCAATCAAAGTCACAAGAAATGTCACCTGAGACATCACATACACTGTGTGTACAGATAAACAGTAAGACACGCTAAACAGTTAACATCAGCCCTGTCCATTTGACATTGTAAATGTGGAGTATGAATGAATGATTCTTCCTACCAGTTGAGGAAAGACGGCAGTGTTTACTCTGCTATTCCTCCCCACTGATCTATATATAGTCTGGCTTCATTAGTGTGACACAGAGCAAGGCCTTTGTAATTAAATCTTAGTCATTCGCTACTCCTTCCAGTTGGAGCTGCATGATTAGGGCCAAGGGTGACTCTTTGATGGGATAGAGTCATGAGATAATGAAAAGCCCGGGTTGTGATGGATCCTGATCTCCTCTTGCAGAATCACATACTGCCACCTGCCCTTTCAGAGCAAATGGCTTTACATCGGCACAGAAAGAGGGAACATCCACATTGTCAACGTGGAGTGCTTCAGTCTCTCAGGCTACGTCATCATGTGGAACAAAGCCATCGAACTGTGAGTCTGTATTTCGCATTTTTCCCTCCTTTACTTACTGGCAATTGTGGCATTGTCTTCTTTTTGCACTTGTGTGAGTTGACACTCACCCAGGTAACTCCGAAATGCAAAGGAATGTGTGTTTGCAGATCCAATGTGTCCTGTGCACTGAGAATACTGCAGCTCTGATCAGTGTGAGGGCGGTATGGAGGTGGTGATTGTGCCTTGCCAGAATTTGCTGTTGAGACTTCTGGAGGTGTTTGCTGCCTAATTTAACAGAACATCTGTTATAGGAAGTGCCCACTTGATAACCCCAGTGACTTATCCTGTGTCACCCACTCCCCCATGTAAGCAGCACCCACCATAAGGATCAGAAGGAATTTTACATCACATCCTATGCATAGGTGAATATTGTGCTGCATTTCCTTCAGGGCTCAGATATAACTTAGCACGCGTCATATGCAGATAAAATTAGATGTCGGTCAACACATTGACTGGTAACTTTTAACTGTCTCGGATATAATAGCATTGCACTGCCTGATGGAAATGAATAGTGTGACAATTATTTTCAGGAAAATCCAAACTTTGTAGCTCGTAGAAGTTCGAGGTAATTCTTCTAGCAAACCCGCCAGTGACTTAAAAAAATAATAATTTCAGACAGTAACTGGCAGCTAACATTGAAAATGGAGTATAAAGGTGTGTAATTATGAGGCCGCTGGTGAAATCAGACAAATCGCTGTTTTAGATCTGGGAGTTGAAAGTGTCAGAACACCAAAGTATGGCCATCAATTCAGATAAATGTCTCCGATGGCGAATGATTTTGGCTGGCTGCGAAAACGATTAAAGGAAAGAGCTCTTGGCTGCAGTGTGAAATTTAAAACATAATATTTAAGTCGTTTCTTTGTGGAAGACTTGTCCGGCCTCGGATAGAGAAGTCTTTTCATCATGCTTTCTGCTTCCCAGTTTGCCTCTGCAAAACTTGTGAATTCACATTCTGGGCCTCCTGCAGTGGACAGAAAAAAAAAACGTATTCGGTCTTAATGATCACATGTAGTGTTGTAGTGGAATGCGAGCCCACTTAAACTCAGCTTAAACTCATTAATGCTTTTGTGAAAAGTTTATCTACACTCTGAGTTTTAAATGACATTGAAAATAGACCGTAAAAAACATACTATTACATTTAAAAACAGTTGTCTGTGTTGGCGGTGTACCATGTGGTGATTACCGACTGGAGCTCATATTCCAGTCCATCCCTGCCTTTTTATTCGCTGCTACATCTCTGACTGTATCGACTCATCAGCAGCAATGAGACCATTAGCCACTGGAGCCAGACCACACTCAGAGGCAGCAACTCTTTCTTTAGGCCAGACCTTCACTCCCTCCATGCCCCTTGCTCTGTTGCCACGGTGATCCTGTCTCCACACACTATAATCTCTCATAGACCCTCATGTGACCCTGCTTTCCCTCCCTCTCTGTTTGTCTCTCTCATATGCCATGTCTCTCTCTCTCTCTCTCTCTCTCTGGTGCACTGATTTCCATCTTATATTCTTGCTCTTTTTCTTTGTTCACAACCAGACATTCTGGCTTTTCTCCCTATCTTTTTCTCTCCCACTTATCAGATGCATTGTACCCATCAAGTACACATTATGTTAGTCTGCAGAACACAGATATCTGTAAATTTACACTCTCTCTCGCTCTCTCTCTGTCTTCTTGTTTCTTGTGTGTCCCTAAAACTCGCACAGATCCACCAAGACACACCCAGGGCCTGTCGTGCACATCAGTGATAACCCCATGGATGAAGGAAAGGTAGCCGATAGTTGACCACTGCATCGTCTGTGGAGCAAAGATAAATTTCTATCCTACAAGCTAAAACAAAACTGAACCTTTTTGTGTGTGTGTGTGTGTGTGTGTTTTGGAGGTGTACTTTTCTCTCCTCTGCAGATAACTGCTCCAGCGCAGATGGCACAAAGTCAATATGGCTTGTGCAGCTACAATGGAGAATTATAGCAGAACATTTAAGCTAATTAAAATATCAATGCTGAACATCAGATTTTGGTGTTAAAAATCGAAGAGAAAGAAACGTTCCACATTGTTACACAGAGAAAATCATTGCAGAATTGATGGAGATATTTTTTTTAGCAACAGTGGCACCAATAGACCAGAATGCATTTCACCTGATTAGTCTTCTTCGGCAAAAATTTAGGCCCATACACAACTCTGATTGAATGCAACAGGTTAATGCTGCTAACCTGAAGGTTTTTAAAGATATTGTTTTTTCTATTTTATTTACTTGAACTGCATTTAATATCACATATTTATCAATTAATAATGGTTAAAGAATGGGGACTGTGTCTATATTATTATTACAACTATCCAGTGAAGGTAAAAAATGCCATAAAAAGAATAATGATGGTTTAAGAGTGATTTTAGGCACTTGATTTGTCTATGGTGTAGGGTGAAACTTTTTTTAACACTCCATAGTTTCCTAATCACCTCCTAGAAAGGAACGTACATGTAGATGTAAATTCTTAATAATTATATGGAAAATAATATGGATAAATGGAAACTGTTCAATTGATACACCACAGGCAAGCATACAATTAAACAAACATTGAAAATACAATAACAAGTCAATAAATGATTTGGCACTATTAGAAATGTGCTTATTTTCTCCATAATTAATACCAAATTAGCTGGATTTCAAGAAAAAGTCCTAATATTAATATAAAGTACTGTTAAGGATCCTTTGAACATGAGAGACAGTGATGATACAGTTGTATTAACTCCGGGCTGAGTTATACGTGCTGAAAGTGATTTCACAGCAGTCGGCTGAGCTGTGCTTTGCTTCTCTTGTTATTGCAGCTTCTGATTGGATTTGAGTGTGGGGTAGTGGTGTTGTGGGATTTGAAGTGCAAAAAAGCTGACTACCGCTACAATTATGATGAGGTAAGGCATAATTTCCTTTCTACTCAGTTCTCGTGAGGGTACTAGTTAGTTGTTCATGGTTTTCTCACTGTTGTCCCCGGAACACGTTTGACCTCGAGAGGTTTTGCATAATCTGTCACAATTCTTTCACATGTGAGTGAGCAGCGGCTCTTAAATGTTTTTCTCATGAAACCTGAATCAGCTGCTCATTGGGACCCTTTAAGATTTTGTCTCACGAGCTTCCATTTTGGGTGACTTTTGTCATTTGAGTATTACATAGTGATGCTATGTTTGTCATTCAGCATAATGCTGCTATCCAGTGGATCAAATGAAGTAAAACAAAACAATTTTCTAGATTATTGTGCTTATAACATGAAGTGAGACACTATAAAAATTCTTTAATCAAGTTAAATTCAAGTCAAATTAAAGAATATTATTATAAAAAATATCTGATATAATATAATATTAAACATATCTCACATGGTCCAAGCGCGTACCATTTATCAAGTTCTTACCGCAGCAGCCCCGATTTGATTCCAGCTCAAGGCCTGTTGCTGCATGTCATCACCCCTCTCTCTGCCCTACCTCTCCAGCTGCCACTATCACAAATACCAAATCTTTAAAACATATAAATGAGCCAAACACATAATGTTGCACTGGCTGACATGTTCCTTTATTTGGTTAACACACACTCGCACTGTTTCCCCACAGAATTAGATTCTATTTGTGGTGGTAGCTGGCGACAGGAGACACACCCAGACTTTCTTGAATAAAAACAGCGGCTGGCTTGACTGGGTTTTCGCAAGTAACTGCTCACTTGACCGCAATTTTCCTCACTAGTTAGGCTCCTTTGAAGAGTTGAGGTTGACAGCATTGTGTTAAGATACATAGCTAGACTCAGAATAAACTTGACTGCATCAGTACAGATTTGTGCAGAGGTGTTCATGATACTAGCCATTCATAAACCAGCCATCTTCTCTGCGGGGAAAAGCCAACAACAATCGTTCCTCCCGCTCACGATCATGTTTTCATTCAGGCTGTGCATAGAGACGAGGAGCGAGGGTCCATTCAGTGTGTTAATGAGACAGAGAGAGAGAGAGAGAGCTGGGCAAAGAGGGGCTGAGTGAATCGATGTGCTTTGCACAGCGCTACAAAGAAATAAGATTTTACCCATTTTAAATAGTAAAATATAGGAAATCAATATGTGGCAATCACTGTCACCACAAATAAATCAATGTATGGGAAACACTGCACACACTATACCTTCTTCCGAGCCAATGCCACATACACTGTCCTGTTGCTAAAGATATTTGCTAGTACACTAAATGTGTATTATCCTAAAAAATAGTCCCACACAAATTCATAGTTTACTCCTGTTTGAGTCACTTCTGTAGCTGAAAACTACAGTGCCCAGCTGTTTTAGGAAATAATTTACCTTTTTTTTTTTTTTTGAAGATTAACGAATGTATTAGTGATCCATTTTCAAAGACTTGTGTGTTCAGTAGCAGCAAATGGGCTTGAGTGCCACAGGTTGCGGAAGTCAGAAAATTTACGAGAAAGACTAACGTAATGTTAGTTTTGGTCTTGTCAATGGGATTTGTTGACGATAAGAAAAACATAATGGAATAATCCGGCCTTATCCTTTTTAAATAGATTGCACCCAGAGTTGTATTGTTGCCCTGCTGTAAAGTTTGCATATAATTCATTTATCATGCTCTAGTGATGTGCTGCTGTGTGTCTTAAAGGCGATCCACTCGGTAGCCTGGCACCATGAGGGTAAACAGTTTGTTTGCAGCCACTCTGATGGCACTCTTACCACATGGAATGTAAGAGCTCCAGCCAAGCCTGCACAGATCATCACACCACATGGTAGGAACTGTTGTATACACAGTTGTATTGTTTATATATATATATATATATACACACAGGCATATTGAATAGAAGCCAAGTATATTTTTAAAACCAAGTCCTTTAAATCTTAGACGTGTGACTTGTGTAAAAAGACTAGATTGATGATGGCGGCATGTCTGTGTGTGTACAGGAGCATTTGTACACCATATTTGCTGTACTAACGCAAATTAAACTGAAATGCATTTTTGCCATTTTACCTCCATTAGGAAAGCAGCCTAAGGATGGAAAAA
Organism: Hollardia meadi; assembly: GCA_037974645.1. Classification (NCBI taxonomy): domain Eukaryota; kingdom Metazoa; phylum Chordata; class Actinopteri; order Tetraodontiformes; family Triacanthodidae; genus Hollardia; species Hollardia meadi. Next base: position 72,450 of record JBBPCS010000146.1, read on the forward strand.
AGCCAGAACCATGCAAGCCTATCCTGAAGGTGGAGTACAAAACAACAAGGGCTGGGTAAGTGTGATGGTAGCAAGTCCCCACCCATCCTGTGTGTTAAGCGACTCTGGTTTGAATCCATATCCTGTACTGAAAGTGGCCTTTCCTGTTATTCTATCACAACAGCATATACTGTATCTTAACAGTCCGGTCCTGTTGACCGTGTCCTGCTGATGATGGAAATCAGGTGGAAAGTTGACAAATTATTTCTGTTCTCACAGGCTTCGTTATGTTGTGATCATTAGTTAATTATTTTTGATCAAATGATTTGTTGTTCCATTGAGGTCAAATGTTAATGGATGTTGTGATCGCCATTAGCGCAATTATCATTACCTGAACAGAACAAGCTTGTGATATCAAGGTCATGGAGTAAGAAGTAAGACAAAACTTTCCAATAAAACATGACATGAAAGAATTAACTATTTCACCGGAACTGATCTAATTATCCCTTACATTTTTTTCTCAGGTATTAGAGGACAGGGATTAATATAGTTTTCATGATAATTAAAAAAGTAGGCTCCTCCCATCACTGATGCTCTTGAAATGGGGGCAAAGAATCTCCAGAGAAAGCACAACAGTAAAATTTTGATGTCCCTCTTCACCCATTTACCACTGATTGGAGCACTTGGCTTCTCATAACAAACTGAAATGTATCGAATAAGCAATTTAAATGTTTGCGTTTTTCCTGACCTCAGGGACCCATTCATGGTCCTGTCTGGAGGTCTGTCTTACGATACAGTGGGGAGGAGAGCATGTCTGACTGTGATGCACGGAAAGAGCACTGCCGTCCTGGAGATGGACTACCCCATTGTAGATTTCCTAACGCTGTGTGAAACTCCATATCCAAATGGTGAGCTGCAGCAATCCACTCTGGATGGGTTTAGTCAATTTGTCTCAGAATCTGTATCAGCTCAGTGAAATATTCTAGTTAATTTTGTGCTGTTTTTATGTATTTTTTTCCTCAGACTTTCAGGAACCTTATGCTGTGGTGGCCCTCCTCGAGAAGGATTTAGTTGTAATAGACCTCGGACAGATTGGGTAATTGTTCTGCTTTTTAAATATAGAGTATTTTTGGTATGTATCAAAAAATGTGAGCACTATCATCTTAATAGACCTTATAGAGACATTGTTAGTAATTTAACTATTTTGATCGTTTCAGTCAGAAATGTGTGGAAAAGTGCACTCACAAGAGCTGTCACAGTCTCATATGTTCTATCTTGACTTACTCCTATTCATTAAAGGTCCCATAAAAAATTTCTAAAATTTCTAACTTTAATTAATTACAAACGTGTTTGTTTTATAGTCAAACATGTTCTTTGTACTTTAATCTTAATGTTTATTACAAGTTGTCATTTGCATCTCCAGTTGATAGACAAGTGCTATACAATGAAGATGTATTCAGTTTTTAAATCTAACCTATGGCACATGTCTTGACAGGTACCCAATATTTGAGAATCCATATCCTCTGACTATCCATGAGTCACCAGTGACCTGCTGTGAGTACTTTGCTGACTGCCCTGATGAACTTATTCCTGCACTTTACTCTGTGGGCAGCCGGCAAAAGAGACAAGGTTACAGCAAGAAGGTAAGTTACTGCAGTGTAATCTATGTTTAAAATAAAGTGGACATTGGAATTTTTGGAGACAAATATATGCTGTTAAACTGGTAACGCAACTGTAAGAAGCTTGTAAATACATGCTGCAAACAACTGCAAATATATGTTTTGTTCTTTTCACAGGAATGGCCCATTAGTGGAGGAAACTGGGGTCAAGGCACTCAAAGTTACCCAGAGATCATAATCACTGGGTTAGTGACTAGTTATTAATGAATGAATGAAAACGCTTGTTATTTTGATTCACTGACTTTCATGCAAAAACAACTGGTTTGGCAACAACTTGTTACTGTAAACAAATTATCTCATATTTTATTGTTTTCTTTACTCCCCCTCCCCATAATAGACATGCTGATGGATCGATTAAATTTTGGGATGCTTCTGCATGTGAGTAGTTTTATTCAATTAAATTGTAAGGAGCTATGTACAGTATATGCCACAGTAAGAGTCAAATAAACATGGTTATAACGCACTTGACACTAAGGTGTGCATAGATGAAACATTTAAACACTAGTGCAGTATACATGCAGAGCTCTCATTAGCTCAGGTACAGTATACAAATCAAAGATTGCATGTCAGACCTGATTTTCATATCTTGCAAGGTGACAAATTCCTGCTATTCAGCTATTCAACTATTACATTATTGTTAAATCATGTAACATTTTTACAAGATATGGACTATATTGAATGATAATATTGATGAGGCTTTTCATCTAGACTTGTGGACTTGTTGGATTTGCAGCTATAATGGCCATTTCTGCTTCTCCATTCAAAGTTAGTAAATAGGAAAAAAAAAATCATGTTGCGCATTAATATTTTGGCAGCAATTCAGGAGAGAAAGTTTCTATTTTGCCTTAAATTTACAAAGATTTGTTGATGATTTTAATAAGTTTTAACCTGCTTCTTTAACTTCAGTCATTGTTTCCTCTTAAATATGAATGCTAGCATTAAGTGGCACATTCAGAGTTTTGCTGACAGTCGACACAATTGATCAAATTTTCTATTGCCATGGCCATAGTGTGCTTTGGAGCCGCTCGCTATGCCGTTTAAGCATGTATATACACAACAGTGTCATCTGCATAAATATAAATATGTCCACTCTGTGACAGTTACTTAAACGCACAACATCATACACCATGTGTACATTAACTTAAGGCAGTATATCACTGTATCTTTCTAACTTCTTTTTCCACTCTTGTCAAAGTTATGCTTCAAGTGCTGTACAAGCTGAAGACTGCCAAGGTCTTTGAGAGGGCTCGTGGTAAGGAGGAGAAGCCGAGTACAGATATAGTAGAGGAGGACCCGTATGCCATCCAGACCTTGTCCTGGTGCCCAGAGAGCAGGATGCTCTGTGTGGCCGGGGTATCTGCCCACGTTATCGTCTACAGGTTCAGCAAACAAGAAATCACCACTGAAGTTGTGCAGGTGGGTAAGCGATCATTGTCCTTTGCTGTGTGTCGTCAGAAACATGCAGACTTATAGTTGAGGACAAATATTTTATTTAAATCATTATTCACTATTTAAATCTTAGTCCCGAATCTTCTTCCTGACAGCAGGCTGGCCATTATCCTTTGTAATTTTTTTAAAATGGTTGGGACAGTTAGACAGTTCAGGGAAAACCAGCTTAGCATAATTTGGCATAATTTAATTCAAGACCAGAGAAAAAAACATGTATATGTATTTTCAGAGATGACGTCAACAAGTCCAAAAACAAGCCTTTTTGTGACACTTTATCTCTTTTGTTTAGCTTTTGGAGGTGCGGATGCAGTGTGAGTTTAGCGATGGGGACTCTCCTGACCCAGGAGGGGAGCAGACCCCCACCCTGCCCACCCCGGGAGTTTCCTCCAGCCCTCAGGAGAGCGAGCCTCCCACTCAGCCCTCCACAGGCAGCAACTCCTCTGACGGACCCCGGGACAATATACCATGCCTGCAGTATGGACAATTATTTTCTTTTTTGCTAAAACATTGCTTTGGGATCAGTTATTTAGGTCATTGTGAAGCAGGTTGTCACTGAACAGACTGAAAAACCAATGGTCATTTAAGTAAGTGATGTAGTCGTCCATTTACTCCTTCCAGTCAGCTGCTCTGTCTTGACAAAATTTCCACATCAGTACACCAGGGGAAAATAATCCTCTTTATAAAAATGTTAAAAATGATGACAATGTTTTGACAGTAAAAGGGTGGAAGGGAGAATAACAATAATAAAAAATGGTGATATCGTCAGTGTGGCTTACCCAAAGGGTGATAATTCATTCCAGTGTGAAGTGCAGCCTGCTGTCTCATCCCTCTCTGTGTTTGATGCAGGGTGCGGAGCTCCCCGCTGAAGCAGTCTCCGGGCTTCCAGGTGGAGCTGGTGATCCAGCTGGTGTGGGTGAGCGGGGAGCCACCTCAGCCAATCACCAGCCTGGCTATTAACTCCTCCTATGGCCTGTAAGTCTGTACAGCATGTGATGTTTTGACATGAGATCACACTTGTCTTGATAGTGGTGGTTATCCCTGTCTAGTAGCTGTATTTGAGCAAAATTTGTGGGCATCAAGAAACTTTAATTGCATCCTGTCACACGGAAAGCAGTCAGCATTTATATAGTGCACCTGCAAATAAAGCCTGCCCGCATCATAGCCAGGACTTCAGAGCAAAAATAGCATCTGAATCTTAACTCCACTGTGTCTCTCATTCCATCCTGTGTTTCAGTGTGGTGTTTGGAAACAGTAACGGTCTTGCTGTGGTGGACTACCTCCAGAAAACTCTGCTCCTCAACATGGGCACATCGGAGCTGTACAGCCCATCTGACCCCTACCAGAGGCAGCCTCGCTCCCCACGCAAAGCCCGACAGCCCTCTGGAGGTGGGCTGCACTCCAACATCTTTCTGTTGGTCACTCTCTATAGCTAAGAACCAGCCCTGAACAAACTAACACTATTAACCCTCAAATAAATGCTTCATGTATTTGTTATTTACCCCATATTTCTTGGTGCGCTAAAGCCTTCCAAACACTGAGCTGAGCTGCTCTGGCTGTTTGGAGGTGGGTTAGGAAGGCAGGGCTGACACTTGGCAGCAGCCGTGACTTCGCGCCACAAGCACTGCCCCCTGCAGTAGCTCCCGTCCCTCAACAGGGGGCATCGCTGACAGATTCTCCATCTGTTCAGTTGGACAGATCAAAGACAGTGGAGCATGCATGTTCATGATCTATGCAGTCAGAGTGAATGCTGTATTCCTTTTAATGACAGAACAACACATATTTCATTTTGATTTGCTTCTTTCAGCTTTGCTGTTTTCTGTTATGTCTTTTACTGCGTTTGTGACTCTGTTCTAACATCCTGTCCTTCACTATTTATTCATTTTTTACAGTCTCAGTGGTCTGATGCTAGATTCAAAACTCTTTATGGGTCCTCTGCCATGAAAAGTAATTCAGCTCAAGTCAGTTTTATTTATATTGCCCAAAATCACGAATCACAATGCCTCAGTGGGCTTTACAACCTGTACAGAGTGTCCAGTTAATTGGACAATTAATTTAATTTATACAAGCTGCAAGAATCCAATCTTATAGATAATCTTTTACTGATTAATTTCAATCACAAATCCAGCACGAAGCCTCTGAGACTCTTCTACTTATACGTTTGCACTTATGATTCATTCATTTTTCTATTTCACTGTTTTTAATGTTGGTCTCTCTCTGTGATTTGGTAAAGACATTCCAACTGTGACGTCTTACATGTCCAGGCTTTCTAACTTGTATACTGAGTCTGTGAAAAAACTACGCTCATCTCACCTCAGTAAGTCATGTTGTGTCAGAATCCCACCCACCTACAGTATCATTTCTCTCCTCTAAGCCTTCCAGTTGTCTCATAAAGATGTACTTCCTGATTTTGATATAATAACCCCAAACCTCACTATTGACTTTTTTAAAAGCATCAGCAGTGAGCTGCGAGGAAATTGTGACACTTGGGAGCACAAAACAAAATCAGGTAGTGAATCTTTAAACCCTGCCACCTAAAAAAAATAAAAATAAACCCTGCCACCTATCTTACCAAAAGAACTATACTGACACCTTGAGTCAACAGATTTGTACTCGACTTGTGTAGGCCTGTCAAGATAACTACATTTGTTGGACAACATATTGTCCCACAAGTAATTGCAATAAACGATACTATTGGCATTTTAAGACCATTTTATGCCACTGATGTAATGACAGTATAGTATAATAATAATAATGCAAGTACACCCTTTCACAGAGCAATGGGCTTTGAATTTGTAATAATATTAATACATTAGAATTGGAATGTGAAAAAAACAAAGTATCCTAAATAAATAAAAAATAAATATAATAAAACCACACAACAAATAAAATTTAACAAAAAATTTATTTAAATAAATATTTGGCTGCCAATCCAGTTTTTGCCACTTTCCATTAGGTCATGTACGTATATGTCAATAAGTCGATAAGATATGTACAGTAAGTTACCGTGACAGGCCTAGACTTGTGAAGTGAACTCTCAATGGGTAATGTCCCTGCCTTTGTTAGTATAGCTGACGCTGTATTATTCCTAACATATTTGCCGTAGGAATTGGCATAGCTTTAGTAAGACTTTCAGAGTGTAGTCCAAGAGTAGGACTAATTCTGCCATGTTTAATTACAACCTCTGTGGCTCCCACAGCACTCTGTGATTCCAACGATGCGTCCAACACATCAGAGGACCGCTGCAAATCACCTACTTCAGGTAAGACTCCATGAAGTCTTACTACTTCATACAAAAAAAACCCAGGTTCTTTTTTTTTATTTATTTTGAAATAAATCTTTTTTTAAATGCTGCCATTTGTCATATAGGATCTACCTCACCTTGCAATTCAGATGATGAACGAAAACAGAAGTTCATAGAGAAGGGTACTGTATTGTTAAGAGCTGCATGCCCCCCTACATTTAAGCATTTAAAAATGGCTGCAGTCATCTGATTTGTCTTTTTGAACCTTATTTCCAGTGAAGTTCAAAAGCAGACGCTTTTCCAAGACGGTTGCCAATGACTTTGGTAGTGTATCATCCAGATGTATTCTTTCTGATCACTCACTCTTTCTCTCTGAATGACAGCGTTCTAATCATACTGTGCCATAATCCTGCGTCAGTCTGTGCATTGTGTGCCAATGAAAGAAAGGAGTGCATTCAAGAAAATGGATTTTTACTAATCATATAGTTTGGGAAGTAATTAGTTGATTTATGTGATTAATCAGGAATCTTTACCAAATGCATGACAGGACATCTTTCGAATTTCAGGCCTCAGATTTTCTATGCAGATGTTTGTCAAAAAGTCGTCGACTGTTGCGACACAACTCTGGATTGAAAACATTATGCTAATTTGGCTAATGTTCCTTTTTTAGTTAAAAAGCATAGAAAATCTGCTTCATGCCTTATTCTTTACAGTACTAATGTCTAACCGTGTCACTTAATTGTTTCAGTGAATTATTTCTCTTTGATTGTACACACTTGCTGTGTGTGTTTCTGATTCCAGGGTTTCAGTTCAGTGTTAACTGTTTGGCTACTCACTGATTTTTCCTCCTCCCACTCTCTCTGCATAACTATGTCCACTGAATTGCATTTACCCTATTTCTTGTCTGCCTCTTGCTTTGTTTGACATTACAGGCCCTTTGGTTGTCTGTGATGCCTCTCAGCCACATTTGTATTCTCAGGCTTTCTCTAAGGGTGGTTATAGACTGCAACAGGCAACTTTTGGGGTTTTATACTTAAAGTTGGCAACACTCCTTGTAACGAGCAACAAGCGAAGGCTAAAATCAATTACATTTTTTTTTTTGGAATCAGAGTATTCCTCTTACAGCAATGTAAAGTCACACAGTAAGAGTTGTCCCATGTATGGCATAATGCACTGTATGGCCTCAACAGTTGTCCTTCAGTATGTATCACCACTCTTAAGAATGACTCAAAATCAGATTATTTTTTTTTCAATGATTGTGCACTGATTTGCACAGTAAACACAATGTCACAGATTACCGAATTGATAATTACGGACTCTTTGATGGCTTTGATTATAATTTTTAGCCACTCAAAAAATAAAATAGGAGTATTTGTTTCTGTTACAGCCAAGATGTCGAGGAAAATTAGCTCGTCTAGCGAGCAAAAGCCAGACCTGGGTAAGCCAAAACTACTGAATTTTAGCTTCTAAGAACCTTTACATTTCCTTGCAGGTTTTCCTTTTGTAATCTGAATCTGCTTTTGTGTTCAGTTCACACCTGTAAAATACCTCCATGAGAGTACTGCTTATTGTCTGAGAGCATGTTGGTGTAAAATTGAGACTCCTGTTGACTTGTACTGTAAGTTGAGAAGAACTCTCTGTTTGCACTTTGAGCAGTGGAGAGGTTCCAACGATGCCACTCTTTCACATGTAAGAAGCGCTTTTCTTGTGTGAAGGAAGGCAAGGCGGCAGCCACGATGAGCCAGAAGGGGGGCGTCTGTAGAACTAACTCAGCCCCCAACTCCTGTGAGTGGACCAGCCATGGTCTGACTTGGTCTGAAGTGGGATAACTGGTACTAACCCCCACCAATGCTGGGGCTTTTATTCTGAATGGGTTGACATTTGACACTAACCTCACAATGACTGTTTCATTCTTTTTGAGGACGCTCCACTGACTCGACTGCAGTCAGTGTTGAAAATCTTGCTTTTCTTGTTTTTCTTTTCTTTACAGTTTTTCCTTGTGAAGAACACACATGATGGGCGGTGTGATTAGCCCGTTTCTGTTGGTATCCCTCATTAGCTTTTTAGAGTAAAGCTTGTATTTTAGCTGTCGTCAGCACAGTAATGAGGCATGAATAATTCTTGCTCCTTAAATACCAGTTCGTCCTTGGGATTCCCTTTAGTACTGTACTCCCTGTATAAAAGCTTCTCAATGTCAAAAAGCTTTTTGGTGTGCTGGGTCACTTTCACAAAAGACATGAATGTGCTTCACTAAACTAATGGTACGAGAACATACAGTAGATCTAACATGTTAACTGAGTTCTGACCAGGTGGATTTTATGGCAATAACATCTCTAATTCCTCTTCCGAAGACCTCTGTAAACTTCTTACCTCGTTCATCTCACACAAATCATTTCCTCATTCTCTCATTTTTGTGCTCACTCCTGTCCTGCTGTCCAGATGCCAAGGATAACTCATTCACCCGCTCACGTAGTTCAAGTGTAACCAGCATAGACAGAGAATCTCGAGAGGCCATCTCCTCCTTTCACTTCTGTGAGAGTTTCCCCAGGAAGATGGACAGCCTGGTCAGCCCATGTCTGCTGGTGGGAACCACCCAGGGCTCTGTGATGATGGTGGCCCTCAGCCTGCCGCCTGGTGGGGACCAAAGGCTGCAGCAACCGGTTGGCATCTCCTCCTGCGGTAAGACGCTGAGCTGAACTTATGATGTAATTCGCCAGGGTTAGCGATGTGCACGTGACTGGGGACACAGAAAAGTAGGTTATCTCATCAGTTGCCTCTTTTGACAAGGCAGTAGTAGGACTTCATTCATCAGAGTCACTTTTTTTCTGGCCCTTCTATTAGAAATGTTTTGCTGGTTTCTTATAATTAACATTCAGGAAGGTGGCGGAGAGGGATGGAGGGAAACTGTTCACTTGAAATCTGTGCTTAACTTTGTGAAGTTATTATTGAGTCACTTATTGTGTATTCATGTTACTTTTTAAGCAGAATTTAAAAACTCAGTACAAGTTTACTGGTCACTTGGAGTCCACATGGTTACACATTGTGGCTAAGTCGGTAGATGTAGAGTGTAGAGGTTGTGCATTTGATTTAAAACCTGTAAGTTCAGGTATTGTACACTTATTATGTACTCTGTCCTTTGAAAATAACAAATAATGTTTGTTCAAACCATTCCAAAAAGTGAAAGCTCATGCCAGTTCTTGGGTAATTTAATTGCACCATAAAATGTGTAATTTTCTATAACTTTTAGTTTAATATAGGACAAATGCAAATTAAGGAGAACCCAGGACAGAAAGAAACTTTGATGGCTGGGTGGCTGGTGGATGTAGTTTTATTTATTACCCATCACAATTATTGTGTAGCTGTTCCAAATGAAGAATTTGACCTTGAATTAAGGATTGTTGCGTCTGTGGTCATTTGAAGGTCGTCTCTAATCCAAATCAAACAATACCTCTGTGATACTCATTTTTCAGGCACTCTGGTCGCTCTCAAAGGGGGCATTTTAACTATGGCCCTGTTAGACGCCACTGGAACTCTGCTGCCCCCTTCCTACGAGCCATGGTATGACCCAAACGCCTCAGATGAGGAGAAGGAGAAGAGCCGGAGGCGCAGGCCGGCCTCCCCTCCCTCGTCACTAGAGGGTCAAGATTCCCAGTTTGCCGTGCTGTGTTCAGAGAAACAGGCCAAGGTAGTGGCCATGCCCTCCCAAACCCGCATCTACAAACACAACATCACAGAGACCTCCTTCGTGCTGAGGGCTGATGTTGTGCAGATGGCCGGAGCTAACTGCATCGCCTGTTTCTGTGCTAACGGGCATATCATGACTTTGAGGTATAATCTTCTACCTGCACTTGGCTCCTGCTTTCAAAATATCTGATGAAATCATAATAACTACACTTGTATTGCACAGAGTTACAGCGTGGTGTGAAATGGTGACTCTTTGTATCATTGTAGTTTACCCAGTCTAAGGCCTCTGCTGGATGTGAACTACTTGCCGCTGACTGATATGCGCATAGCCAGAACGTTCTGCTTCTCTAACGTGGGTCAGGCCCTGTATCTCACCTCTGCCACCGAGATCCAGAGGATCACCTACAGCCAGGAGACCTGCGACAACCTGCAGGTCAGACACTCGTACATAGCGAATGAGTTCTGAAACATTTGAATTCATGTTTCATTATTAGAGCCAATAATTCTAAGTGTAGAGAAAAGACTTTCCATGTAGGCTGGAAGGATTTGGGTGTAGAGAACCTTTTGTATTTTCTACACAGTGCATTTTAACATCATGCATCATGCTTGTAATGAATCTTTGGGCTTCACAACACAATTATCCCTACACCAACCATCTTCTGTGGGCAAGTAGAAATCTGGGATCTTTGTCTATTCAGATAAAGACACAAGAAGGCATGTTTGTATGCAGTGAACTAATAAAGCCACTGAGGTCACAAGAGTTACAATAGTAGTTTTTAAAAAACATTTGTGTTTTTTCATAAATGTGAAATGACATGATTCATGTCCATTATTGGCACCTGAAATGGCAGAAAATAGTCCTGTGCTGATGTTTCTGTCTTCCTCAGGAGATGCTCAGTGAGTTATTTACCCCTGTGGAGACACCAGAGGCTCCTAACAGAGGTTTCTTCAAAGGCCTTTTTGGTGGAGGGGCTCAGTCTCTGGACAGGGAGGACCTCTGTGAGTACAGAATGGCCTTGTATCAAATCATTATCTTTTTTTTTCCAGCCTAATAGTTTTACATAGGTGAGTATTGGAACTTGTTAACACATTGAATGGATTTCTCTTCTTGTCTTTGGTAGTTGGTGAAACAGCTGCAGGTAAGGCCTCCCGTAGCCTGGCCCAGCACATCCCTGGCCCAGGGAGTATGGAGGGCATGAAGGGTGCAGCGTCTGGGGTTGTGGGAGACCTGGCCCGTGCACGGATAGCTCTGGATGAGAGGGGGCAGAAACTGGGCGAGCTGGAGGAAAGAACGGCAGCCATGATGGCCAGCGCAGAGTCCTTCTCCAAACATGCTCATGATGTATGCACTTGCCATTTCTTTGAGCGCCTAAAGCATTGTTTTCAGGGTTGTTGTTTTTTTAATTTCTGACTCCTTTTTCTTCTTCTCTCCTTCAGATGATGCTGAAATACAAAGATAAGAAATGGTACCAGCTCTGATGGCAGCGTGAGGAGCATCGGACTCTGAAATCATGCAAACACCAGTGTCTCTTAAGAGCTGCAGGTCCCTCTTCGTCTTTTCTCTGTTTCTCTCCACGGGAGGTTCTGCTCAACAGACCCATGCTTTTATTCTCAGCACAATATCATACACTCTGCTTTACCTCAGTCACCGGAGGACTGCAGCGGAGTAGACACTGGCCGACCCAACATTATGAGAATGGAAAGAAATGGAAGAAGAGAAGCCCATAGGAATCTCTCTTTCCATTTCACTTGATGATCAGCTCGCAGAACAGGAGAGAGGGAACCTTTCATATCCATAAGTCATGCACTCATATATATCTCACCTATATATCTCTATCTACACACCCCGCTGTTTTGTTCTGAACGACGAAAAGACAATTCTACAAAACATGTACTTGTGGAGGCCTGATTGCAATTGTTCTTTTTCCTGTCTCTGCCCTTTATGGTGTCTGCCAAACACAGTGGACTTAAATGAGGAAAAAAGTCTGATGACCCCCCTTGTCCTTCAAATCTAATCAAGTCAATGAAGATGTAGGTTTCTTTAGGAATGATCGAATCAATGAAGGACTTGTGTATGTTTGTTTTTGTGGTCTAAATTATTTTTAGAGTTTGACCTTTGTCCTGTTGGTAGTCACTTTTTTTTGTCACTTTTTTTTGTCCAGAAAGGGCCTTTCAAGCACTTAGAACCGTAGTGAACGGACGGGGAGATGATAAATCTGTTGCCTCTCACCGAATAAGGGCTGGTAGTACACTAGTTCATCACCGACCATTCCTTTTACAGCATTTTCCAAACCAAGTTGTTATAGGCAAGAAAGACAAATGGCGTGTATTCTGAGAGTCACTTTGGTTTTTATTTTAAATTGGATTATTTATTGGTATTATTAAACAGTATAAGATTTATGAAGTAAGAGAAGTTTGTATGTTGGGCATTCAATTTTATTTTTTGTCAATTAAATGCGCTGAAAAGTGCTGAAAACGTTTACCCCTGATGAAGAGTTTACATTGATCTGTCAAAAAAAAAAAAAATGAAGTTGATACACTGAAAAACCCCTGAAGGTCTTCTGCTGTATTCTTCAAGCTTTCAAGGGGCTGTAGCTAAGTCATGTGTGAGAAGGGTGATGTGTTGAAGGGCAAGACAAAGATTGTCCTTAATATAATTAGCATAAATGTATATTTTGGTTAAAATTTTAATTTTTTTTGTGATAAAGTTTGTACCTATAAATAATTATTCAGATTTATTTTCTGCATTCTTTCATAGCTGAAGTTGATTTTGTGTCTCGTTCCTCAATGTGTAGGGAAAAAGCATGTCTCTTACAGCACAATGGAAATGGTAATGCTGTCTTTGTATTCGTAGCTGCCGGTAGAAATGACCAAGCACCACAGAGTGTTCCACGCAGTGCCATTGGTCGTCTCTCTGAATCATTCACTTAAAAACTGTTTCTCTTATGCCTTTGCCTCATGACGCGTATATGCTAACCTCTACCTATGTGTATGTCTGTGTGTTTGTGAACATACATATATTCAGGAATATGTGTATGGGCGCCAATATTTATAATACTACATAGTGTATTACAATAGGTCTTTTGAGGTTTTTGTTTTTGCTTGACAGTGTTTTTCAATGTGATAAACTAGAATTCTATTGTAATTAGATTTCTTTTTCATGAGGTGCAAGGATATGCTGCTATTTGTGTCAATGTAGGAGCATTACCTGTTGGTCTTTTATTTTGAAAAGAGAGACAAGACCTAGTCAGTCCAGATCGCTGCCAAATGTTGTAAATAACAGGACAGCTGGACACAAATCTGACAGTGCAGGTTCAGGAAACGTGATATACTGTATGCTTGCGGCCATGTTCTTTTCCGACACCAAAGAGTTGCTTAATTTCACAGAGTTGTCTTGATTTTTCCCAAAATGGTAAGTCTGGATAGCTTGGACAGCACTCTCAAGAAGTCGCTTGTATGTAAGGGGGGGTTAGAAGGGGCTTACCACCCTCATCACCCAAATTGCTGTACACGTGTTCAGAGGACAGTCAAAGTGAATTTGAAGAGTTTAATTCCAAAATTGAGATATCCACCAAAGAAAGTCATGGAAATGGTTGCAGGCGTTAAAAAGATTTGATCCATTTTCTTAGATTTTAGAGTATTAAACCCTGTAGTACTTAGGAGATGTTGATCTGTCAATTACACCAAAAATGTTTTATTCAAGATGGATATACAGTATTTTGGAATAAAACCCTTCACTTTTAGCTGATCTTAATCGACTATACTGTATACTACTGAGATAAACCCATTTCAAAGAGCAGTTATGTGGGTTTTGCACTATTTTTGTACTTAAAAATAATTTTGTTAGTATGATTTTTTTTTTAAATTGTGTTTATTTTCTCTTGTCCCATTTTTTTTTATTTTTGAAAGGACCAAAACATGACAGAACCTATGCTTATCTATGTCAATTGCCAATTATGCTGATTGCTTCACTCTCAGATTTGTTTTCAATGTCAGGTTAATGATACTATGACATTTATATATTTGTGTATATATATATATACACTTTTAATTTCAATCATATATTAAAACTTAATACCTTTAATGTAATTTTGGGATAGAATAACTCACATTGACATTCAAACAATGGTTGTGCATAATTATCCATCATCCAGACCTGACAATAAACACTTTCTAGTTATATATTGAACATGCTCATCTCAGATTCAAGCTTTGCTACTGCAGGAGGGTCATCCCCTCTTGTTGGGCCGCTGAGTCTTTCTACAAAGTGTGGCCTCGACTTTAAAGTGCTTCAGTTTGCAACATATATGTCCTAAATGGTCTCTTATTGCACATTGAAGGATGCATGATATTAAGTGTTTACAAACTTGAAACAACCATGTATTATCCCTCTTAGAGATTGTCTGTTCTGGCATTAGTATTTAACACCAAGTTGAACAAAACTGAAGTTCTCATCACACATCAGATGCGTGTCCCGTTTTCATTTGATCATGCCAAATGTACAAGTGTGAGAGAATATATTTATTTTATTGGTACATCCGTTTATGTTACTGTTTGCTTCATGAAAACTCTTGCTTTCCGTGCGCTGTAGAAATGCATAGAAAGCGAAAGCTAGGCTCACAGCAACATGCAGGAGAGCTCAAGGGTTTGTCAGTCGCCATACTTCGTCCATCTGTCTGTCTTCTGGGATGAATATCTGTGGAGTTGCAGTATTTTCTCATAGGCAATTTTTGTACAGTTTTATTAAAATAAATTTCACATGGATGTCTGACTTAATCTGCTGCCACAAACAATTTAAACTGTAGATACAGTATATATATATATTACTGTGCAATGGAAAATAAATTTAAAACCAATCATAACATGTTTTATATTGTGTTTTCTATTTCATGCTTTACTGTTTGCTCACTGACTTTATTTAAAATGTAATATTTTACTGATTCGTATATGGAGATTATTTATAGACAATACCCCTCATGGCAGAGGTCAGTGTTGGCTATAGATTTAAGTGTCTTTCTCAAGAACCCTTGAGCAGGGTCTAACACTAGCTTGATCATCCTTAGGGACAGCCTGGTGCCTTCCTGATTTATACCAAAAATAATTTTGTGCACAAGTAGAATCATGTACTTGTTGTTGTACAATGTTATGGTATCTTTCTGGTGTTTTCTTGTACTAGTTTTAATTTGAGATACACCTATACACACCAGCATACCATCAGTTATAAAAAGCAATTTCAGTGTCAGTCGATTGCCAATTTGGCCACTTACAGAATTTAACTTGATGTCACTTATGTTGTGATGTTGGGCAGCTACTGGTAAGGATTGTTCAAACCTACAGGACTTAATTTTAAATTATAGTAGAGATCCATCAGTAAAAAAACAAATATGAATTTATTGCTGAATTTGAGTAAAATATTTGAAATTATGTATAGCATGTAGAGTATTTCCATTTCTTTTTAAAAGATGGTACCAGAACAAATAATAAAGGTATTATTATTTTTTTTAATTTTATTGCCATTTTGATTTCATTTCTATGTATTTTTTTAAATCAATATTTATTTGTATTTTATTGTTACAATTAATTTTTTCCATTTTATTGGCCTAATTTTTATTTCATTTTATTGACGAATCCTACGTTTCCCAGAAGCCCCTGCAGGTGGCGCCAGTGCACTGCTCACTGAACTCCCGTCGTCCATCGGGGTAAAAGCTACAGCCGTGACTGAAGCCGAGGCTGAGCATCTTCCTCACACACCGCCTGAACCGGCGGATGGAGGGACGGCAAAGTTGAATACGGTGAAAGCTAGGCATAAAGTCAGCCACAAGAAGTGATCTCTGAGCAGGTATAGAGAAATTTATATGTTTAATTCTCTACGAACGTTTCATGGTAGTTACATATCGCTCTGGCTTAAGCGTCAACCTTTGAATTTTTTGCTCCGGGTGAATGTTTGATGGACGCGAGCTTCTCGCTCTGTTAACCGTTACGAGACAAAGAGGATGGATGCTGTCGGAGAAAACGCCAACTGTTAACATCACGGGCTTCCTTACCATCTTTGGCAAAAAGGATACCTTCACAAAAATGTGGTCAAGTTGGTTAAAAGCTTTTCCCACCAATTAACGTTAACTTCACGTTTCTGTCGACGACAGAAAAAAGCTAAATAGTTTTGGGGTTTTTTTTAAAAGTTTTTTTTAAAAATGTATATATAACAAGTACTTTCGTCGCACACTCCAACGAACCTAAAATGCGTTTAGTGGTTAAAAAGTTATTGGACTCTTGAGGCTTAAAAACAACACGTTCGAGTAGGGGATTTCGCTTTTTACTTACACGCCTCCAAGAGATGTGAAAGGTCGGGGGGAACCAATATAAAGCTTGAATCTGTCTTGTTGGCACACCCTTCACAGTTTTTGCTCAAGAGAACTTCAGCAGGGTTAGGAAGGTTTTACTATTGCTCTGGCTACAACTAATAGATGTGGCTAATTTGGAGAATTGAATTTGGGACTGTGTTTGAGGTGGAACTTAAATGGACCAGAGTGCTGCAAAAGCCCCAGCAATGGTGTGAATGGATATGATGAAGTGTACTGAAGGTAGACCTCCTTATATCCTGTTTTAAGATGAGCCAAGGGCCAAACCTCGTCCTGGAGTGGCTGTCGAAGCTCCATCTGGCCCAGTATGTGGAGTCATTCATTGACAATGGGTATGATGATTTGGAAGTTTGCAAACAGATTGGGGAGCCAGACCTCGATGCCATAGGTGTCCACATTGAGTACCACAGACACAGGGTGCTCACAGCAGTGCAGACACTAAAAGATGGGGACAAAAGGAAAGCGCCAAGCTACTATTTCACCTTAGAGCCTCTGGATCCTTCTTCTTGCAACCACTCTCCGCACTCAAACAGAGAAGATGACTCCAGGACTTTGAGGTCACACTCAAGGACCACAGGAATCCACCAGGCCTCCTGTCCTGGAAACCATAATCTAAGAGTCACAGATTGTAATGACTTTGTGACTTATCCCAAACTGAAGCTCAAGGTACTGATAAGGGATAAACTTGCAAAAGATGGAATCAACCTGGGAGAAGCACCGTACACCTTTAAGGTAGGCAGTTTTTACTTCCTTTTTTTTTTTGCACTGTGTTGATGCTAAATGCTGGCTCTTCTAGCACTGTCTCGTGGAATTTAATACGCTTACTTTGTTATGTTTGTGATGAAGAGTGTGACAAATTTCTTTGATGGTGCTGATGTCCACTGTTTCTTCTTTATTGCTCCAAGGATACTTTTCCATTTCTCTGGCAAAGGTCAGCTGAGGTTCAGTGAAGTGTTGTTAAACTTCACTTTGTCTTATTTAATAAAAACATTTTCATGTTAGGGCCCAAGTTCATCTAGTTACTAACTTTTTTATGCAAGGAGCCGTGGGTAGCAGACCTATTATCATAATGGAATCATCCTGTACTATTACTATTTAGCCACACAAGACTTACTCTTACTCAAAGCATACAAGCCCTGTGGCTTCCTTGCATTCTAGTCTATTGAGGCTAATGTTCATTGAGTATTTAGTGCAGTATCACTGCCCTTTAACTCTTAGATTTCTCCCAGTATTGTGTGATTCTTAAAGGTTGGGGCAAAAGTGTGTTATGTACATAATCCAGGTCAATGTAGCATTTACCATGCCATACATGTTTGGCCAGTAGTGCAGGGATAAAATAAAATACACCACAAAACAAACTACTGTTGATCCAGAAAGGCAAAGAACAGCACAGCGGTTATTTTAAGTGTTAAAGTTGTAGGTTAGATTTTTCCTTTTAGTCAATTTAGGTTTCAAAGTATTTTGGTAAGTAGCTCAGCTCGTAACAATATGGTAGTACAAATCATAAGCCTTATACTTTACAGAAGCGTTAAAAATCCTCTGACCTGTGTAAGCAGAGGTCAGTGGGACAACGGAGCAGTCTGACCTGACGACAGATGTTTACTGCACGTTAGATGCATTTACAGACGGCACCATCGCCATTTTATATCTGGTGATCTTCTTTGTACTTCTGACAACTGTCCAGTCTATGTTGACTGCAGAGCCTGTGAGTTAATGTAATTGAGGAGGATAGCTATTTCGCTTTGGCATCAATTGAAATCCATTCAGTCCTTAATACACTCAGTGTATGGTCTGAGGCCAGCCAGATGGAAAGCTGAGTGGCAGATTTGGCTTATTGTCAACAAACTGTGGCTGTCAGTGGAAGGTGTGATTGATGGATTCTGGATTTGATTATATCACAAAAAAAACATGCTAGACAAACCACGATACACTGGTGACATGAATCTGCAACAGCTGTATTGTAACAGACAGTCAAGATGAAGCCCTGCTAAGAAACACTGTTGAACACCGCCCCAGGCACAGTTTCTGCTCTCAGCAGTGACACTTGGCCCAGAGAGAACCTAGTCTTTTATTTCACATTCATGCTTGTGTTGGTTTTGTCTTTCCTCAGCAGATACAAGCTTAAAACGCTGCTCATTAAAAAAGAATAAGAGTTCTGAGAGACTGGCGAGGCAAGTGCAGTTTTCCCAGTTTGATTGAGCTGATCTTTGTGTCATAACACATCATAGAGAATACTGAGACTGCTTTACTTGATTGTCTTTGCACAAACTTTCCTTTGATGCACTCTTATGTATTCATATGGAATTTGTGCAGTGTTTAGTGTATTCTCATTTATTTTAAATGAGAATAAAAAGTTAATTTTACCTCTCTGTGGTGCTATTAGCTTTAAAGTAGTTGCACTGTACCAACAGCACTGTATGGTTCTGGCCAGTTTCACAGCTAGGCACACACATATACTGTTCATGAAAAATTCAGAGGCTATAAACTACTAAGTGCAAAGGCACTTCACTTCCAACCTTTTTGTTACAGCCAATAGTGGCACAGTTAGACTCAACCCAGAAAAGTTTCTTTAATTCTTCAGACTTAAAAGCACCACCAGATCTGGAGTCAGCACAACCATACTGAGATTTTAAATTAATTCAAAGGACAAAACTTATGAAAGATTTGACCAAAACAGATTTTACAGCTGAATGGAAAAGTAGCTATGTTTATGTTCTACTAGTTAGTTGATGCAGCCGCTTCACAGTGTACATTAACTTTATGACTACAATTCATTCACGTTTAACCTTGGTTCTCCAGCCTTACACCGTAAAACATTTGGAGTATTATGTCATCTTGGTACATTTCTGTTGGAAATAGGCTAACGTTTCTTGCATTATGAGGACATTCCATTACAGTGTGAATATTGAGTACCAGCTTGCTTTAGAGCAGCTCATCAGCTAAGAGTTGATTTAAAACAAGTGAGATCAGGTGAGAGTGGTTGGCTCTGTGTGATAACAGCATTTTGGAGTGGTTTAGCCTGTCAGGTTCATCAGATTGAGTCCATTAAACAGTAGCAAAATGCAGGTATGTAGGCCAGCACGGCCCATTTTCTCAACAGGAATAGCATACACCAGCTTCGGGCAAAGTCTGGCTCTGCCAACAATACTTCTTTGCTTACATTCATACAGAGCTGGGCCAAATATTAGTATACTTTTAATACATCAGTTTTGTGATTAGATCCTGCCTGGGATTTTGGTTATGGTAATATGATTCACAATACAATACTTGTTCTAGTATTATTGGCCAAAATAAACTGTCGCAAAGATGTAAGTGGACATTGATGCGAAAGTCAGTCAATGAAAAACACTACCTTGGAAACCCTATCTAGATTACTATGCACTGCCAGTTGCTCTGGCATTCGAATTCGAGCAAGTCATATTCACGCCATTATATTACTTTTTTATACTTGTGTAACTCACATTGGTCTTGTTTCTGTTAAAACAACAATATGGTGCATCCTTAGGCTCTATTCTGTCTGTAGTTAAGGAATAGCGGTGGTTTGCATTTGTAATTCCACAACTCCTCTGCCTCTGAGCTTGGTTTGGTAGTGCAATCAATTCCCAATGAGCAATGTGCTTTTCTGACTACTCTGCACGCATGAATAGTTCACACAGGCCCACAGGACCTATTAGTGACTTTGAGAGAGAGAGAGAGAGAAAAAAGTAATGCGATTAAAGCTGATTGAGCTGTACATGACCTAAACACCAACACTGTGACGAGTGTTTCACTGAAAATGTATAGGAGATTTCTAGAAAATAGATGTTACAACATGGAAAAGCAAAATTTAACCTAAAATAAAAATTCCCCAGTGCATTAAGAACTCTGAACTTGTATCTCCCAAAGGCAGACAAAATAAACATTTCACAGCCAGATGAGGTCTCAAAGTATCTGTAAAGGTCTTTTCATCACATATTACGGTGTAGCATTTTGCTATTGCTTTATGTTCACACGAACCTGGATTGACATGGTCATGTTTTAGGAGTTACCTGAGCTTTGAGTTTGAAGGTAGCTTTATACATTACACAAATTGCATTCACATTCATATAGGCAAAAACGACTTTTCGAAATTGAAATTCAAAACGTTATTGCACACAAGTCATGTACATAATGTAAAATGTACACCAGAGGCTAATCAAGCTGATTTATATGTTCTATACCAATGGATGAATGTCACACTTTCTCTAGACTATCTGCTCATAAATATAATTGCAATTTGACACTTCCTGCCCATGGATAAGTGTCCATACCTGACATTTGAAGTTTCAGTTGCTGGGAATTAGATGCCTTTCTGTGCTGCAGCCTCATCTCTTGATATAGTCTAAAACATTAAAATCAAAATCTTTTCTTAAATGTAGATTTAAAACCGTTAAGTTCAGCATTATCCGTCAAGATGATTACCAAGCTTTCTAGTCGTGCATCAGATTAGCTTTGTCATTTGACAGCAAAGCATCCATTATATTGTTCATCACGCCCAGACCATGCAGGGAAGGATTCCCTTTATAACTGGCCAGACAAAGGACCCCCAAATCCCTAGAAGGCCTCATTGCAGTGCCCGGCCTGAAAAACATCCTCAGAATGGGGAACAAATCTTAGTTGTTCAGAAGATTTCCCTGTATCGCTTGGCCAGAGGATCGGTGGACAAGCAAAACCAGCAGGCCGCTTTTGATGGAACAAAGGCCAGTCTGAATAGAGCCCGGCAAAATACAAGTTCAACAGCAGCTGACAGCTGTCGCTGGTTTTGTCCCTATAAAATGAAATGGAACGTTTTTTTGTCAAACAAGGTTGATTTAAAAACAAAACAAAAAAACACCAGCACTGATTTTGCGATGAGGACTGGTGCAACATTATGGAAGAGGACCTGTAAATAAATTAGAGCAGTGGTTTTGTAGTTTGATGGTTGATAACAAGTCAACAAGTTGTTGTTTTTTCTGTTTACTTCATGCTTTATCCTTTATCTTATGTAAAATCAAAAATGTCAAAGCCAATCTCAATAATGTGCAATGACTAAGAATCTGTTAAATCGGCATGCGTTGTACGTTTCATAATCCTCAACTATTGTTTCAATCCATACCATATATTATAAATTCACCATAAAAGGGGTGAATTTATGGAACAGTCTCGAAGATTAGTTAAAAATGTGTAATACTATTCAGAGATTTAAAAGATTATTTAAAAGTAGGGTGATGGATTACTATAAGACATTGTTTGATATCCCATCATAATATGCATAACAAATGAAATCTGTGTTGTTGATTGTTTCTCTGTGTGTGACTATGAGTTTGGTCCGTAGCTTTAGGATCCAGTAGGAACAGTCTCCCTTGTAAACAGTAAAAGCTGTCTTGTCTGGCTTGGCACTCATACATTCATATTTGATTGTTGCAGTGTGATCTTCTTGCTTATGGTGTAGTGTAAAGTAGGGTAGGCCTACTTATGGACTTGTGTCAGTATAGATTAATTCAAACCACTGGACCATTAGAGGAATATTGCTGGATTATTGCATTGATGGTGCTGGGGGGGCACTTATAGCACATAGCACTCAAAAGCTTAACATGCCATATGAACATGCTTGTTGCTTATAGTTTGGAATTTGGTAAATTCCTGTCCAGCGTGTTACTCAAGTAGAAGTCTGTTTCTCTCCTCAACAAAACAGGGCTGTACATGGACGGCTGTCATTGTACCAGCACATGTATAGCCACTGCAAATTGCATCACTGCTGTGTGATATTAGAGATGCATGTGTTGTTGACACGGGGAATACTATATGTATAATGTAGGCCTGTGTGCTAAACGGGCCATAATTACTGACCTACATTTGTGAATTTAAGATTAGAATTCTCTAGGGTCAACGGACTGGAGGTTAAGTACAGATGTAGCTAGTTGCTCATTGTTCTATGTATATTCTTCTGTCCAGTTAATTTTCCAAATGGCACTCGTGCCTCCTTCAAGTGGAAATTATTCAGAAAGGCAACTGGAGGGGCTTTGCCCAGAGAAACCAACACACACTCATGACAATATGTAAGCTCATCAAGGGATGGTTTTCTGTTTTCTAAGAGTGAGAAGTAT
This sequence comes from Hollardia meadi, assembly GCA_037974645.1. Lineage (NCBI taxonomy): Eukaryota > Metazoa > Chordata > Actinopteri > Tetraodontiformes > Triacanthodidae > Hollardia > Hollardia meadi. The sequence goes on from JBBPCS010000146.1 coordinate 94,945, forward strand.
TTTGTGTAGTTATGTGCAAACATTTCCCATAAGCACCCCTTGCTCCACATTCTCCAGCCTTTACCTTTCTCTGTTGCTTCAGCTATTGTATAGCTGTGTTAAGTAGGTCTTTGAAACTTTGTGGCGCTCTCTGAATTTAAATCACTGAAGAGAAAAGTCTCTTTTGCTTTGTGGCGGACACATTCAAGAGGCAACCGAATTGAGTGAGGAAGTTTGACTCAAACAAGTGAAGAATGCTTTGGATTCTTGTTCTTAATGATTGTTAATGATGTTTGAGAATAATACTTTTTCGGGACATATGACGGGTGTAGTCACTTAATTTGTTTTGTAAGAGTTCATATTAGTGGTGGGCAGCCTGGCCAAAAGATATCATTATAATCTATTTGATCACAGTCACGATCCATGATCTAAATTGCTATCTAACGTTCTACTTCTAAAGTTTGGAAACAGTAAGGGAACATATTCTAAATACTGTAAGGGAAAAGTAAGGGAACATATTCTAAATACTGCAATCTCTCAAAATCACCTGAAAAGTAGATTGTGGATGCCTTCAAGATCGATCATGATCTAAAATCATCAGATCACCCACTCCTCGTTAGAATCATAATTGAGACTTAAATAAGACTTATAAATGTTGGACTACTGTTATGAGTATTAGCTATATTGGAAGTTCATATTAATAATTAATTGATAATGAAAAAAATCGTTAGTGGCAGCCCTAGTAAAGAGGAACATTTGTGATATTGAGTTACAATATACTTGACTTAAATTTAGTTCATTTTCTTTGTTGATGTATTTTTAGACTGGATAATACCTTAACGAAACACCCACCTAACAATTTTGATATCATATTATGGCCTTAGCTGCTTTGGAGACTGTTCTATGCTTTCAAGAATTAAAATGAGAAGAAAAGTTTTTTTTTTACTCTATAGAACGTGTTTTTTTTTTTTTTTTACCATCACATCCATCAAGTCCTCCAAGGATAAGCAAAGCAGAAACAAATACTGAATATCATCGCTACTTTTGATAATGATTAAAGCAGTGGAATTTAAGTGGTCATTTTGAATAACAAGTGAAAATACATTCATCATTTGACTTGATAAATGTACAGCTTTGCCTTTCTCCTGGCATTGATATGTTTGAGCATTATTGAGTGTCTCCTTGACCATAACCCTTTTCTGTTTGTGTTGCGTCACCACCATTGACTTGAGGTCTTTGAGCCACACTACACTGACCTTGATCACATTCCATTACAAGGGTCTAACCATGTTCTCTGCTGGGCTATTTTTACTGCATGGGCAAGATGGGCCATTTCAGCAGGGTTAGCAAGTATTTTCAGTCAGTCAAGCAGAGGAACCTAGTTGCTAGAGGTAGATAAGAGAGCCTTTCTTTCAAAGGGAGGCACCATTACTATAATGCAGTTATACGTTTCTTTGGTTATTTATTCATGTGTTGGTATATTGTAAAGGTTTTATGTAATTTATATAATTTTAAGACCCAGGAGTTTTAGTTACACTAAACACCTTTTTATCCTTGAAAGCAAATGTATTAATATATAATAATTAATCTACACTATGTATCTGTAAAAAAAAAAAAATCAAATCAAATGGAAATGTAAAATCTTTGTTTTTATGGATATAGGGATATCGTGTTATCATGTTAGGTTTATCATGTAAGTAAGTGTATATAATATTAATAATCAAATATAATCATAATATATTACTGGGATTTTCATTGGCAGCCAAAATGTAGTAATTTCTTTATAGTTTATTAGCCTATAAAAACTGTTTTACAACTACTTCTTGTTACTAAATGTTTATTCAAGATTCATTAAACCAACACTGCAACCAAACTAAGCCTAACTGAACTGTCTAGATGCCCTCAGGCTAACTACAGTAATCCATCATCCATAAACAGTGAAACACATTTTTACTTGACAATAAAGGGGACTTTACTTTTTTCATTCATCATTAGTGATATTGCAATGTATTAGTCCTGTATTTCTTTTGAAATATAGGTCACGTATGGATTGCAGCTTATAATTTGTTTACATGCTCAGACTCTCAGTACATTAGTGGTAATTCCACATGGCACATTAATGATGCGACTCACTGTAATTCAATGCATTAAGTAAAGACATTAAAATACAAAGGATGTGGTATTGGTCCATTCTGCATGATTCTTTTCATAGAAAATGAATGAAATTACTGGCAGGATCACATAGCTTAAATTGATTTTGGTACTTTATTACTATATTTTGGTATTAATTATATTTGTCTACTGTGCATTACTGCATTTTAGTGTAGCGGGCAGCTGTTGAGCTATTGATTTTGAATTAACTCTACCACACTACAATATTGCCCTAGATAATACTCAATGACAGTATTAGTTTAGTAGACCATAGTATTGATTTTGCCTTGTAATTAATAGCTTTCCATTCAAGCTAGAGATAGGACCGATCCAATTTCGGTATCGGGTTCCAATTCAGACATCATTCACTAATTCACTCGGCTATCGGAAAGATGTCACCGTTCCATATGCTGATCCAGATTCCACTGTCTGATGATTTTGGCACTAACGCCAGTAGAGCTGGTAGCCGAGGATGCTAATGCTATATGCAGGGCCCGACATTAACGCTTGCCCATGGCAAGTAAGTCTGTGATAGGGAAAACGGAATGGGAAAGTGAAATGCCTCATGACGTTATCTGACCAGGCAAGTGAAAAATAAATGTTAATGTAACGTTATCTGAAATAAACCATGCACTGTGTTGCTGAGGCAGAGTTTCTCCAGCGGAGCTGTGTGTGCGAGTCCGTCTCACCACTAAGTATTTAACAGCACTGATGACAAAAAATCTGACCACCTGAACAGAAGTGAACTGTTGGGTCAGTGAGGTTATTTACAACACGATGTTACTCAAGTTAACCATCTCCTATATGTGAGAGACTTCATTTTTTGCCCAGAAGATAACCCTCCTGCCGTCCAGGTGCAACTGTATCCCTTTCAGAAGCTTTGTAATCCAGCCTTGAATTGTAGTCTTTTTTGAGACTTTGCAGAATAAATCCATACTGATCCTGTATATTCAATGAGTCTGATGATAAACCCAACACTGGATGTCTTCTGTGATTATGTATTTCATAACATTGAACTTTTTCTCCCAGTAACATTAAAACAGGAACTTGAACGTCACAATCCTACAGCGCCCACAATGGTCGGAGGACACATCTTATAACTTCAAGGTTTCCTGGCATATGTACTAACATACACACATAAATGACAGGATCACTATCATTCGGACTATGTTACTTTCTGCATAAATACTATGATAACAGTAAAAACAAAGCAATGTTCCAACCTTGAATCACTCCTCAAATAAGTCTGAAAGAGAAGCAGAAAGTTTTCTGACTGCATGTGACTCCAAACACAGTCTGCCAACACCAACTGACACAGAAGTGAAGGTCAGTTTCAACCTCATGTAACCTTACACAACCTTACAGATAATAATAATCATCATCATCAAGTAAAAAAGAGCTCTAGTATTGGTTTAATGTTGGTATCGCCAGATATGCAAATCCAAGATATTGGATTTGGATCAGAAATGATAACAAGTGGATTGCTGCATCTCTAATTCAAGCACTTGGCACACTTACAGAAAAAAAGACTTTGACTTACCATGTTGTGATGCATAATGCCACCAAGTTAAGTGATCTGTGTGTAAGGTAAAAAAAAAAATAAATACAAATGTGGCTGCACTTTGGAGCCATTTGGTCTCAGTCAGAACACAGTGGTCACACATTATTCACTCATTATATCATATATAAACTGATCAGCACTTTACACAATTTCCATCCACTGCTCTAGTTGTTGATAATCTAGTGAATTTCCATTTCTGTCTTCATCTGTATTTTGTCTGAAGATAAACATAAAAATAATCTGCAATGTTTTCTGTCACAGCTCTCTACTTTCCGTTCTATTTTAATGTCAAATTCTGCACAACATCTCTTATAGAGGCAGTCTTTTATCAAACAGGATGTTGCCTTCTGACTCTGTTTGGGGGAAGAGTTAAACTTTTGAACTTTTGTTGTTTTTTTTATTGTGGAAACACCCACGGGTGAGCCTGGCAGTGACAGTGGAGAATACACCAACCAAGCACACTCTGGGAAGTAGAAAATATCACCAGGCTTTGAAAAGATTTTGTCCTTGTCACAAGGCACACAACCAGTGCATCTTATCACTGAATCCCAAAGAGACATAAAGAGAGACAGCAAGATAAAGAGGGTCCATGTAAGACAAAGTGAAATAGAAACTTAAATTTGTTTGGTGCTTACTTTAAGTAACATGCATTAACTCTGTTTTACTCTGTGGTGCAGCATTGTTTTTGTGTGGATAGAATGACAGTTCCATGCTGTTCTCGATGAACAATGAAAGAAATGTGACAACAATCTTTCTGAATGTGGTCAAATTCTGGTTGAATGTACTGTATATTCAGTAGATGCATTAAGCTTATTATGAAACATTGAGTTTCTTTATGCTCATGCTGCTGTTCTTCTGATATGATCATTGGGAAACTCCAGTGTTTTGACTTTAGTGGCTTACAGTAAATCTCGGGCTTCCTATCCATCTGTGTAACATTCTAGCCCATTAGTGATATGGCTTTTAAGGGTCAAGCGATTAGACTTACGCTACTGTTATAGCCTCTACAATGTGCCATGACAGGACAGTTATTCATCCAAGTTGATCTGAGTTGATCTCTTTACATGCCTCAGTGCCGGGGATAGCCGTGGCTGTAGGCATTATGTTTTCAGGTTGTACGTCCTTACATCCGTCCCATTTTTGTGAACGTGATATCTCACCGTGACAGAAAATTTTAAAATTTGGCACAAACATTCACTTAGACTCAGCAATGAACTGATTAGATTTTGGTGGTCAGAGGTCAAAGGTCAATGTCACTGTGACCTCACATCAGTCCCATGCTCGTGAACACAATATCCCAGGAACGCTTGGAGGGAATTTCCTCAAATGTGGCACAAACGTCGACTTGGACCCAAGGATGAACCGATTAGAATTTGGTGGTCAGCGGTCAAAGATCAACGTCACTGTGACCTTACATTCGTTCCGTTCTTGTGAACACAACATCTCAGGAATGCTTTGAGGGAATTTGTTCAAAGTTGGCGCAAACATTCACTTGGACTCAAGGATGAACTGATTAGATTTTGGTGGTCAGCGGTCAATGGGCAAGGTTAAACGCATCACATTTTTAGTCATCACTCAAGAATTAATATGCTATTTATGACAAAATTTTCCACAAACTGCTGATTGTATAGATCGTCTGTGCTGCCAGGTTGAACGTGTGTGAAGAATCCATGTTTCAGAATTTAGAGCTTCTTTGCAGCATCATCCATATTTGAAGCATTGTAGTCCACCACAAGCTCGTTGATTTTGTTGATATTGAGCTTCAGGTGATTGTCGTTGCACCATGTGACCAAACTCTCTATCAGTCAGTACAAATATTATGAGTCTGGACAGACATGGATGTAAACTGCAACTTCATTGGTGCATTTGAGGCATACAACCAAGAGGCGGTAATTCTAGTCTGTTGTCTGCTGCATGTGCTTTTGTTCACTAGGTGTTAGATTGAACCGGTGATAAATGATTAAAATAAAAATCTAAAATAACCCTTCTCCTTTTCTCATTCTCACCTCTTAAAACATTTTTGAAATTTAGTGTTATATGTTGAGGCAAGTGGGGAGAGCACAGAGGGAGCGGTATTTGGGAAAAATAACATGTTCCTTAATAAACTTTACAAATGGACTTGTATGTCGCAATTGTTATTTACATGCATTCCAACATTTCTAACTATGTTAAAATGTATGTTTAATGTACGTGGTAGAAGTCAAACAGGCTTAAAAGATAAATGGACTTGTGGATGTAGATTAGTTATGGAAAATGAGAATATTGCAAGTTTTCCTTTTTGTATCAAGCAGCAAAAAACCTGTAGCATGATGCTTTTGAGCGCATTGCGATGTTGATGCTGAAAGAATATATTGTGCAGGCATATTTGGGGGTGCCAAAAATTTCTCTATGCAGGAAAAACCCCATCTGTAGCAGCTTCCCCACAGAGTCTGCTGCTGCTTCCGTCCACTGGTAGTCTGTAATACAGAAGTTCATGGTTTGGTCTCCATACAGCTGAGTAGTATTGGTTGGATCAGTGCAAGGTCTGTATATATATATAATATATATATAAAGCCAACGGTCACTGTATGTCTGTAGTGCAGTCAGCATATCATCCTCAGATTATGACCCACTTTCCACTCCTCTTTCTCTCCACAGCAGCTAAGATCCTCCTCCCATATGAATTTCATATGACAAGTCAACTGACACTATTGCATAGATTCAACCACTACAAACGGCTTGCAGAGCTGCTTCCCTGGTGAACCATTTGCATACAATATGGCATTTCCTGTATTCACTGCCATGTGAAATTAAGAGGGTGCGATTCTTAAATGAATCCCCGTTATCCTGCGTTTGTTTTTCTGAGAATATTTAATGCGCTTAATGTCATCCTGTCAGCATACATAATGTATCAACTCCAAGAAGTTCAAGTTATGTGGAGCAGCTGCAGTGTGTTTTTGTTTTGCCCCAGGTTCACCCATTAGCCTCCTTTTCTCAGTCTCAGTTGTATATTATAAGATTATGTGAACTGTTGGAAGTTTTTCACTCCTCATGTGATGATGAGCAAGTGAACGAGTGAAAAGTTTAGATTAGTTTTATTGTGTTACATTTTTTAATATAATTTAAAGTGAGAAAAAATAAGGCATCTACTAGAAGTATAGTAGATATTAATTTACATTATGGAATATTTCTGAAGCCATTATTATATATTGATACATTTGGCGCTAAATCCTGATGCTATATAGATTCTATTGTAAAGATTGTCTAAAAAAGGTGTAAATGTAAGTAAAGAAATGATCTCTTGGTGCCACATCTTTTACTCAGTTAGAAACCTGAGCCACTCTGTATTTGCTGCAAGGGACTACTACACCTTTGTTAACTGGATAAATGTAAATGTTATGGTGTATTTTTAAATGAGGCAGCAGTGGTTGGGTGCATGTACGTGGGTTAAATGCAGATTTAAAAAATGTCAAATTGAGGTTAATGCTCGGATGACTGTTACAGGAAAGTGCTATTATGTGCCACAGGTTCAGTTAATGTTAGTGTGTTATGTTTCACTTCTGCTGTCCCTCATCAAAAATGCATTTCTTTCTGTGTTTAAATAAAATGGTAAATCAGTCCAATAGACTGATATCACACAATTGTGAAAATAGTTAAAACAATCTGAAACAAATTGCAATGATCTTCATATTTTTTTGTTGGGAGATATAAACTTTCTGTGTAAGCTGATATACTGTACATGCTGTATACATCTAGGCTGTCATACATTGCAGGCAGTCATGGACACTAAGTGGATGGTCAGTGCTTATGCAGTTCCACAGGTACAGCACATTCAGTTTACTCAATGCTCAAATTGAACAGTTGTAACAGGTAGTAAAGTTGATGATCAAGATTTTTTGCAACTAGCAGCAATTGTGCATAGTTGTTAGTGGCTAGTGAGTCTTGAAATAACAGTCTAAATCTTGCCTTCAGCTTGTCTCTGATGCTTGTATTGGTACACCAAATACACTGTTTGCGCTCTGTTAGTTGGAAGACAGTAGTTTGCTGTAGGGATGCAAGATGTTGGAATTTGCTTGTATCCGATATGCCAATATTTTCAACTCATTTTGAACAATTTCTGGTACAGATTAATGGACATATTTTTTCCACCCAATGGCAGCAGACATCTCTACTGTGGTAGAATTAACATATTATACTTACTGTTATTGCGAGGGCCCACTGGCAGATGCACAAAATGCTGTGGTTTTCAAAATGTACACATTCACTGGGCAAAATAAGAAAATTACTAGATAAGTACTTTATCTGTCTGTCATATCAACAGAATGTTCATTTCAAGCCGATGCCGATATTTTATTTAAAAGCCTTTATCAGACGATACCAATGACATGCCAATACAGTGTGGACAAAGAAGTCTCCATACCTGAGATCGGAATTCAACCAGGCAAAAAAAGGGCATCAAAAAATGTGTAGAATGAGTTCATGTCATGTGCATTGACAAAGATGTATACCTCGCATTGACCATTTGGGACCACCATTTAAGGTGTCTTGTTTCTCATCATTCTCATCAAGTGCTTCCAAACTGCATATCTTTTACATCTTATCTCAATACATGTGGCAGATCTTTGAATAATGGATAACAATTGTTGTTTTTTTTCTGCCTCAGTGACAGTGAAGAAGCCCGTACCTTTTAAAAAAAAAAAGAAAAGGAAAAAAAAGAAAAGGTTCTGAAGAGCAGGCCATGCCTCCTGGGAAAGTAGATGGCAGTGAGTGGGGATGTGTGGCATAATAGTCCATGTGTACTGTACAACCACGATGTATCCCTAAGGTGAACACTGGGAAGCTGAGGGAAAGTGATAGTGCTGTAAGGGTATCTTTCTGAAACCATTAGGGTGGGTGTTGTGTTATCAACTGAAAGAATCAGGGCAAACAAATTTTTTGCACTCTGTGTCTCTGTAATGCCTGTTGTGAAATATTGATCATCACTTTTTATATCTGTACAGGGCTCTGCTGCAGTTTGGGTCTGAAGGCTTTGGCCAGTTTCCTCTCTGCTTTTGTGGTGCTTGTTTAATTGTGTAGTTGTGGCAGTGCTGGAAGGTTTCATAGCACTATTCTCTTTTGCTTACATTCTTAGGTCTCACTGTTTATTGTAGAGCCTATGTTTGGAGAACTTAGTGAAAGGGTTGTCGCTTAGTCTTTAATCTTACAGCAAGACTGTTGGGGGGTGAGTCGGAGGTTAGCAACTGTCAATGCTATGTAAAAGATTAAAATGTTGAAGGCTGAAATGGTCACTGGCGTGGTTCAGTTGTTTTCATGAGATAAGCCCTCTGACGTCTAATTTAGGAGTCTATATCATTATCAAGTTAATCTGCATAAGAGAAAGTTAACAGCAGTAATCTTAAAAGGCAACTTCATCCACGCCATTTTCTGGGTTTTTAAAATGTAAACTTCCACTCAGCCGAAAAGCAGTGACATGGTAACAGCACTGATGCTCTCCCCACCCTCAACCGGCATGCACTAAAGTTTGCTGAGAGCATAAGCATGGAGAGTGACTAAAGTGTCAGCTTGAAAGATTTGAGCTTGGAGGGGGAAGATGTTTTTATTATTATTATTAAATCTTCGTTTCACGATTTGTTGGATTCTGTTTGTATAAACACTATTCAAAGTTAGACAGACAGCAGCTGTGTTCAAGCAAGCCATAGAGTGAATGGAGAAAGGGAGCAGTGCGAATAAAGCAGAGAATCAGAGAAATAAAACATTATTTTCTGATTGTTTCATGATGGCTATGTTTTAAGCACAAAATGAATCCTGTAGGAAGGTGACGCATTGCAGAATTTTGTCTGAATTCAGCTGAAGCGTATGCTTCAGGCACAGGCGGAATAGAGGGTTTATATATAACAATGTCATCATCAGAAACCTACACCGATCATCCACAACAGTAAACCACTGACAGTTGAAATTAATGACATTGACCATCTTGCTACGGTGTAATATGCTGCTGGGAAACCGTGGTGCTGGCATTAATGTGGATACCAATTGACACAATCCATCCGCCCAAACACCCTTGCAGATCACGCACAGCCCCAATGGCACTGGCACACTTCGATGACATTGGTCCCCCAGCAGGACAATGTGTGCTGTCACACCACAAAAACTGCTCAGGAACAGCCAGAGGAACGT
>JBBPCS010000146.1:104891-121288 GCA_037974645.1 Hollardia meadi
TGATGTCAATGCCACTGGTCTGAAGTCATTTAGCTCCTTAGGGGCTCCACTCTTAGCCACCGGGACAACAATGGACTCCTTCCATAACTTTGGAACCCTTGCAGCCCCAGAGACATCCCAAATGTATAACAGAAGACCTCACAGCTGTTCTGAACAATAATTTAGCAGTCTCACTGTGATACCATCTGGCCCTGGGCTCTTATTTGTCTTATTTTTCTGCAGTACTGCCTTGACATCATTAGCATCAAACATCTGGCTTGACTTTATTGGGGGGACAGACTCTTTACATATTTCCCAAAGCTCATCTCCAAAATCATGAATATCAAATCGTAAATAAAAAGTATTGAGTGCTTCAGCTAGATCTTTATTGCTATCATAACCTGAGATGCTTATTGGCTTGTTTTCAGTTTTCTTCTGGCCTGTCATTTTCCTCATTCCGTCCCACACTGCCTTCAGATTGTTGCTGCTTAAATTTTTCTCTAGCTTATTTTTGTATTGTAACTTGGCCCTCTTTATTTCTGCTCTGACCACTCTCCTTGCCTCTCTTTTTTTGTCTCCTCACCTTTAAGGAAGGCCCTATGTTTCCTATCTAGCGCATTTTTCAGGGATTTAGTAACCCATGGCCTGTTATTCGGGTGCACTTTAACATGCTTCTTTCTTCTGAGGCAGAGTCCTTAAACACAGCCCAACCTGTACAGTCAAAGCATCCCTGTAATTTAGAAATGGCATCCTCACTCCAGACCTTGACTTCAGATTCAACGATTTACTCAGTTTGCAATTATTAAATCTCCCATTAACAAGCACGGAGCATCAGGGGAAAGGGACTGGAGTCTTTGAGTCACTCGGCAGCAATTTGGACGTTTGCTTTTGGGTGTATATACACTACTGTCACAAATAATTCGGGGAACTCCCTGGGGAGATAAAATGGACGGACAGAGACAGACAGCAGTTCAATGTTGGCTGTGCATATGGACTCCCTGATGGTGACATTATTGCACCACTGCTGATTTATGTATTCACAGACTCTGCCTCCTTGAGATTTAGGGTTAGGTGCTCCGAATCCGTTGATTATCAGATCTGAGTCGGGGTCTGTAGACGTGAGCCATGTCTCACTGAAAGCCATAATGCAGGCATCTCTGTATTCGTGTATATGGATTTTGTTTGCCTGCAACTTGTCGGTCTTATTTCTGAGCGACTGAACATTTGCAAGAATTATAGAGGGGAGTGGAATTCGCTGCAGTTTCTGACGTTTTAATCTGCTGCTGCTGCTAGCTGGCAGGTCTGGCAGAGATGCTAGTTCAGACAAGACGACAGGGAAAAGTGTTGTCAGAAACATCTTGGTAAGATCTTAGTAATTCCCATTGTAAGATAACAGTCGTACCTGTTGTAGAAATAGTGTTCAAATGCCTGTCATTGCCTGCATTATTGCTGGGTTAAGATCCACTCTGCTGTCTCCACCACTCAGTCTGAATAAAGTTCAGATACTAATACCAGCAAAGCCCACTCTGCTTGAAATCTATTCACGAGACACCATTGTTAACTGCTACATTAGTCACTTCTCAGGTCATAGGTCTACTCTTTCTCTTCTCTTCATCTAACTTATTGCTGTTCAACGTTTTTCAAGTCAAGTCAGTGTCTCCTCTGCGAGTTTTTCACATGCACAGTTTCAAAAGAGAAATGTCCAGAGGGTATTTGCTTTCCTGATTGGACCAGTTCACATGTTGTTCACACCATGTGGAGTGACCTCATTCTGGGGCCCTGTGATCTTACATTACATGATTGACAGCTGCCCTTGACTCCCGCGTTGTGTCTCACAGCAGAATCAGTGGATGTTGTGGTCTTGTGAGGGATGAGCTGCTGCATTGATATACAGCCAGAGAGGGCGCAAACTGGCAGTCGTACCTCAAAGGATCACGGTACAGTCACACAAGGGTAATTACCCAAGCATGGGGGTGAGGGGCCGATGAAGTGATTTCAGCACCTCTGAATTACACATGGTCCACAGAATACGAACAAGCCACAGGCTGCTTCCCTACACGCCCAGAATCATTCACAGAGCCTTTTACAACTGAGGACTACACATCGTCATTCTAAGTGTGAATTGTGTTGAAAATTAAAAAGAGGTCTCTGTATTTGTTTCGAGCACCACTGATTAAAACATGCTCCAAGGAATGGGAACAATCTACAGGCTGCCCCCACTACAAAAACACACTGCCATCCAGAGGGGATGCATTTCCATGCATGTAATTTAACTGAAATTTAAAGGGGATGATTCTCTATTTGATCTCTGCACTGCTGAATTAAACATGCTTCAAAGAACAGGGACAATCCAGCTGCTTCAAAACAAGCAGAGATCCTGAACAATCCACAGGGTGCCTTTTCAATAATAAGCAGTAATAATAGATATTTCCAAATGTGAATTGTGCATTTTATAGATGATCAGTTTTTGGACAATGTCGTTTCCTGCATCTAAATCTGGACTATGTGCTTTCAGCTAATGTTTCAAATCCCGATCAGATTTGCAAGATTTAGTGCTGTAGACAAAAGGTTTGTTCTGTGCCTCGTGTCTGACCTCTTAATCGTCTTTGGAGTTTCACTCGTATTGTTTTTTAATCTGGACCCCTGGCTCGTTTCCCTTAATGTCATGGATCTGTATTGCTGCACACCAGAAGAAAGCATTGTAGTTTTTTATTTGCTTTTTCAAAAATTCAACTTTTGTTTTGTTTCTTTTATGGTCCACTAATCTTGGTCCAAAGTGTTGTTAACTATCAATGTACCTTATTTCAGTGTGGAAAAACCTGTTTGGGACCATTTCTGTTCTGTCTACCTACCATTCAGTATGAGAAATCTGTCAGCGGGTATCCGAGCTTTTTGTCTCTGTCAGGAGGGAAAGATATTTGCTCAGTGACAGATTGAAAAATGGGAGCAGAGCTGTGTATTGCAGACCTTGCTAATGCAAGTCAAACAATACCAGGTATTCTATATGCAGTGTGTGTGTACCTGTGACTGACAGCATGCATGTCTGAGTGCAACACGTCTCATCAGACCCTCGTTTGGGACTTGTCAAAATCCACTTACCACTCAGACGTGAATAGTTAAGCTCTTCCACTGATCCTCTTTTTCTCTGTAGGGTGCCCCAGGGCTGTCAATCTGGACTGGGCCCTTGGGTGCTCTGGAGAAGCAGTGATTCTTTCCCTCAGACACACTCACACACACACACTTCATAGATTCATTACGTATCATTGCTGTCACATAAAAACTCTTGTTAATTACACTACATTGGTTGCATGGGTTTTAGATATTTCCATACCACATTACCATTCCACATCAACTTGGAAAGCATTTCAGAATTCATTGGAGAATTTTTTTTTTTTTTTAAAGAAAAAAGAAGGCTGCTTCTTTTATTTCCTAACACATAAAATAAACTGTTTTCATTTATAGCCCGCTTTCTAAATGGCATGCTGCATTTTCCCACAGTTGTATTTTAACACTCAACCCACAATAAATATGTATGGGTTATAGTTAGTAGTAATAAAGTTATCAGTATGCATCAGTGTTTTAGAATTTAACTTTATTGATACCCTGAAGAAAAATAAGAGATAAGTGCAAAATATATAGACTTATTTTTTTATAAACGATAACAAATACGTCAGAGTTAGGAAACTGCATACAGCATGCTACCCTAAACCGGTGTACATATACAGTATGTAATGTATGAAAACCGTAAGAGCAGATTAAAGTTAGCATAGTTAGTATTAGTATTTTTTATTAGTATTTTTATGTACGAATAATGAATATAATCAAGTATAATGTGAAAAATAACCTAGATAGAATATGAACAACATATGCACTATAATACCTCTAATTTTGCAGTGCACTTTTTTACAACATTAGTTGAGCCTGGTTTGTTTCTGCTGTAGTTGGATGGGAAAACCTTGTTATTTGTTCATCTAAATGTTTAAACTTCAGTTAAATGATTTCATGCCTTTGAGAAAAGAGAGAAATATTTAGTAACCCATCTGTCTCTCAGCAAATATTGGTGCCATGAGGAGTTTTGCCTTTGCACTAGACTTAAATTCAGAGCATTGATATTACAGAAACATTGCCATGCGGCATGATACCAATGTAATGATGCTGACCACCTGTGTTAGACCTTCCACGGACTCATGAATGGTGTCTCTCACCCTCTTGAGCACAGAGTGATTTCCACTGGGATCAAAGCTCTGATGAGTGGGTCAGCACAGACAAAACCAGGAGCCTTGACGGTAAAGGGAACAGAGCTCGCTGACGGGGAGGGAAGGAGTCTATGTCCGACTCCCCCTGCACCCCGAAGTGACGAGCAGTCCACCGCTGTGTAGTCAGGCAGAAAACTACCCTTTCTGGCACTGTGCACAGACCGAAGCCCTCCACCTTCTTCACCATCCATCTGCAGCTCAGCATAATCTGCAGCCTCCCACCGCAGATCTGACACTGGTATTGTTCCCTCCTGCTGCTGCTACTCACTGCTCCGGATTCAGTGTTCAGTTACTAAAGATGAAGATTAGAGCCAGTAGGGCCACGATTGGACAAAGACGCTGAGGGTTATTTCTGCGTGTTTAATCTCACTAATACTACAATTAAAAGAGGTCACCACCCTGATACTTGATGCCACAAGGATATCTAAAGATACCTTTGTTGATATGTGAACACAATACAGCAGTGAGCAGAGGACGGAAATCACATTGCTGCTGCTTCTTCTGGATCTGCTACTCTAATATTTAATTAATTCGTGCACAAATAATTCTTTAACATCACTACTCTCCATTTAGGTTGAGAGGAAATACCTAGTTTCCATATAAATGTGTCCAGTTTACCTGGCTTTTAAACTCCTTCTACATTGTATGGCACGTCAGAAATTAAGTGAAAGATGTTGTTGTAGAGTGACTATTTGCTGCCACCTCCTGGTGTAGAGACTGCTTGTGTTCAAAAAGATTGTAAGGAACCCAAAGCCTGATTAGCATTTAGACATGTTTGGTTGGATCTTGTACAAAATGCCTGTACTTGCTTGTTTGTTGTTTTGTTTGTGCTCTATATTACTTTTTTTGAAAGACAGAGAAAAGAAAAATAGGAGAGTAAGCCCTTCAGTTAAAGTGTAATTTACCTTATTGCCAGTGTTTAGTATTTACTGTATTCTACTTCTACCAGCGTGCTCTTTTGTATTCCCATGTTTGTTTGTGTCACATATATGATGCACATCAAGTCATGTCATCATGCATTTTCTTTTATTCAGGCAATCATTCATTGATTAAAAACCCATAAATGAAAGTGCATTTGGGACTAAAAAGATTTGAATGTTGAAGTAATGAGAGTGCTTAAAATAGGTCAGCAGGACGGCCCTCCACAAGTATTCAAGGGTAGCGAAAGGAACCCATAGAGTTTTTAACCAATAGTAGTAGTTTTTTTCATAAGTGGGTCCCTGTTTTGTTGAGTTGTGCAAGCAAACAAGGGCATTAATGTGCTCGAGCACACTATTTAGGCGATGCACATTTTTGCTGCAGTCACTATATTCTACTGATTGACAGTCTGTGGTGGTAACACATGATGAAGTAGCTTTGCAATGTGCCTGCAAAGGTTGTGGAGAAAAAGACGGCAAACTAGCACACGTGGATGTAAAAAAAAAAAAAATCTGCCTCGCAAATTTAACATGTTTGTTAGACGTCAGGATACACACAATGTCATTTTCTGAGAAATGTAAACATAAATGTTGTGGGGGTTTTTTAGAAGAAATTTTTTTAAATTACATAACGGGTTACAATTTAAAAACATAATTGAATATGTAACAATCAAATAAAATGTCATCACCGACTTCTTCAGCAGAGGGAGACATATCTGATGAATATTCACAGTTTCTTATAAAGCCAATAAAGTCTGACACATCACTCCAACTCCACTGCAGACATAAACATGCAGGCGCACACTCTCACACACACCAAGAGGTGGTGGTTTATTTGAACATGTGAGTCAGCCGGTCCCTTTGGGCCACAGCTGGAAAGAGTAGAGCACCCCACCCAGCAGCACCAGCGTCACATGTGGTCGCAACTCCCCCAACCTCCCCTCAACCAAACTCCCTCTGATTTATGCATGCCGGACACCCCTCCCCTTAACTTCAGGATGTATTGTCCTCCACTCACTGAACTGAGTTAAGTTTCAAAACGGTGTCGTTCACTTACAGCAGCGTGGTGGAACTGAAGAGCAGCTAGTGCTGGGTAGCAACTGTTGGCAGCCAGATGCCTGCTTGTGGTGAGTGTATTTTTGTTTTGCGCTGGAATGCAGCCCTATGGTTAGAGCTGGTCTTTTCCTGTAGATTAACTGGGGAAATGTTCAATTTCTATAGTTTCAAAAGACACCTTGGCGTGTGCTTCTTTCCACTGTGGGATTGTTTGCTGTTTTAGTCGGTTAATGAAGACTCATCTTATTGTGTCATGTATCGTGTCATTTAGTAGAAAAAGCTTAAACAAATCAGTACTTGTTGTCGTGATTTATTTAAAAATCTCTCAATACACTATTCAAGACATTTGCAATAGTCTTTCATAGTCGGTGAGGTTTATGACATAACTTTCTCTGTTGACAAAAGAGTGACAAGATGAATGACAGGGCTGCTGCAAGTACATATGTTTATAAGGAGTTGATTATTTAACGTGCGATACTTTTTGAAAGAAGAAACATCAAATGGCATGTAAACAGACACACTTTTCAGCTGATGCTGCATTAGTTAGGCGTATTCTGGTGACTTAAATTCACTCTCAGGACATTTGATATCAGAGCAGTTGTCAGTCACAGAAAACTGTGCTTTATGGCATTATTTGAATCCTATGATACTCCTGGTATTGACTTCAAAAGCAAGACCATCCTTCAACGTCTCTAGCTCGAAGCAGGGTAAAGCTATACAAATTATTTGCTGACACTTTGTGACCTATGTCTGGTTGGCCAAAAGGGTTAGACAAGACAGAGAAACTGTAAAAACACTCATTAGACACTCTTTGCCCTGGGGGCACGTGGATCTTTTGTCTGCCTATGAGATGCTCAGTGCCTGGGAAATGTGACACCACACACTCATTTTCAAGCCTCTGTGGTTGATGTCTCATGCTGCAATTTTGGCTTAGAGACCATTAATTTAGAAACGGGGAAATATAAAGCACGCCAGAATATTTCCCCAAAAGTCCCATTTTGTGAGAATTTTCGGCACAAGAATGGAAAACATATTGTTTATATGTAATTTAACGCTCAGCCCAGTCTGTTTTCTGTTTGCCTAAACTATGTTTACATTTATCCACACAAGGACGTACACATGCAGCGTTTCTAATAAGCACTCAGGGCAATGTAATATCATGTGCCTGTGTCACAATGGGTTGTTTATGTGGATCAGTGGCAGTCTGAGGCAGAAGAGTGGCAGCAGCCAGGCACAGCGCAGAGCTTCTCACTCAGCCTCAGCCTTGTTTCTTGACTGTATGAAAAGCAGCCAAATTTTCAGGCCATTTTTGACCCTGGGGCATGTCATTTACCAAATGAATGGCCCTCTTTTCTGGACAGTTGAGCCAGTCACAGTCTACGATGCCACAAGACAAGTGAGCGCACAGTATTGCCTTTCACTGCAGAGGACTGTTTTCAGTTGGACCATTTGCATACCTTCAGGGTATGGCATGAGTGAAGCATAATAATAATCATAATAATAATGCATGAAACAGTTTATGGACATGCTGGATGGCTATTACTGATGATCACAGCTTTTATTCGTCTGTTCAGTCTTAACTCATGACTAGGCGTGATGGGCAACTATCTTACACGTTGTATTATCCACAATAGAATCTTTTTATATCATATCTATCGTATTATCTAGTTATTTGTATAAGTCAGTAAAGACTCAAGATGTCCTAGTAACTGTTTGATAGAAGTCTTTCATACAGCAGCAGAAAATAGTAATAAAATAGGCTAATTCCAGATTAAAAATTTGTAATTTGGTATCAATTTGAAGAAATTATATTGTCTTTTCCCCATCTCGGGAAAATTTACACATTTGCTTCATATTGTTTGTCAATAAGTAAGTACTTGTATTGGTCTCAAGTAATATAATCCAACATGTCTTTGTTGACAGTTTGCCTTATCTGGTTTAAAATGCCTCTGTAGTCTGGAATTAGGGTTATTCTACAGACAAAGAAACCAGTCGTGTTTGTTGATTCTGGTCCAGAGGGTCACTCGGTCATAAAACTCAGCAAAAATTCTTTGAAATGATTTATCTCAGGTTCATTCCTTTTTCCCATATGGCAAAAGGCACATAATTCCAGGTAGCACAATTATAGGAAACTAAAAGGGGTTACATCCAGGAGGGATTTCTCTGTGACAGGACAAAGACTTATCTGACTGAGTGATTCTACTTGTGATTAATGGTAGACTGAACCGTGGCCTCTTGAGTTGACTCCTGATGACTGTGAGAGAGCTGAGTGAGTCGTAGCTGCGTCACACTGTGCTTCCTCTGGCCACGGGGTCAGGTCTGAGAAGGGCTGAGGAGGTGGAAGGGATCGCTGGGCAGGAAGACAACAAGCTGGTGAAGACGGAGGCAATATCACAGCTGGACGTCTCTGATACTTTTACACTCCTGGTGCTTTATCTCAGTGTTTCCTGGCTGTTTGTTTTGCCGGTGTACTAAACCTTGAAACAATCGTGACAGCGGTCAGTGTTTACAGTGTTGCCTGCTGTTTGGCATCTTGCTCAACCTCTGCGGGGTGTCGTTTATCTCTTCTGGTCTGTGGTCATATCTGTGTGAGTGTTTTTAAGTGCCTCATTATCTCTTTCAGGATGGCTCGGTGGGGAACCTTGATGACCTGGCTCAGGAGTATTCTCAGTATTACGGCACTTCCCTCAGTGACGTGTGTGAAAGGATGGAGGAGCTACGGAAACGCAAAATAGTGCAAGATGCAGAGATGGTAAACAGTCTTATCAGTCTTTTTGTCGTCAGTAAAGATCTTGGCTCATCAAAAAATCTAAGATCTCAGCATTAAACTTATTGAGGTTCTTTCGGCTGCCATCTTGCTAATTTACTACACTGTCTTTTAAAAGAAGTTAGACATTTTGGGAGATAAGCTTTTTCACTTTCTTACTGAGAGTAAGATTAAAAGATTGGCATAAACTTAGTATAGACTGGATACAGGAATAAACAGTTAGCCTAGCTCAACCAAGTTCAAATCAGTTGAATCTCACTGACGGTCAGACTAACTGCTACTGCTAATGTTGGGTAAACTCAAGCTGTCATTTTCTTTACACTGTGGCCCAATAGGTAAATTAGGTCTCCAAGCTAACATTAGTGAAAGTGTTATTACGTGAAAGCATCAAACATGCATTTTAGATGAATGAGATGTATACACTTTGAAAAAAGAAAATCAAATTTTATGTAAGCGATATATTGCAGGGGGTTTTCGAAGGAAATTGTAAACAAACATTTTGATTGGTTCTATATGTTGTTTGTTTAACTAGGTTAGCTGTTTCTAGCCTTTATGCTAAGCTAAGCTAACCAGCTGATGGCTAAAAGTACATATTTAGCATGAGTTAATGTTTTGACTATTTACTTTTGCCTTAGGTAGCCTATAATCTGCCTGTGGAGAACGGATGAAAACATGCCTTTTTGTCACAATGCCTATTTATTTGCAATTAAATTTAATTAAAGTCAATTAAAAAATCCTGGAAGTTCAATGTAAATATTTGCTCAAAATTATCTTCTGAAATTCAGATATGTTCAAACATGTGCTGGTAGTAAAGCAACTGCAAAGGTCATAACGGGTGACACAAAGCTGTTAACCGGTGTTATCCACAATGTGGGCTGGCCGATTCAGTTAACTGAATATTATTTCTATTTCTGTGTTATGATGACACTATAATTTACTCCTTCGCTTCCCTCATCCTGTGTGTTTCAGGGAAGGGTTGACTCAGTGGCCACATCACTGCAGCTCCGCTCTCAAATCCAGGTGAGCGTCCAGCTTTTGGTGTGTCAGACCCCACGAGAAGGCAACTTCCTTGCGTGCGCGTCAGCAGACAGGCTGATAAGAGGCCATGGAATTGCCTTGTCATGATTATACTCAGGAAAACATAAGCAGAAGACCTAAAAAGTAACATATGACTGACTGTAATGCAGAGAGCTGGCCTTGACGCTGTCCTTGAATGTGAGGGAATAGATCGTAAAATGTGACTTGTGGCCTATGTGGGTTTCATTGCCACCAGATTACAAGATTTGTATTTTAAAATTGCAACAAATTACAAGTAAATGTGAATACCTCAGATTCCTCTTTTGTTACCTCTTAATTGCAGTTGATTCGGTTTGCAAAAGATACTTTTTTTCTGCTACATATTATCCAGCTTTTCTTAGAAGAAAATGGGATAATTTAAAATCACTTGTTGCTATCTAAATTTGGATGATAATAACTATAACTCAAAAAATGACCTTAAAAAACGAGTTTGGCACATTGTCGCCTCTTTATGTATTTAAATGTACACTTTTTTTTATCTCCTTAAGGAATCCCTGGGACTCAGCAGTACCACCTCCACTCCAGAGACTGAAAGAAGGTAAAAAGACACCTGCACATTTAGGCAGAGAGGCTCAGCTTCCTTGACTAGGGAATGTGCTGGGGTAAAGCATCTGTAAGAACAGGGGATATGTGATTGAAGGGCCAATTATATGCAGTAAGAAATATTATAATACATAATAATAAATATCTGTTATTTTGTCCGGACAAAGTGTAGTGATGTAGCTGTACAGACACATCATTTAATAGTTTTCACTTTTGGAAACTGAACTGTGACTCCTCTTCCTGTATAATCTCTTTGTGCGTGTCATGCCTTTTCTCTGCTTCCCGGTGCCCTGCAGTCACATTTATAAAGCATTAATGTGTCACCTCCAAGTTTCCTTCCTTCCCCCCATTGTCTCTTTTGAGGGATTTCAATGATTAGTCATATTTTGTCATTGGAAAGTTGAATATGATGAAGGAATTGGGTCATGACTAATAATAAAGCAACATATTGATGTGATTGTGATTAAGCTTGATAAAGAGTCATAACCTTGAAATTGAGCAATAACCATATGTTTAATGATTACCTTATATTAAAGAACAGGCCTCTATTATTCAGAACCTGCACAGGAACGCAGCAGACAAATCTTCTATAACAAATGTATTTAGACAGGATTCACAGGGAACTTACACTGCCCCCTAGTGGGATAAACACGTAATAATGCTGGTGGAAGCTGAGGGCTACCAGTATCAGTCATAAGTTTTGATGACTAACACCATTATTTTTACACTTAATTTTTTTTTGAGCACTTATTTTTTTTAATTGATGTCTCCTATTTTGTATATTTTTCTTCTATTTGTACATTTTTCTTTTTATTTAAATTGTTTGTCTATAGAGTTAAACAGTTCTTTAGTTTGATTGAGATTGTTGCTGTATTGTCTCACGTTCTCTTTACGTAAACAGAGCTGATATCGCGCTCCTGAACAGTTTTAATATCACGGTGCATGTTTCATGAACTGCGTGGACTGGTTTCGATGTTTCATGGTCCTTTTTTTGAAAAAAATTAAACCAATGTGGGTTTTTGACAAACAATACAGATATATTTATACTTGTATAGCTTCTTTTTTTAAAATAATGTTCAAGATTTGATTAGGCAGAAAGTATATTCAGTGTATCCTCTGGAGACACCGACTGTGTCTCTACTGAAAACCAGAGTAATGACATTTTCAAGGTGGGTTAACTGCTGCTTAAGACAAGATGGCAAAGAACATCTTTCCATTGATAAGAAAATTAAATAAATTACTTGTCTTTTAAAGAAGAATTAAGATCTGATACAATTATTTAACTAAAACCTGAACAAAAACTTCTGTTTCATTGCAGTTCACAGACATTTTCATAGCTTTAGTCAGGAAGAAACCTCTATCACTTCAGCAGTGGACAATATGAACACTAATATCTCATTTACAAAGCAAGAAGTACAGGACTGATCTGTTTGCAAATAAATACACTGACCCAACACTGAGAGAGACTGTGAGAGAGAGACAATTATACACAACAAACAGCCCAGAGAGATGAAGAGTGAGAGACGGACAGACAGACAGAGAGAGAGAGAGAGACACACAGGGTGAAAGTGTGCAGGAATGCAGAGGCCATGTTAGTGCTGCTGCTGCTGCAAAACCCTGAGTGGACATGAAAAAGACTCTATTGTTCCTGCGATGGCCGTAGAGCACTGACCTCTGTTCATCAGCCAAGACCAGCCAGTCTTTTTCATCTGTTTTGACTACTTTGATTTACCCTCACTATGATGCTAGCATCATGAGGGACAGAGCACTTTTGTGACTCTTTCTTTTTTTTTTTTATTAATCTGACGCTAGTCCACATAGATAGAAAGACATGTTAAGGGAGATGGTGGGATATCAGGGAAAATGAAGAAAATAACTTTGAACAGCAGGTACTGTTCTTTTCAGGGCTTTGATCCGTCATTTGAACTCTTCAGATTAAGTAAATATTTTGTTCTTGTTCTGCTTTGTTTTAAGGTTTCCTGTGCACAAATCCAGCTCTGATGATGGATCAGGAGGTGAGTTGAAATTGCATATGAATCTTAATTACATGCATCATATACTTGATGCTTAATCGCAACTACAAGAGTGATGTCATTTTTTCAACACCTTTTTACAGGAAGGCTAGTTTAAAAATGGTTTTGTGTGTAATAGTGGTTGAAGGAGCTTTAAATCCAGTGTATTTCTTCTTCTTTATTAGCAATGACAATGTGAAGTGAACATAACCTAATCCTTTTTTTTTTTGTTAATTCAATGTAGGTATTGGAGTTATTCATTTTTAACTTATAATATGGATATTTTGTTTTTGTTTTTTTTGCACTAGATAAAACTGAATCGTTGTATTTTAAAGGAAAATTGGACGGAAAGAGAAAGGGCAAGTCTTTTTGGCAAAGTTTTCGAAAGTCGCAGAAAGGAGTGGTGCGTCAGATTTCAAAAGGTATCTATAAGACAAACAAAGGAAATGATGCATGTATGTATATATATATATATATAAGGATTACTCATGAACATAATGCACATCTTTTTGTTATTTGACATTCAGGAATTGTCTTAATGAAACTAAGTTGTGTTTTCGTCCTCTCAGCTGACCTGTCTTTTTACCTGACAGGTGATGACGTTGGTTTTGTGGCCAGTGAAATCACAATGAGTGACGAGGAGCGTATCCAGCTGATGATGATGGTGAAGGAGAATATGATCTCTATAGAGGAAGCCCTGGCACGGGTATGATGTCATGCATCTCAAAATTCTCCACTTTACTGAAAGTTGCAGCTGCTTTGTCCTTATCCTTTTGCTCAACTTTAAGAGTTTGCAATCAAAAAGGGAATCAGTGTGTGAATAGGTGAATGAAAGGCCAGGTATATATAAGGCAGTCCATTTACCATTTAATCAAGTAGGCTTTGAACACTAAATACAGTGTATAAGTTGTGTTCATTTAAAAACCAGGTGTTCATATCCAAGGTATTATCTAGTTGTAGCAAAATCTGTGGGCAAATCTGAATTTAAAAAAGCTAGAAATGATCTATCAAGGAAATCTATTGTTTGTTGTGAACAGCATTCAACCTTATGATGTAGGTATCAGAGCATGGTTTTATCTGCACAAAGAAAAGAATGCAGTTCTAATGATTTCCTTGATGTGTGCCAGCGGTTCAAGGGTAAATACACATCAGCTGGTTGAGTAATGTTCCCTGCATCATGTACCAACAGGTTCATCTTTTGTTGCAGCTTAAAGAGTTTGAGACACAAAACAGACAGATGTGCAGCGCCGAACCCACTGAGTGGATCAACCCCTCCAGTCCCACCCCAAATGAGTTGTTCAACTGCAACGTAAGTCTCTAAGCACCGACTCTGAGGGCATCTTAGTTGCTTTTTAATGCTGAATCAGAACGTCGGCGGCATGTTGTGCATGATGGCCTCCAATCTACCAGTGCCAAGGCTGCTGAGCTGTTGACAGCCCCTCTCTCTCTCCCTCTGTCCCTGTCCCACCGATGAACCGGGGCCCCTCTAAAGCCCTGCAGCTCAGGGCCTTCTCCCAACTACGGGATACTGGGCGGACTTCTATTCATCGCTGTCAAAGCGCTAACCCCCTATTGTGCTGTAGTGAGCGGATGGATTCAGCACAGGGCCCTGTTATGCAGGCCACAGCTCTTTTATGCATGGGTGGGGTGATTAGGGGCTCAGGTTCAGGGCACATTTTTCAGATTCGTCTGGATGGCCTGACTGTTTCTCTCTGCTGTGTGTTTGTGTGTCTTCTCCTCTCACTTTTTTCTTTCTGTGTGCTGATTGCATGTCTGTTGCCTCTTTCTTTATAAATGCACGAATAACAATTACAGACCATCTCTACTGACATTGAATTTCTGTTGTATGTTTAAACCTGCTAAGTGGCCTTCACTTCTGATGTGTATTTTGGGATGTACATACCACTCATGTTTTGGTCACGAAATGAAACCTCAGTATATCACCCGAGTCTTCAAATGTACCACTGACCTTTTCACTAACCATCTGTTCATATGTTGGTTTAGGTGATTTCCAAGCAGCTAGGTTTTAGCTTTCCCATGTATAAAAAGCTTTTTCTAGTCTGTTGTGACGCACAGCATATGGAACACCTGTTTGTTTGGGCCTTGGTGTCATCACTGTGGTTTTCTACCACATATTTATATTAAGCTACACAACGTTTCTACAGCAACTTGCAGCAGTGTCTGCAGCATGAACACAGCTTACATACCTTTTCAATTTTATACAAAGTTACTAGAACAATTATTGAAATATATATATTTAAATGTTGAAAAGCTTGTGAAATATTTCAATTCATGTACTACATCTGAGTAGAAAGACAGCAAAAGTGTCTCTATCATGTAATAGCTCCTTTCATGTCCAAAATATTAGGCTTTACAACTGGTAACAATCTACAGTCAGCAGAATCATCAGTGTTATTTTACTGTAACTGCAAAGCTCCTGTGGTAAGACAAAATGTTTTCTGTACATAAAATTCTCACTGGTGCCTTCTATCAGCCTTCTGACCTGTCAGACACTGAACAAGAAGAATCTGTGACGTTCAGGAGACTCCATAAACTGGTGAACTCAACCCGGAAAGTGAAGAAGAAGCTGATCAGAATTGACGAGTCTAAGAGCACTGAAGCCGAGGGTACGAAAACCACTTTCTCATAAAACCAGCTGTTTTTTACAGTTAAAACACACAGTGTACTGGGAGGAGATGGTGCGCCTGGGACACCACAATGCTGAATGTGATGCAGAGTCTAGACAAAATATCAGTAATTGTGCTGGGTCCAATTACTGTTTGACTAAGTATATTTACTGCAATAACAGTATTTATCGTGTGCTGTGCTAGTGTTGACTAGTGGTGTACTCTGTGTGAATATATGTTTTGGAGAATATCTTTTCCAACTTTTTTCCAACGTGCTTTTATATCGACTTGTTTACAATTTCCACGCCAAAACATGACGGAAATCAGTGGATTATTCTTTGCAGGCTGCAATAGCCTCTGAAACAGCTTGTAGACTGTGGGACACACAACACAAATTTAATGTTTTAGTTGGATCTTTAATTGCCATCTTTGAATCAATTCACTGATCTCTGAAAATCAGTTCCACCTTTATAAGAAGTTAATGCATCGGTATTGTAGACAGTATAATTTCCTTCCTATTCCCCTCTTTTTACCCTCCAGAGAGCCTAAACATATATGGTCTTCCCTGTGGAGATGCCAGCACATCCCTGTACTCGGGTGTGCAGAAGAAGTCTGCTGTTTGCCCCGTGGACTCCCTGGCTTCAGCTCTGCGGGAACAGCTCACCTACAACAGGGACTCTGACAGCCTGACCACCTCCCCCTCCTCCAGCAGCCTGGACACCTGCAGCAGCCAGAAGATCTTCCAGGTCTTTAGCAAGTCTGATGGGAGGCCCCTTCATCAGGAGACGAGTGTAGCAGGGGAGGTGAGGGAGGCCGGTGAAGGCAGTGGCTCTTCCTTCTCTGAAACAGAGGGTTGCAACAATGAAGAACCCAAAATTGCCCGTTCACTGACTGAAGGAGAGCTCCGACATCGGATTCTCAACCCACTCAGTCACCACGGGGTGAGTACAGAGGAGCCTCTATTGAGAGATTATTTGGCAAGTGATGCATTTTTGGCTGGACCGCAGAGGGCCAGCCCTAGGGGTTGCTCTGTGGCTGAGTAAGTGATGAAGTTGCGGGATTGGTCAGCCGAGTGTAGGAGTAGCGACGTCATCAGGGGGCGTTGCTCTCGCCTCGCGCAGCACCGATGGCGTGTGTGTCTGAGTTCAGTGCGACTCTGAGCA
>JBBPCS010000146.1:121388-142778 GCA_037974645.1 Hollardia meadi
TTTGGTATCGAGTATCGTGATACTAAACTGGGTATTGGTATCAAAGTCAAAATTTTGGTGTCCTGACAACATTACTGGTAAATATAATGGCAGTCCAGCCATATACTAGTTTTCACCTTATCTTGTTTAAGCTTCTGCACTGAATTAATTTTTTTCACCTTCAAGCAGTAAAGTGTCAGTTTCATCGTTCAACCCCTTCTATTAGGAAACAATAAATCATTTCGACCAGCTTTCTACTTTCAAACAGAATCTAGCTTGAGGTTGACAAAAACTATAACGCCATTACTCAAATAGCCACAATCCAGCTCGCTGATGGCCACACACAGGAAGTTCTGTGTGCCCGAAAATGTCCAGTCTCAGACACTCAATGATCACATAATATCTCTACCCCATTCGTATTTTAATTTCCCTCCTGCACAGGCTTTATATTTCGTTTCTACAAATGTCCTGCAGTCGTCACATTAATTCCAAACCGTCTGATAAACTCAACAGCATTATGTAAGCTGCCCCACACATACTGCTCCAGAAATTTTTAGGCTCTGGCTCTCCGACTCTAGAAATTTATATGCTCCATGTTCCAGTTCAAATTGTAACATAGTACGTGATGGACAGAACTGGCAGTTACTCAAGGTGCAGTTCCTCCTGTGGTGGCTAGATGATCTAAAAACTCTCTGTATTCAGCCAGGAAAGCCAAGTTCATGTACATTTCTGCATCTCTGCTTATAAATGTCCTGGCTTTTTGTTGTTTTTTTCACAGAGAGCTTGTAGCTTTGGAGGATTCGACCTGACCAACCGCTCATTGCACGCAGCCATTTCTGACATCGATAACACTGTATGTAACTCTCGTTCCTCCCGAGTTTACAGACACTGAATCAATAGTTAAATTTGTTTGTTTATTTGCTTTTTTCTGCTTTTTTGTGTATGTAATTTAGAATAAAGACGGAGATAGCCTGAGAGATCCCATTAAGTCTCCACCAACATCTCGTATTTCGCTGGGCAAAAAAGTCAAGTCTGTGAGAGAAACTATGAGAAAACATATATCCAAGAGATATCACTGTTCTCTCTCTGAACAGGTACGTACAGACAGCAGTGTACATTACAGTACATAAACATCTATCAGTGCTTCTGCTGTATTATGTCCATATAGGTAATATTGGGAATATTGTGAGGTAATTTTTCTTCTTTGTGTACTAGTCAAGCCCAGATCGCATATCCAGCTGCCCTCACTCGCCCCAGACAGACTCCAACTCTTTGGAGAAACCCAAACTGAAGCCTGGAGGGTCTGTGGAAAGCCTGAGGAGTTCTCTCAGCGGACAAAGTTCCATGAGTAAGTCTATGTTTTCAGTGTGCATGGGCCAGATCTGGGTGTACTTGTAAATAATTCTCAGTTTTAAACTTGGCCTTGGAACACCAGATGTGTGGTGTTTTATCAGAAAGGAGTTTCCAGGACACCTTTGAGATAGTCTAAACTTTCTGGTTTCACTGTATTTGTCTGTGTGGAAACCCGTGTAGCATCTGGCATTCCAGTCAGAGTAAAAAAAAGACAAATTTATTTTTCAAATACTAACACACCCATGCTGTCTTGTGGTTTTGAAGTGACTCATTTTTCTTTTTGTGGTTTGTGTAGGTGGGCAGACGGTGGGCACCACTGACTCCTCCAACAGCAACAGAGAGAGCGTGAAGTCTGAGGATGGGGAAGAGGATGAGCTGCCTTACCGCGGACCCTTCTGTGGACGCGCTCTAGTTCATACTGACTTCACCCCCAGTCCCTATGACACCGATTCCCTCAAACTGAAGGTATTAATGTGTTATTGATCCAGTAAATCACACAATTTGTAGAGCTGAGCTGATACTGATAAGTAAGCTCCACTGGTCTTGTGTTGCAGAGCGGAGACGTCATTGATATCATTAGTAAGCCTCCAATGGGGACATGGATGGGGATGCTCAACGGTAAAGTCGGCACCTTCAAGTTCATTTATGTGGATGTCCTGAATGAAGAGCAAGTGAAGCCCAAAAAGACGCGCAGGAGGAGGAAGGCCCGGCAACCCAAACCCACCTCTGTAGAGGAGCTCCTTGATCGCATCAACCTCAAAGTACTAAACTTACTTCATTATCTAATGGGTTAAAATTGATTCTAACTCGAGAACGTAAGACGGTTTGACATTTTGGAAAATAATCAGTTCCTTGCAAAGAGTTACATGAGAAGATGTGTCTGTATTCTAAATATAAAGCTAAAACCA
Organism: Hollardia meadi; assembly: GCA_037974645.1. Classification (NCBI taxonomy): domain Eukaryota; kingdom Metazoa; phylum Chordata; class Actinopteri; order Tetraodontiformes; family Triacanthodidae; genus Hollardia; species Hollardia meadi. The sequence continues at coordinate 123,629 of JBBPCS010000146.1, forward strand.
GGTGAACCATGGCTAAAAAGACTGGAGACTGGAAAAAAGCTAGTCCAACATCCACCGAAAAACACTGAATTCTGAATCTTTGATTTATAACAGGGATAGGAATATGTTTATTTCTCATCTACAGGTCAAAATACTTTTCAGAAGTTCTGTTTTTATACAGGTAGAAATGCTGCTTTATTGATCTGTTTATGCATCATCCTTCCTCGCCTCTTCACAGGAGCATCTTCCCACCTTCCTTTTTAACGGCTATGAGGATCTGGACACGTTCAAGTTGCTAGAGGAGGAGGACCTGGATGAGCTGAACATCAGAGATGCCCAGCACAGAGCTGTGCTGCTCACCGCTGTGGAGCTGCTGCAAGAGTACGATGGTGGGTCAGGTAATCAACAAGGTGTTATATCTCAGCTGAGCACTGCACAGTTGTGTAAAAACAAGAATATTGTCAAATACAAGTCAAACATACAGAAGCCCCTTTGTTGCGCCTCTGTTGAGCCTCGTCGTCTGTATAAAAGTTACAGAGGCGTAATGGGGGGTCAAAGTTGTTCGGCCTCTGAGACGGCAGCAGAGGTAGTAACTGCGCCGAATTGTCGTCCGTATAAACTGAGTGAGCCGGCGAGGCGGAACAACGAGACAAGTCTGTGACGTTTCGTCAACATGGTTTGTGTGCGACCCTCAACCGTGAGATTTAAGAGCAGCTAGCAGCAGTTGGCAGCTTATTCAAAGAAGAAGAAAAACAACCCAAAATGTTTCTAAATTGTGGAGACAAAGCAAGGTTCAGGAGCTACTTAGCCTCCGAGCAGAGGACGAGATCATCCGCCACATAACAGGGGCGGTAAATGACTGTTAATGTCATGTTCCATTGTTTAGAAAGCATTGCCCGTCATGCATGTAAAACATCACACTAGACTCAGACGCTGATGTGTTACTCGTCACGCCTCTCTTAATTGCGGAACGCCGGTTTGCTATCTAGTGTGGCGGCTTTATGACGCCATTACTTAGTGTAATTAAACAAAGACGGCGTAGAGAAGGGTCTTCGTTGTGGCAATATTGCGATATCTCTGTGTAAAAAGGGCTAGAGACACATTTGCCAAACGTAATAATACATATACAAGGTTGAAATATTAAAGGATATCTACCATATCTAAGAAAAAGTGAAAATGCCATCAAAATAATTTCAGTGTTTTTGAACGATGCTGATGTTGCTGTGAAAAATGAAATGTAACTATTCCCGACTAACGAACCTTTTCAGCGATATTTATACTTCTGATTAAGATATTTCCAGTCCATAATTTTAAAGTATCTCTTAGTGTCTAGCCCTGCAATCTTCAAAAGCAATCAAGAAGCACAGGCCACATGCAAACCTCGCCAGTGGTTTTCTCTTGATCATAAGATGTGACTGCCCCCTTTTGGTGGTGTTGTGCCTTGCAGGCAGCAGTGACCCAGAGCGGAGCAGTCAGTCTGGAGGCTCACAGGAGAAGCTGCTCCTGGACAGGCGTGGCCTCACAGGAGACTCCCCGCGGGACTCCGGCTGCTACGAGAGTAACGAGAACCTGGAGAACGGTAATGACAGCCTGAGTCGCCTGTGAACACTGTCCTCCCCCTTCTGCCTCATCCTTCACTAGAAAGACTCACGTGGTCTTCAGTCCTTCTTGATGCTCAAGCATTCCAAGCCACCAAATTCAGTTTTCATGCTCTTCTGGACAGACTCTGCTATCGTCACATCTACTTCTGGTGCTCTGTTTTTTTTTTGTTTTTTTTTCTCCAAGCATCTTCTTCAAGTCATGCTTTCTTCTGTTTCTGCATCATTGAATCAAACTGTTTTGCAGTCACTTTTTTTTTGTCTGTTCGGTGCTTTTTGAAACCTGCCTTTCTTTTCAAGCATAACATTCAGAATGGGATAACACAACATTCTCTGTTATGGGACTAGAAAGGTCACTTGCATCATGTTAAACTGAGCAGTGACCTCTAAAGACATTTTTCACACCCCTGAGCAAACTATATGTGGAGCTGTTTGAAGGTCTACTCACAAATAGAACTGCAGTTGTGAGTTGTGTGGTGGTTTTTCGTTTGCTGGAAATGGTGACTGTTGAACCGGCGTGTGATAAGATTTAAATAGTTTTTTAAAAAGTAATTGCAGTTTTTTTTACTGTGACTGCTTGCTTTATTCATAGCTCTATCATCATCATCATCATCATCATCATCATTATTATTATTATTATTATTATTATTATTGTGGTTATTTGGTTTTGCTTAAGTCTTTAAAAAAAAGTCTAAAAATTGTCAAAATGCAAAGAGTTGTGCTTACTGTAAATGAGGTTCTGGTGAATGTCAAAAGCTCATGTGGTTAGAGAACTATGTAGATCAGCCACGCTTGTACAGTGTATTTCTCTCAAGATTTTGCTGTTGGTGTGTATATTTTTTTAGTCCAGTAAAATATAACGTTGCACAATATTTTATTATGTGCCTGAAAACTACATAATGCAAAATAATAAAAATATTTACTAAAAAATCTAATTATACTTGTTAAAATATGGCTTTTTGTATAATTGTAAATGCACTAAAATGCAGACTTAGGACAACCTGGTTTAACACAGTTAAACACTTCTGACAGAAGGTTGAGGGTCTGAAGTCTCTGCGTTTTCTGAAGTGTGCTTCTGTCACGGTTGAGCGTGAGGAATAAATTGCTCCATGCTTTACCAAACTTGACTGCTTCCTTCTTTTCTTTCATTCCTCATTCATTTTCCGCACACATTCCGATTTTGTTTTGGACTTCTTCTTTTTTTCTGGCATCCTTTCACGCTCTTTTCCAACACTGAGCCGCTCTGCTGTTGTTCTCTTAAAGTCAAATGCTTGTCACAACTGACCGGCACCTGCATGAACGGCACACACTTCACTTGTTTATTTCAGGAAGGGACAAAAAGACATCTTCATCCATGAGCAGGTCCTCCTCCGGTTTTGAGTCAAGCCACCTCCCGTCCCCAGAGTACCCTACCCACCCCCAGACCCTGACCTCCACCAGTTCGAGTAAGACTTGCCTGCCCTCTATCTTACCATCACTAAGACCACCAAAGAACAGCTTATCTCTACTAAGCCCAGCAAAAGGTCATGGTTCCAGTGAAGCTATTGCTAGGAGCCAGAGTTGCATGGAGCTACGAAGTAACCCAGCATCAGGGCTGGTGAGGCGGAGCTTCTCCCTGACTGTGCTCCACAAAAAGCAGAAGAGACAGCGCGTGGACCCTAAAAACCGGAATCTGACCCCGTCAGTCAAGACCGAAGAGAGCACACAGGACAGAGTAAATCCTCCAAAAGATTGTCAAGTCATGTCTCCGTCCTCCCAGGCTTCAATCACATCACATAATGCTGTGTGCAACACTTGTATCAGAGGCACAGTAAATGTGTTTCCCCCTGAACAAGCAGAAACAAAACAAAGCACACACCTCCAGCTGCCACCCACTGTCCCAATAGAAAGATCCAATCATCCTTTACTTACGGCTTTCTTACCAACCCCACGCCAAGAGCCCTTACTAACACAGACTGCCTGTTTGTACTACACAAACCACATGTTGTCAGCGGATACAAGCAGTCCTTCACTTTCAGCCAATTTTGAAGCCCACCAGCTGAAAATGAAAAGAAATAAGAAGACAAACTCAGTAAATATTGGTTCCCTGGTAGAAGAAAAACTGTAGCTGCATGGTATTGATCTCAAAATGGGGACTTTGTGACAAGGTATTAGCCTCAAAACAACCGTGTACTCTCATTTTTCCAGATGTTAATTACAACTGTTGGATGATGACCTTTCTTTCAGAATGTTTTCATTTTTTTTCCAAATATTGCATGTTTTCGGAAAATGTAAGCATGGATTTGTAGCGTGCCATGAAATCTGAAGTGAAAGTTCAAGCGGATTCTGGGGTTTTTTTTCCACAGCAGCCAGAAAGTAAAATAAAATGGGTAAAGATGCAGCATTGTCACTTTTTTATTAGTTTATTAGTATTTATTAGGTGGATTACAGCAAGTTTAGACAGTATGAAGGTTAAGTAATTCAGCAGTTAAACAGTTACATTCCATTTGTCTTACATGTCAACATGAAATGTTTATTTCACATCAGTCTCAAATGTCGGATGCCTCAAAATACACTTATTTACAATGTATGAACTAGGGACTGACCATTGACCACAGTGGTTTTCCTCTTTTCATCCAATTACGGACAGAACAAATTTAAAATTAATTGTTCACAATAATCTATATTTTGTATCATTAATCAGGAACTGTAAAGCAAACAGTAACCAAAGTTACCGAGTGAATGCAGTGGAATAAAAAAAGAGAGAATGATACCAGCCTCCAAAATGCATTGGAACGAAAGCACAAAGCAGCAGAAAATAGAAAAACCCCAAGCCAAGTACAAATACCCCAAAAATTGCACCAGGTACAACATGTGAACAAATAAGTCACATTCCATCACTGGCTACTTCCAGATTTTAACACCAAGATCTCCATTTCCACTGCAAATGTGCATCATCTCCAAATATAGTTTGGAGGTCCCCCCCGATTACCAACAAGCGGCATCATCGGTCCAGAAAAATTAATATCGGTCATCCCGGTCGATACCAAGTACAATCAAATATCTTCAGCCTGCAGATGGAACCTTAAGACTTTAGACAAGAAAGGTCCCATTCAAGTAGAACTTCTTTACAGAACCCCTCAGTGTAAATTTTATTTTTTAACATCAGTTTCATATCATTGACGTTTGTGCAGTACTCTCTAGTTCATTAACTTAATTAATAAAGTTTTCTTTTCTATAAAGATTGTAACTTGCTAATAAATATTAGCAAAATTAATAACTGTTTTGCCCTCACGCAAATAAATGTTTTGAATTCAGTTCACCTCTCTGACAGTAGATCTCAAAGGCAACTCTTAATAGTATAAATTTAAAAAGCAGTATGACATTCTCACATACGTGATTGATCACCATTGTTGGTGCTAAATTAAATTACCATTAAATTCATTTTTTTACATAATTTCCTTTAAAAACTATGTAAAATGTTAAAAACCTACTGCAAATTTTAAGGATTTTTACTTTTATTTATTTTTACTGTCAGTGATTTGAATCTCCTTTCCAGTGTGTCTTAATATTTAAAAGTTATCTGCACTTCCTAAAAGTAGGATTATAGATGATGATTAGGGCCACATGTGAAAAATGTATTTGAGTTCTGACTTTTTTCTGAGAATTCTGACTTTTTCCTCAGAATTCTGACTTTTTTTCACAGAATTTTGACTTTTTTTCACAGAATTCACTTTTTTGTCAGAATTCGGACTTTAATCTCAGAATTCGGACTTCAATCTGACTTTAATCTCAGAATTCGGACTTTAATCTCAGACTTCAGACTTTAATCTCAGAATTCAGACTTTTTTCTTTCAGAATTTTTTTTTTTAAAGTCAAAATTCTGAGAATAGAGTCAGAATTCTAAAAAATAAGTCAGAATTATGAGATTAAAGTTAGAATTATGAGAAAAAAGTCAGAATTATGTGATTAAAGTCAGATTCAAGTTAGAATTCTGAGATTAAAGTCAAAATTCTCAGAAAAAAAGTCAGATTTCTCAGGAAAAAAGTCAGAATTCTGAAATTAAAGTCAAAATTCTGAGGAAAAAGTCAGAACTCTAATAAATTTGTAACATGTAGCCCTAATCCTCCTCTGTATAGGATCTAGTGGCAGATTTATAGTTTAGCTTGCATTGGCATTTCATGAAGGTACTGCCTGACCAGCCCCAGTGCGTCCAGGGCGGTCCCCCAGGCGAGGGTGACTCCCCAGCCTCCGTGGCCATAGTTATGGACCACAGGCACCCTGCGACCCTGCAGCTGAACCAGCTCCCCCTCCACCCTCGGGTTCCTCCTGCTCGGCCTCAGACCGACCCACTCGCTGAGAACTTTGGCATTGCTGAGCGACGGCTCCAGCCTGCTGCAGCGCTCCAGGATGCTCCTTGTGTCTTCTTTGTCCACTTGCAGTCGCCAGTCCCCCTCCTGTCTTGTGCCACCCACAGTGATGCTGTGAATGCCGGGGTAGATGTAGGTCTTTCCATCTCCATCTCTGATGAAGTGCTGCAGCCAGGGCGCCTCCACCTTGAGGACTTGGCCTCTCACCGAGTACACTTTGCTGTCACCCACCAGCGTTTTGGAGCCCAGACCAGAGCAGTTGACAATGATATCATAGCTGTCGCTCAGTTCCTGAAGACTGTTGATCTTCCTCTGTTCCAGCAGGCCTCCAGCTTTCCTGAACCTTAACAAAACAGGTATGTCAATAAAGAGTGTACATAACTATTCATCTCTTCCTCAGGGGAATCAAAACATAAATTGAAATTAACAATGACCTAACACCTTTTGTTAGAGCCATTTTTGTCTTTATTAACAATTATATTCTCAATTTTCTCATTTATTTACTGTAGGCCATAAAAATCTTCTGTTTTGACTTATAAATTAATGATAAATAATTATTATGAGCATTATTTTATTTTTTATATTTATTTGTTATTTTGTCTTGTAATTAATCAGATGATGATCAGCTGTGATAGAAGGGAGGGGGTGGTACTGAGTCCCTTACACAGACATGTAGGAAAGGTGGGTACAACAGGGCGTCTGCACAGTCTTTGACCTCACGTTATATTTAGTGTTTTGTTGCTAGAAGTGAGAATAAACTAGCAAAATGAAGACAACTGAGTGTGCGGCTGCTGTGTTGTGTTTTGAAGGTTTCACGTGAGTCAGCGGAAAGTGCAAAGGTCACCACACCTTTTGACATGACGGTGGGAGTTAATATAGAGGACAGACCTGTTCTTGAGCCACGGCAGGTAGCTGGAACATTCACACTTTAAAGTGGTGAAAGCATGGCCAAACTTATGATCCGGAAACCTTTTCAGTTCACTGTCAGTCATGAATCGAAAGTCGATCACAGAATCTGACCAGAAGGGCTTCTTATCGGCTGGAACCTCCTTGAAAATTTGCCAGCTGCAAGAAGATCAAAACAAAAGTTACTGGATGCAAAGAGATATATTTTAACAGAGATGTGGCATTCACCCCTTTTTACAGCCGTATACAACTGTGACTACCCAGAGCTCAGTATTACTCCAGCTTCCGATGAGTGTTGGGAATGAGCAATGGCCAACAGGTGATCAAAACTGTCCTTGAACCAGCGTTTTTGTCTTTCCAAGGGAATATCTGATAGGGAAATACCGTAAAAAAGTCATTTCCAACATTAAAAACTAATATGTACTGTGTATGTGCATATAAAGGGTGGGGATAGGTGGTGAATCTATATGCATTACAAATGATTTTCTATATCTGGTAAAAATTGTACTGACTGCTTTTTAAAATATAATAATATCAAAGAGAGATTGCAGCGCACCTGGAAACTTTGCAGCAAACAGGATCCCAGCAGCTCCATCACTGGTGGTGTCTGGACTGAACTTCTCAGCCAGCAGAGTGATGGAGCAGAAAGGGAGAGCCTCAGCGATGCAGACGGCAGTGGAGAAGCCGATCACACCTGCTCCGACCACTGCAACCCTGACTCTCTTCATCCTGGCCAGGACTCGAGCTGGAGGTGAACCGGTGCAGAGAAATGTGTCAAAAGCTGTTCAATTTGCTGCAAGACGACCTCAGTTGTGACTGTCTCTTGAGGAGTTAATCCACAACTACAAGCTTTAACATTTGACCAGACTGCACAGTCCAAGAATCAGTAACGCAAGGCTTACTTCATAGATTGTAAAGAGGCATTGTGATACGTGATTCTGGGCTACAGAAATAAAATTGACTTGACTTTTTTTTCCTGCCATTTCATCAGTGTTGTTACTTGTTTGTTTAATTTTGTTTGATCTCATCTATGATGTTACAGTACGTCCGTGTCATCTTTATGGTGCACGTACACTGTATAAAAAAATACAATAAACAAAAATATATATAAAAGTATCATCAGCAAATTTTAGCATCAAAAGTAAATGTATACTCATGCAGCAGAACGGCCCTTGTGGAACTACTTTCTACTACTTGATAAACTCTTTAATTTGCAACAATGCCTCATAATAAAAATTGTTAAATACAGTGCACTGAGAAGTTCCCCTCCTAAAGTCTGCTCCATTTTAAAGTAGTATTCTAGTTCTATATGGTTTGGCAAACAGTTAGGTACATCTATCATTCCACGCCCTACACGCTTGGAATGAGCTGCAAGGCATTCTTAACGGAGAATGGCCTACTTTAAAAACAGGTTTTACAGAACAGTTTGACTGCTCTCATCAGGTGTTGTATTCCTGTGCTGATTCTTTAAGCCCCCGATTCCTGTGTCTCGTTTGTACTTTTGATGTGCTTCCGTGTTCTGTCTTATCTGTGTTTGAAACCCCTTTGTTTTATTCATTATTTCTTTTTCTTTTTTTCCTGCTGCCATCTTGCCCAGATGCCTGTGCTACGAGGCAAGTTCAACATACCAAAGATGTCTTTGTTATCAGGCTTCACTAACCCCAACTCTGTAGGCTAGGATCACTAACAATCGCAGTCTACGCCTGTCTAGGCTATGCCTAGATAAGTCAACCCACGGGTTTCTCAATGTGTCCATGCGTCCAAGAGGCGGCGTGTGCAGCGTATTACCAATATTACAAATACCAAACTAGTATTGGACAAATATAATGAAGTGAAACATATAATCCACATTAAAAGAAACACAGTTGCAGCTGCCAAATGCAGGAAGGACGGCTGGCAAATAAAAGAATCGTTGATTTGCCCACCGCCCTTCATTAATGCATGAGTTGATCTAAATACAACTACACTTGTGTAATCTCTTCAATAAATATGTTACGTGTTGTGTGGTTTACTGAAACTCTAAACTTAGTCAGCCGCGGTGTCAAACCGGTTTTTAAAAAAGTAATTATAAAAAAGTAGCTAATTCAAGGCGCTGTCATATATTATTAGGCTATGTGCAATAATAAGTACAAGGCTTTATTGATTCCATCATTCTCTGTAGGATGACGTATAAAAACATAATATTTTTTTATTGACAGGAAAGAAATTTAAATGAAGACAGGAGGAGCTCCGGGATCTTCTATGAATGATAATGACATTTTCCACAGAACTATAGGTGGGCAAGTATTGACCTCTTATTTTGGACCTATAGTTGTGCAGCATTAGTTCACATGTCGATAAGAAGTGAACCAGCTATGTAACACTGAAAACTCAAGAGTTAACCCTGAAGTTACATCGCTAACCACACAACCTGCGCCATAGTACAGACCTCTAGGAATAAAAGTTAAATGTGAAGTACTTATGTTACGTAGGCCTACGAATAGCCTATCTCAAAATAGAAAAATGCCTAAGCCTAAGGTCCATTAATATTCAGTTGTGGATTTGTGGTTCATATAGCCTAATGACAAAACGCATCTTTTAATGTAGCCTACAATATATATATATTTCGTTTAATTACTAATCTTCTTAGTGATGCCGTCCCTTTCGAAGATTGCGAAGTGCATCCTACATGAGTACTAAATACAAGTGGCATAGAGCAACCTGACCGCAGTGAGTTCAATGTGATTAAGATGGATCGAACATAATTGTATCGTATTGAAACCGTTTTTTTGTTTTTCGAACTTTACATCTGAAAAGAAAAATATGTAAGTAAAGCGTTACCTTCTGCTTCCACTGCACAGGTACGTGTAGCTCCTGAAAAAACTGATCAGCAATGACAATTATTTAAATATATTTTTGCTAATTTGTTAAAAAATATCTGTGTATAAAGATTTCCCAATTGCACTGATAAGTAGCATTTTAATAACATCGCTAAATACCTGTTTCATGCAGTAAACATTTACCGTCGATCTATAAAATATATGCAGTCAGTTTACCTAGAGGGAGCTGGTGCGCTCCAATATATATGATTTTTTTTTTTTATCAATAAAGTTGAAGATGTCAAAAAACAAACAGGCGTCTCAGCTGTGAATGGATCTCGTCAGAACCTCACCTCTCGCGATAAGACGCTCACATTCACTCCCTCTGTCCAGCGATAGTGGAAGGTAAGGTCCTAAAAGCTCACTATTTTAAATTAGACCGTGTTTTGTGCGCTTAAGCTGTCCGGGTCCTGTCACAAACAGAAATGTTACTGAAATGTAGTGAATTCAACAGATTATTTCAGCTGCTGTTTCTGCTTTTTATGGCGTGTTTCTGCCCAGCAGCGGATGCATTGTTTGAGACGATGTTAGTTAGCTAGCTTGCTAACTTTCAGTTAGCAAGTTAGTTAGTTGCAGCACTGAAGAGGGTTTATTTGTTGTGTTTAGACTTTGTGTGTGGTCGATTGTGCTACACATAGTTGTTGTGGAAGGGGTAGTCTGGTAAATAAAATATTTATATGGCAGCAAACACCAGTGTTGTAATGATTAACTGATTACCAATATTATCAGTGGCTGAAAGATCAATTAACGGTAATCGTTTATGTAATTTAGAGATAAATGTCAAACACACTATGTTTTCAGTTTTTCAAAATGTGAGGATTCCTTTTCCCTTGGCTTATTTGCTTAATTTCAATATTAATTTGGGTTTTTGACCGTTCACATAAACAATATGAAGACATGTTTTTGGGCTCATAAAGGGCATTTCATTGTCAAGTGCAATCTGTTGATTATTTCATTGATTAAACAAAGAAAAATAGTGAAAAATGTCCATCAAATTTTCACAAATTGCTTGTTTTGTCCAACCAACAGTCTAAACCCCAAATATATTCACTTTACAATGATAGAAAACACAGAAAATCAGATTATTTAAAATTTTCTATTATTATCACTGCAGCACTAATTTACAAAATGCTAAATACTAAAATAAAATGATTCGATGTGAATGCTTTGTAGTAATGTCAAAGAAAATTAAAATGCACACTTGCGTAGATAAGAAAGCACTGCACCTCTGTTTCTTTCTCTCAGTCTTATGCTCTGTGATCCTGTTTTAATAGAGAGTCGTTTTTCATTGCCTACAGGAACAGAAGCGCTCGTTTTGAGTAGAAGATGTCTCAGAAAGCAACGACTAGGACTTCATCACTCATGGCTCTTCATTCTGATTCACATAAGCAGAGCATCCTGAGCAAATTCGACAAGCTGAGGAAAAGGGACCTGCTGTGCGACATCACTCTTGTTGTGGAAGATGTGCACTTCAAGGCGCACAAAGCCCTGCTGGCTGCAAGCAGCGAGTACTTCTCCCTCATGTTCACGGCAGAAGATCAGGTCAGTCAGCCCATCTACCAGCTGGATGGTATGGCAGCTAAGATGTTTGCAGCAGTGTTGGAGTTCATCTACAGTGCCCAGGTGTCTGTGGAGGTGAGCGCCACAGAGCAGCTTCTGGCCACAGCTCATCTTATGGAGGTCAACGACCTTGTGAAGGTCCTCACTGAACTCACAAGCTTTGCTGCAGCGGTTAGAGGTGAGGAGGTAAAGGCAGATGTAGCCGAGGCTCCAGATCTGTCTAAACGCAAAAGAGGACGACCAAAGAAAAAAGTGGATTTGCCAGAAACTGAGCTGGAGGGGAGAACTGCACCATGTGAGAGCTCAGAGGAAATGGAGGCTGGAGATGTGGACTGTGATGATGTCATAGCTGGGTCACAACCTAAAGACGATGCCGATTATGACCCGGGAGCCCACCGGCAGAGCAAACGCAAAATCAGGCCTCCGCTAAAATACAAGAGCTTCAAGGTGGGCAGCGACACAGCAGGAAGCAAAGAGCCTGGGAAGAGAGGCAGGAAAAGAAAATACCCCAACACCGAGGCCCGGTGTGAGGACTGTGACAAAGTGTTCAAAAACCACCTCTTTTTAAAGATTCATCAAAGGACTCATACAGGTAATCTGCCTTGTGAGTTATGATTGAAGGGATGTTGTAGAGGATAAAAGGCCCTAACCCTCCCCTCCAAAGGACCATCCGGTTCATCACAAATATGGTCTTATTTTCATAGTTTTGGCCATTATTCCTAATAATCCAGAATTATTCTTGAACACATAAGGCTCACATGCCCATAGGAAATATGTGACTGCAAACATTTTGGTGGAGCTTGATACTACTGATATAAGTATTGATATGTTAATAATCCAGATATGATAATATTGTGTAAATAATCCAGCGCAGATGTTATGCCTCGCGGGTCTTTTGTTTATCAGTTCATCCACGCAATAATCAAAGCTAAAGATGAATTTGACCAGTATCATTTTACACATTGATTTTATTTCCCCCTATAGATTATGCAATATCGTTTTCGTGAATTATTTTGGCCATGATTTATTTATTTATTTATTTTTTATTTTACCTTTATTTTACCAGGAAATATTCCCATTGAGATTCAAAATCTCTTTTACAAGGCCAAGACAGCAGCACAGAACGTTTCACATAAAGAAAAACTATATATAATACATATAACATAATGTAACACAAGCAGCAGACTTGAAACAAACAATAAATCAAGCACAATTTTATCAGTGTTCAGTGGTAGGACATGTACATTCACTTGTAAAATAGTCCTTGATCCAAGTTTTATAATCTTCTATGCTTATCAGATAATCTAGTTTAAGGTGATTCTGTAGCTCATGATGATAATCGTGTAGTGAAAATCTGATATGGTGACAAGCCTACTTGTGTGTTATAGATTGTTGGAATTAGGACTGACTGGCGTTTAACACACAGGTGGCACGAGGCAGCGTCCATCACAGATGTTTGACTCTGTTAGAAAAAGGAAAAAAGTGTCCAAGTTGGAGCATCTGTCTGTCAACACTGATCAATATTGCTCCTCTGCAGGTGATGTCATACCTACTAACTGTCTTAATTTTCCCCCAGGAGAGAAGCCTTTTCGGTGCCTGGTTTGTGGGAAGGCTTTTACCCAGAAGCACACTCTGCTGGCTCACCAGCGCATACACACCGGAGAAAAGCCGTTTGTGTGTTCTGTCTGCTCCAAAGCGCTCTCCTCCAAACACACCCTACAAGAGCACATGAACCTCCATGAAGGTAGAATCTGACTGGGATTTATCGTGTTAGTTCCTCATTTGCTTTACTTCTGCTTCAATTATGTCTCTTTACCTGCATCCTTAGAAAATAAGTCGTTTAGGTGTGAGAAATGTGGAAAGACCTTCACTCAGAAGAGGCAACTTAAAAGCCATTACAGAGTTCATACAGGTAAGAGTCACATCACCTCAGCAGCAGCAGGTTAAGTCCAATGTAGTCGCCCATAAAGGCTGAGTAATGTGTTCTTTTTAAATAAAGGCAAATCATTACCAGAATGTGCTCAGTGTCATCACAAGTTTATGGACACGGCTCAGCTGAAAAAGCACCTGAGAACTCATACAGGTAAAGTCAGTTGTGTGTTGGATCATTTCTGAGCTGTTAAAACTGCCATTACTGTGAACCTATTATCTGCAATATGTGGAGGTAGTTGCTGCTGCCAGCTGATGATATTAATAATATACTTACAGGCGAGAAGCCCTTCACCTGTGAGATTTGTGGAAAATGTTTTACAACCAAGAGCACACTGCAGACTCATATAAGAATTCACAAGTAAGAAATAAATATTGTGTGTGCATTCATTGTTGGTATAAAAGCATTGATTATAGTCGCTTTAAAATTGAAAACAAACTTTATTAAAAACTAAATGTCGTTTTTTCAGAGGCGAGAAGCCGTATGACTGCAGCATCTGCAACAAATCGTTCTCAGACCCCAGTGCGAGACGACGACACGTCACCTCTCACTCCGGGAGGAAACCCTTCACCTGCTCCTTCTGCAGCCTTTCATTCACCCGCTTGGACAATCTGAAAACACACGCCAAATCTCACAACAAGGAAAGAGCCGCAACAACAGAAGCCCCATCGGACGCAGCGGCAACACCGCCGGAGGAGGTGCGTAACATCCTGCAGCTGCAGCAGTACCAGCTGCCCTCCAGCTCTGAACAGGGGATCCAGCTGGTGGTGACGGGAGATGTGGAGAATATCAACTTTGTGCCAGCTCAGGACCAGGAGATCAGCATCATCACCACGGAGGGGGAGACGACGGAATCGGCCCACTCCAGACTCACTCTCCTCACCCAGGCGTCAGGAAATGTGCAGAACGTGGCTCTGGTCACTCAGGGCGGCGTGGTGGACCAGAGCCCCCAGATTCAGACTATCAGTATGCTGGAGGGCCAGATGGCGCACCAGCCTGAGCAGATGCACGTCATCACTCTGAGCAAAGAGGCGATCGAGCACCTACAGGCCCATCACAGTCCCCCGCAGCCCCTTCAGATAGCACAGCGACCCATCCAGCAGCTGCAGGTGATGCACCAGCCGATCCAGCAGCTGGCTGTCACTCAGGAGAGCTCACAGGGGCCGGTGAGCAGGGAGAAACACAGCCAGGCCATTCACATCAGCAGCCAGAGCAGCCAGCCCATTTCCATCAGCCAGACCAGCGAGCAGATGTCCAGCCACCACATCCAGGGACAGACATTTCAGATCCAGGCAGGCACCGTCTCCTACCTGTACACCACCGGGCTGCCGCAGGAGAGCTGAGAGTGGGCCGGACCCAGAGGGATAATGCTGCTACAGAACACATTAATAATGGATGGACAAACCTATCATAATGTAGTAAGAATATTTTTAAAGGAACAAGATTTACTGCAAATGTTTTCTGTCAACCGTTTTCCAAATCATTCCACAATAACCAGTAAACCACTGGTTTCACTTAAAGTCATTGCACTTAAAATCAAAGTCTGCTGGGAAACTCGTGCATCTGAGATAAGAGAGACTTTTACCAAACGGCAATAAACTTCACAAACATGTTCATGAAAAAACAAGCGCAAGAATACAAATAATATGCAGTACAGCCTGAATGATTCTGGATTTTCTGGAGACCAAATACGATTGATATTTGAGTTACAAAAATCAGATTATACTGGATATTTGTTTTACATAAACACATAATATACACAAATATTTGTGAAAATTATCCCTTAAATGTTAATAATTGAGACAAAGATACATGCTGAGTGGAACATTTTACAGTTTGAAAATTTACTTTTTATGTACTGGCACAGATATATCTTGAATAAGCTAATGTCAGTCTAGTTCTAATATGCAAACATGGACATTTTGAAAAGCATAATGTGAAGTTGGGCACATTTTACATGATAAAAGCTGTTTGAGAGCGAACTCTCATGTCTTGGATGATGGAGCCTCCTGTAAATGATTGAATTAAGAAATAAGAGACAACTAAAAGCACAAATTAATCTAAAGACTGATCGTAGAGTAAAAATAGGAAAGAAATGTCAATATCGATCAAATTCATGGACTGTTTTATCAAGACTAAATACAACATTTTATTTTCAGATAGAATAAAGCAGTACAATGGTGCTGTACTGTGTTTTGAAGGGACACATGTACAGAATATCACTGTGGTGGATGGTTTTCTAAAAGATAATAAAAAGCTTTGTTGAATGAACATGAGTCCAAACTCTCACTGAGGCTTTGAAAAGAACATAAACTTGGCTTGGTTCACCGGAGTCAATGAATGGACTGAACAGCACAGGAACAGTAGCTGACTTGTTCAGTGGGTTGGTGTTGCCTTACAAAGCACCCAGGAGAAGATCTCACAGGCCTGGCAGCGTCCTCTCAGCATTCAGGACACGCAGGCGCGTCGGATCCTGAAAGAACAACGGAGGCTGATCTGAATGTCGATTGTGGATTAATTCAAGGACTGTAAAGTACAGGTTTTTATGTGAACAAGCAGGGCCTGCAGCGTTATATATGAACATACAGGACATTCATATTATATAGTTTTTTAGAGGTAACTTAATGCACAAGCTAATTTTGATCATTTGTAATGTGTTGAGCTTTAAAATAATGTTTAATCTTGGAAACTAGCTGACAAAACAATCTTACCAACAAGGTCCATTTCAATCATATCACATGATCATCAGCAGATGTAGTTTGTCCAGTTGCCACGAAATTGTAGATGTTTGATTTTTTTCTGATCAATTTATTTTGTGAAATTTCCTTATTC
Source organism: Hollardia meadi (assembly GCA_037974645.1). NCBI lineage: Eukaryota > Metazoa > Chordata > Actinopteri > Tetraodontiformes > Triacanthodidae > Hollardia > Hollardia meadi. The sequence goes on from JBBPCS010000146.1 coordinate 139,641, forward strand.
ACTTTTTTGGCGAGACAAGAATATTAATACCAGTCTGATGTCTGCTAATCAATAGCTTAGCTTAGCATAAAGACTACAAACATGGAAGCAACAAACCTGGTTCTGTCTAAAGCTAACAAAAAAAACCCTCCTATCACTCAGCTCATTGATTAACACAGTTTATCTTCTTTGTTTAATCTTTAAATATAACCAGGCTAGCAGTTTCCCCCTGCTTACAGTCCTTATGCTAAGCTAAGCTAACGTTAACTGAACCCTGGATGTAGCTTCATATTTGACGGACACATGAGACTGGTATCGATTTTCTAATCTAACTCTCTGTCAGAAAGTGAATAAGCAAATGTATTCTGCTAAGCTAGCCACTGTAGCCGCTTAGCTTAAAGTGTTAACATGCACCATGGATGTATGACTTAGAACCTGGATACGACAAAAGCGCTCAGCCTTGCATCCAATTCTTCCCAGTGGCCACTCGCGGTATTGTAACTAAACAATTCCTCTGCAGCCCAAAAAGCATTTTCCCCATGGACCATTATTAAAGAGACGTTGTTAAAACTGTTCAAAAATTCAGAAATGTGTTAAACTTGACACGTGCAGCTGTGAAGACCAAGAAAAACTCAATGTATAATAATATTACAATAATATAAAGTCTCAGGTATTATCTTGTCTCATCACTAGATAACACAGCTCTACAGCTCTTATCCAAATTCAACTCCAGCACTTTGAGGAGCCTAAACTTTAGTTGAACTTGTTAAAATACTCTACTGTGCTCTACTCACTGCTTTCGGTCTGTCTATTCTTGTGTTCGAACGGCTCCTGGCTGTTTCGGCTCTCTGGTGTCTTGGCTCTGTAGCAAGTGTGGCGGACTTTGTGAGGCTGCCAAGCTGCAGAGTGGACTGCTGCTGACTGGCCTTGTGTTGACCTGAGACAGAAACAGAACAGAGAAATCTAATACAATCTATAATGGAATTTAAAATGTTATCAGAAAAAGGTATAAGTGTCTGGATAACACGACGGCTTTTAATTTACTCCTGAGCCGCATGAGCAGCTAGAAATCAAGGTATAACGCACATGATTTTTCTTTGCAGATTTTCACTTCACTGATCTGAGATGAAGGTAAGATTAAGGTGGGTACAGTACCTGCTGAGGGACTTCTAGTACTCAATCTGCTCGCTGACAGCGTGTAATAAGACCTGCTTTGCCCTGTGGTAGAACAGATACAGAGAGAATTGGGAGTAAAATGTCAAATCAGATTGTTTGGAGATGGAGAACCTCTCATGAAACACAGTTCACTGGAGAAACTGGCCAGTACACAGAGAGGTACCAGGGAGGCTCCCTTATGCTGTGTATATAACGATGGACGACATGAGGGCTCCCCAAAAATGAAGCGAAAACATCTCGATCGCCCCGTGGTGGTGGGCTGCAGTATAGGTCATAAATCCCACCCCTCAATGTGGTGAGATAGGACATGGGCCAAACTAAAAACTCAACCGATGTATGTACAAGTGTTCATTTTTCTGATAAGTTTGGTTTCATTAGTTATTTGATGCTATATAAAGGGGGTGAAACATCATGATTGACAGCTGAGCCCTGCTCGCGATTGAGTAGGGCACCAACTCGATACCACCGCTCCACCGCCTGATCACTACTGCGCAGACTGTGGCTCCAGCGCAAGATGGCAGCGCTCATATCTGGGATATTATGGCTTCATTTTTTTTGTACAGTGGGAGGAAGTGGAGACACGTCGTCCATCTTTATTGATGTCGACGGTTTGTACCTGTTGTAGAGGTGCATCTGGAGAAAGCTGTCTCCATGTTGTTCACTCGGTGATGCAGTCTATCCACTTGCTGAAAGGCTTCTTGTTTGAGGCTGAGCTCCTGTTGTAGCTGACCCCTCACCTACATCCAAACACCAGAAAACACGACTTTAGAAGCATCTTTATTATCTTACTGTGAGGTTTAGTTTTTCAATTTTTAGCCATGTTAGCAGTATGGCTCTGTGGTCGTGTCCACTTTGGTCCAGACTGAAATGTTTAAAGAACTTTTGGATGGATTGCAATAAGAGTTTGTACAGACATTCATGGTTTCCAGAGGAGGAACACTGACTTTGGTGATTCTCTGACTTCTCCTTTAGCGCCACCATAAGATTGACATTTCTGTTTATGTGTTTCACTCACAGTTGGACGGATTGCCTTGAAATGTTCCTTTTTCCTCGGGATGAAATGTAGTGATCCTGTTAATTTTCACCTAGAACCACCGTCAGTTCCAAATTTCAAACTCAGCCTCAGCTCTAGTTTGTGTTTAATGCTAATTAGCAAATTTTGGCTCACTGTGGGCTGGGCTCAATGCAGCATGACTTGGCTTAACTTGCCATGTCTCCGGGACCCATGATCAGAGTGATGACCTTTTTATTTCAAAGTAAGCCATGCAACCTGGCAGGCTAGATGGCCTTCCACTCATTTGATACTGGCTGTAGCGTTTGACAGGGCCGTCCTGCACCTATAGGCCGTGGGTGTGTATATAGGGCATAGTTGTAAATTGCTCCCATGGGTGAACACTCAACTGCCATTTCAGGCTCCTGCAGGAGCAGCTCTGCCTGCTTGGTTTCCTCTATGGAATATGGAACTGGGTGGAGAGATGGTCTCGATACAGGAGAGAACATTTGGTTACATTGTAACCGTTGTTCTCTGAGTGAAGAGACCATCTTTCCAGCCACAAGCCGCTCTGAAACGTGTTCCAATCAATGTAAACCTGAGAGTCCAAGCAGTCCTTATATAACCAAGTGCATAATCAATGCGTGGCCTCCACAGGTGGTGTGTCTGAAAGAGTATCTACAGCAGCTGCCCCCATTGGGTCAGTGCCCGTACATATACTGTGTGTAACTGTGTGGAGAGAACAACAGTTAAAATGTAACCAAATGAGATGTAATAATTTGCCTGACAGCCGAAGTACACTCTTCTGTGCAGTACGTATTTGAGCATCAACACACACACACACACACACATACACATACACATACACATACACACACACACACACACAGTCTACTAAAGATCATTTAAAGTGGTTGTGGTTGCGACCCCCCACGTTAACCCCCAACTACATCCAGTGACGAGCTTTCACACACGTACACATTCATTCACTC